>JADMNL010000023.1:208130000-208637500 GCA_016271365.2 Neoceratodus forsteri | reverse complement strand
TTCAGAAAGAAAATGACAGGTTACTTAAAAAGGGCTAACTTTAAAAATACCAGAGCTTACACAATTTTCACATTTTAAATAACCTGCCATTTTCTTTCTGAAGAAGGACCTGTAGGTTTGAAAGCTTAGAGTATTTTTCTGGAAATCTTTGTTGATCCAATAAAAGATGTTAGAAAATGGGCACATGGAATTCTGTATCCTGATTGGGTGAAAGCTTCAATTAGCTGGTCAGGTATGAGGCAACAGAGACCGGGAAATAACGAGTCCCCGTCTCTGTCGCCTCATTTCATTCTGAAAAAAATGGGCCAGTAGAATTTTGCAAAAGGCAAATGCCTCCATGTTGCTTTTGAGGTTTAATGAGCCATAAACTAGAGGCTCAGCCATCACCCCTTTAATGTGACATGCTGCTTCACTTTGCTGTATGTTTGTAATAAATAAAAATCAATGTAATTTAACAAAAGTGCAGCAGGGCTAGTTGTGTGTGCTGGTGTTCGAGCAGCGAGATGGATACACTGGGGCTGCAGGTCGGCGCGAAGCGATCGTGCTCCAAGGAAAGTGGCTGTGGGCACTTATAACTCCCACCCCTACGGGCTCAGGCTCACGGCCTACTCATGTCGTGGAAGACTGAGAAAAGGAGACAGCGGGAGGTGGAGGAGGCAATGGTGGGCGCCACCCACCGAACCGCTGCTCCTGCAGTAAAGCTCACTGTTTATGCCGTAGGTGCTTGAGAGGCAGCAGGAGCTGCTATTGAAGAAAGCTGCTTGGTGCGGCAGTGCTAAAGGGCAGGAGCGAGAAAGCATAATTACAGGACTTAGAAAGCGGTCTCAGTGTCTGCCCACTCATGTGTAGCCGTTATGCATTCACTAAAACTCTTTAGCAAGCAAGCTTCTTCTTCTCCTGCATAGATTATATTGTGTGAAAATAAAAAAAAACACAGTACCTCACTCTTACTGATCCCAATTTCCTCTACTGTACAATCTACACATCCAGTACTGGTTACTGTGACCACACTACAAAAGCTACCAAAAAAAAACCTAGTAATATGCAAATATTGTTAAGCCCTGTGTGTGTGTGTGTGTGTGTGTGTGTGTGTGTGTGTGTGTGTGTGTATGTGGGGGGGGAGTAAACATGACAACCAGCTCCAAAGGCACAACTACAGAGACTCAAGCAAGACAAAAGTCCCTAACTCAAAAAAACAACAACACAGCATTCTAATACAGGCGGAGGAACTATTTTATCATTTTGACATATAAATTAACATCAAAATTATTTATTTTGAAACATATACATATCTTATACAGTGGCCCATTTTCTAAGAGCAATAATACCCTCCAGGGTGGGCGGTATTGTGCTATACCGGACCTTCAAGGGGCTATAAGGCCCTCTGCCTGCGGCGTCGGGCCTCATTATGCCACAGGGCGGTCCGGTATAGCACACTACCGCCCACCCTGTTGGGTATTATTGCTTACTTAAATCACCTATTTTGTGCATCTTTGTGTACTAGGACCAATACAGCCATAGACAATTTTCTGTTTATTGTAGTCACTTGAAAGCAAAAGACTTCAGCAGATTCACATGCATTTCTGAAAAATTGTTGGTGTAGCTCATCTATGAATTTGTGAAGACAAGCATTCAGAACGAAGAATGGTACATACTATAGGTACATGTGAAACAGGGAACAGGGGCTTTTGGATTCTTCTGTTTGGTCCTGTATAGTTTATTTTTACCAGCTGTTTTCACCCTGAGTCTTTACTTCTCTGTGACTTGTCTGTTCTTCGCAAACTAGTGTACTGGGTTCTTTAGTTATATTGGGGAGAGGAGGAGAGTGAAGGGGCAGTTCAGTAGGTTGAGGATAGAGGGAGGGTGGGCGGAGGAGGCTGGTGAACAGGCGGAAGTGCTAAACGAGTACTTTACATTGGTCTTCAATAGGGAGGATGTCAAGGAGCTTCAGGGCAGGGGAAAATGGGGGGATGAAGGGGTGGAGGCCTGGCTTGATGGGGCACCTACTGTCACTCAGGGAGCTGAGGAAAAGGCCTAGAGCAGGAGGGGGCACACTGGGTCTGCCGTGGGGGGTACAGAGGAGGAAATCTCTGTAGGCAGGGTGTGGGAAGCCCTCAAGTCCCTAAAAAATGACGAAACCCTGGGTCCTGATGGTACCCACCCCAGAGTACTATGGGAGTTAGCAGATGTCCTGGCTGCACCACTGGTGGCCCTTTTTAATGCTTCTCTGCAGACGGGAAGGGTGCCCAGGGATTGGAGGCAGGCACAAATAGTGCCCATCCACAAAGGGGGCTTGAGGGAGGAGAGGGGGAATTACAGACCAGTCAGCCTGACATTGGTGGTGGGGAAGTTGATGGAGACCATCCTAAAGGAGAGGCTGGGAGCATTCTTGGGGGAACAGGGACTCGATGATAGGCAGCACGGTTTTGTCCCAAGCAGATTGTGCCAGACTAACCTTGTGGAGTTCTACGAGTGGGAGACGGCGGCACTTGGTCAGGGTAGACCAGTGGATGTCCTCTTCTTGGACTTCAGCAAGGCATTTGATTCGGTCCCTCACACAGGCCTGCTGGAGAAGCTGGTTAGGATGGAGGTGGGGATACTGATGGTCAGGTGGATTGGGAGTTGGTTGTCTTGACATACCCATCGGGTGGTAGTGGGGGGTGGTCTTGTCTTCCAGGGGGGTCATGAGTGGGGTCCCACAGGGATCAGTCCTGGGTCCACTCCTTTTTAACGCATTTATCTCTGATATCAGTGGGGTATCACATGTGAAATGAGCCTCTTTGCGGATGACTCGAAGCTTGGGGAGGTAGTGGAGGGGGAAGAGGGCAGGATGGCCCTGCAGGGGGACATGGATATCCTGGAGGGGTGGTCATGCACCTGGAAACTGAAATTCAACTCCAGTAAATGCAAGGTGCTTCACCTAGAGTGTAGGAACCCAGAACATGTATACACCTTGGGGAGGGGGGCATTCTACAGGCCGCGCCTGGGGAAAAAGACTTGAGGGTTCTGGTGGATGACAAAATGAATAATTCTGAACAGTGCAGGAAGGCCGTGGCCAGGGCAAATAGAATGCTGTGCTGCATTGCCAGGGGGATCACTTCCAGAAGCAGGGAGGTGATTCTGCCACTGTACAACAGCCTGGTTAGACCACACTTCGAGTATTGGGTGCAGTTTTGGAGACTGCACCTAAGGAAGGACATCTTGCTCCTGGATCAGGTCCAGAGGAGGGCAACTAGGATGATCCAGGGGCTGGGGGAGTAGGACATATGAAGAGAGAGACTTGGGGAGCTCAACCTTTTCTCACTGGAGGAGAGATGGGACAGGAGGGATATGATTGAGGTCATCAGGTACCTGAAGGGAATAAATAAGGTAAGCCTTAGTGGTTTCCTTCAGAGGAAGGAGGGAGGAGTCACCAGGGGGCACAGCTGGAGGCTGGAGGGGGGAAGACTCCGGGGGGGAAAGGAGGAGGCGGCACTTCACTGAAAGAGTGGTGGAACCATGGAATGCACTGCCTGAGGAGCTGGTGGGGGTATCTATGGTGGAAGGGTTCAAGAGAGGCTGGGACAGGTTCAGGTGGGAGGAAAAGCAGGGGAATGCTTGTCCGGGGACTTTGAGGAAGACATAGAGGGTACCCGTTCAGGGTACTGACTCCAGAGCAGACTTGATAGGCCATGTGGCCTACTCTGCTGGCATGTTAATATGCTAGTATGTTACGGGCAGACTGGATGGGCTTAGCGGTACCTATCTGCCAACAATTTCTGTTTGTTCTATTTTGCGTTGCTGTTGTATTAAGCCTTGCAAGTCTAACCAATATCTAGGACATTTTGTATAACTTTAATGTAAAGTGGCGGACACTGTAATGATACAGTACAGCAGTATAGTATCTCATTTGTTCCCACAGATGCCATATGGCATCGGAACCATCCTTTGCTGGATCCGACCCAAAATGGCTACCGGGAGCAAATGAGGTGTATATCGTCAACGCCTCTTGTCTATGGATAGCAGTAACTTTCTAAACCTTGTTGTACGATCGATCTGATGTTACACAGTTGTTGTACGATCGATGTGATATAAGATCAATGGTACAACAGCAAGCTGACATCACACGTGCGTGGCACAGGCTAGTAAGGCATCTGTAAAAATGATCCCTTCATTCTTTAAAACCATCCTGAATGAACTGTCAAAATGATCGTGCTAACAGTCCTTGTAAGCATGGACATCCACGTTAATAGGGAACAGTTTATCGCCGATCAGGAAAACAAAAGAACAAAAAAAAGTTACAGATGTCAAAATGCTCCTAACCTACATGGAGAAGGTAGGAGAACAGCGTGCAGTGCATTCAATCCCCATTCAGGAGCTTGACCAGACTGTGGCAGACTTTGTGTACTCATTGAAAAGAAATGATGGCTCGGAGTATGAGCCGAGTACTGTTAGGGGCATACTGGACAGTATCGACAGATACTTGGCAAAGTTAAATTACCCCCACTCCATAAACCACATCAATGACAACGAATTTAAACAAACATTAGCCACGATGCTCACCAAGCAGAAATTCTTGAAAAAGATGGGAAAGGGCCAAGAGACCAAATCAAGTGGATGCACTGACCGATGAGGACATATAAAATCTGTACACTAGAGCCGCTATTGGTCTGCACAACCCCACATTCCTTCTACATATGATTTTCTTTAGTGTTGACCTTTGTTTTGCGCTGCGGAAAATGGAGCAGTACAATCTGAGATGGGGCGACTTAAATCTTGGCAATGACAGTTCTGGTACAGAATTCTTAAAGTATAGTGAATGCCACATTAAAACCCGTACTGGGGTAAATTCCCATGATATCAGACCTGTGAAGCCGAGGACGTATCAAAATGCAAAAAATCCTGACAGGGACCCAATGAGAACCTACAAGAAATACGCTGCTCACCATCCTCCACAGATGCTGTCACCAGACTCCCCCTTTTATCTTGCCCCTAATCTGAATTTCAAGCCGGGAGTCTCACTGTGGTACAGGTCAATGATAGAGGGGAAAACAAAGCCCGGTCAATATTGAAGCATTTTAAAACTATGGCAGGCTTACCTGAAGGGGAAAAAAATAACCAATCACTCAACACTCAAGACCTGCATTCAGAAATTAATTGACCACAACATCCCTCCCACTGAGGTAGCGCAAGTGTCAGATCACAAGAATATCCAGAGTATTAACAATTATAGTGTGCTATCCGAGGAAAAGCAGCACTGCAACTCGACCATTTTCTCCTCATCAGGAAGTGCTACAGCCTCAATGTCATTCCTACCAGAAATACTAGCCACTGTGCCAGATCCCAGTACCTCAGCAAAACACAGCCTGCAACCTGATCCTCAGCCGGCGCCCACCCGAACTGCAGTACCAGAAACCACATCCTGCAGTCTGCCAATCCAGATCCCCAGAGAACCGCTGGTGCCCCTCGCCAATTTCAACCTATTTGGAGACAGTTGTGTGTTTCAGCAGGGTATTTCCATAAAAATATTTAATTACTTCCAACCTGCCAAACCCGCCAAGAGAAGGAGAATCATCATGATCGAGAACTCGGATTTGGGTTCTGACTAGAAACTGACGCAAATATAAAACCTTTTTTTTTCCTGTTGCTACCTGTTGTGTTTCATTGTAGCTTCTCATTCATTTGCTATTTTTGTTTTCAAAACCATTATTGTTTCACTTTTTATTGCAAGACTATCTAACTCTATCTTTATTTGCAATCGAGGAACACCACTACACGCCTGTAGACGGTGAGTGTATTTGACCTTTTTTTTAACAGCCAATGTCTTTATATTATACAAAATAGTAGATGCAAGACCATCTATGACAAGGCTGAGTTTCCATCTCGGTAGTTGATGACCTCCTCCAGGCCGCTCGAGCTGCGCTCTCAACGTCTCTATGGCGTCAACTACTCTGATGGAAACACAGCTTTGTTGTAGATGGTCTCTCATCTACTGTTCCATTTACATGCGTCAGGCATGTCACTATTGTTATTATTTTATATAATTCATCAGATAGAAAATTATATAAAATATCCATCCTCCCATCATATTTGACTATGCTTTGTGTGCTCACAATTTGAGGAGACCTCCATTCTATGGTCTGAACCTTAATGCCCGCCAGTTCCTGATCTCCACCTGTATAGCACCCTGTTGTGCATTGTCTGCATTTAGTGTCACCCCAAACTGAAAATGGGAAGCTTTCTAGTGCCACTGAGGATCTAAGGTAGGGGAAATATATCTTTATTACCAAACAAGCAACATGAAAACTGGGGCACAGGACACACCAAAAGTCAGCAAAAGTAAAGCCTGAACATAACATATATTAATGCAGACTTAAAAAGTGCACATAGTACATAAAGTAAACTTACAGAGCCTAGGAGTAGCCAGCAAGAGGGCTAGGTGACCCAAACAGTACCTCACAGAAGTGTCACATTCTCTATCCCATGTTGTGCTCTGTGTGATTCAGTATCTGTCTGCCCTTTACTTGTATTGAAGCCTGTTATACATTGCTGGCTATTAGTGCCACACCCACAGTTATCTATCTTCTGTTGTGCTTTGTTGGCTTTAGTTCTCATCTATGCCTTCCGGACACATGTACTGCAGTCTTTTGTACATTTTAGGCTTTTACTGGCACATCGACTGCCTACCGTTATCTAGCCACCGTTGTTCTCGGTGGGCTTTAGTGCCTGCCTATATTTGGCCTTTATTAATAATACATCCTCTGGTTCATTGCAGGCTTTTCTGGCCTCACCTGCCATTATTTTGCTATTTAATAAATATTATACCATATATAAAATATCTGTCTCCTATTCAAAGCTTCCAGATTTACATGGATTCCTGTACGTTTTAGGAAAATAGGACATTCTACAGGAGAACTGTAATATAGATTCGCATTGCTTATGCAAGGTAACAGTGCAATTCAGGCTTCCATATGAAATCTTGTCATTTATAGGAAAACACAGGAAAGTCACCCTTGTCTTAGAGGAAAATGTTAACGTCCTTGGGGTTGCTGTGCTCTGGGGGCTGTAGTTGCCATGCGTGACCTCCATTTGCATTACATCCCATTATTCGCATTAGGCTTGTTCTTCCACACCTGCAGTTATCTATTCCTCATTGTGCTTTTGTCGTAAAGCACCACACATAACCTCAAGTACTTAAATCATATTCATGCCCTCCTCTGGCTTCAAAGAATTAGAATGCTGAAACATGCAGACTTTGAGCTATCATGAGTATAGGAACAAATATGTCATGTACACCGTGGCTTACAAGTTCATTTGAGGGGGCAGTCTTGGCCCAGGTTGTTGATTTTGCTTTCTCTCTATGACTGAGCCCCATCCCTGCTGAAGCTATAATATGATTGTTGAGCTCCATCGGAAATGCTAAATAAACAAAACTAAGTACTGCTGTATTTTTTTGGGTGGGGAAAATAGGGGTAGCCAAAGAAAATTCTTGATTACAAATATCATTTTTCTGGCTAAACCACTTCTCGTTATGGCATGTAGGGGTTACGATGGTAAAGCACTAGCTCAGTACTCTGCAGCATTTAATCCAGCATTATCCATTCATCCTACCCCTTTTCTTCAAAGTTTTCCGAATTTGCGAATTTCACACTTCGCAGAACAGTGAATCATGAAGTTCACAGTTCGCATAGGGAAAACGATGTGACTTGCAGAAATCTGGCACTATGCGGCTGTTTTCTGCCAGCAGAGTGGTGGACTGTTATGCAAATTATAGTGTAGGGCAAAGTGGCCTATTCGCATGCACTATGCAGAGTGCATACTGGGCCACTTCACGCTAACCCCGCTGGTGAAGTTAAAACTACGCCCACTTCTATTCCCATCCACGTTATCATTTTATACATATGTGGCATAGGGGATGGCATACAGAGCCAAATCTGTCCATTCATAGATTACGTAAGATATGTCTAAGGGTAGATACTGAGGATGGGATTAGAGCACGAAGAGAGGCCCTGGGGTGGTTGATAAAACAGTCCAAAATCTGACAGCTGAGCTTTAATGAAAAGAAAAGAAAAGAGAAGAAAAGAGAAGAAATGTACTGTATTGTACATTGAAAAAAAGAAACCCAAAAGAAAGTCATGGGGAGAGGAACTAGTAAGCACAACTGAAAAAAAACAAGATTCAGAGGTAATAATAGTAGAAAATCCTCAACACAGTGTAACAGAGCAGTAGGGAAAACAAAGAAGATGCTGGGGTGCATGGGGGGGAGAATTAGTAGTAGGAACTGGGAAGTGATTCTTCCCCTATACAACTCCTTGATGAGATTGCATTTGGAGTAGTGTGCAAGGTTCTGGAGTCCATACCTTCACAAAGACGTAGCGCGAGTGGACGCAGTACAGCACGGCAAAACTAAAATCAGCCAGGGACTAGAGGGAGAGGGCATACAGTACAAGGAGAAGATGAGAGACACAATATGTACACCCTAGAGTTAAGAAGGGCAGAAGTAGCTGTGAATGCTAAAAGAGTGGATGGCTTCAAAGTAGGGTGAGATAGACATGTGACTATAATCTGAGGACTGAGGGGAGAGGTAAGGGATGGATAGTCACTGTTTCATTTACTTGTTTAGTTGTAATATTTTGACCAGGAAAGGCACACTAAGCTATGATAACTTGCTTCCTGGTCTGCCCTGGGGGTGGTTGAGTCACTGATGCTAGGGCCTACGTTGGATAGATAAGTAGGATAAGCAGACTGGATGTGCCACTGTGTCTTTTTCTGCTGGCATTGTATTTTTTTTATATATATTTCTTTTTTTATTATAAACAGTTTTTTCAAAAAAAGCAGGGTGAACTGACAGGGTTTACATTCATCATTGTCTATCAATAATGATACACTGCAAGAGTGAATACATATCTCTTTTACCTATAAAATCTTTTCCAGTCCTGCTGTGGTCCCCGAAGGATTCCAGTTTAATAAATTGCCCTAAGCTCTCCAGCTTCCCTTCCATTCCAGTACATACAATGGTTAATCACAGACACTAGGGTTGGCCAAAAACAATTTGACTCTCAGCCCAGAGGTACAAAACCTGCATTAATGTCCATCATGTAAATAGTCCTTCACATTCTGTTTATCGTATTAACAATACTCATTCACTCTGTGATAGTAGGTACCTCCAGGGTTAGCCACTTCTTTGTGATATGCTTTCAGCAGAGAGCACTAGGATTCCCAACAAGTACTTCTCCCTAAATCCCTGAGGATAATAAGCAAACAACTAACCATGGGACTTCATTTAAAGTGTCGGTTGAAGATTTTTTGCAGGTTGATTTCTAGGTCCTTTGTAACCAATTTAGGGCAAAGTAAAAATACATTGGCATGGGCTGCTTTTACTTCCCACACTCTCTCCTGCAGTAGGGGATTGTGACCATGCATCTGTGCAGCTGCTGTACCAGAATAATGAAGTACAATGTCAAACATTTTCAGTCAAATGCTCTCTATTACACGGAGAAGGAGATTCTGTGTATATTTATACAAATAGTGTTCCATTGCTCCAGAGTAATTGTGGTATTCAATTCCTACAACCAAAGATCAAAAGTCTTAATAGGGACATCAGAACTGCAATCCAACACTGCACTATACAATTGGAATATTAGGTTACTATAGTGTATTCCCAGGAGGACTTCCTATAAGAGATTCCAGGGGGTATGGGGGGTCACATGAGGTGGGAGTCCTCTGAGAGAAATTTAATATCGAGGATGTGATTTGGAAATATATAAAAAGATCTGGACTGGTTAGGCCATACTGTTGCCAGAGTGTTGCAAAGTGAAGAACTCACTCCCCTTGCCACAGCTGTCTGGAGCATCTGAGCCCTCCCGTGGACTAGCCTGTGTATCTAGTATTCAAGTAGACCGGGGTGCGAGGAGGAGGGGATCAGTATGGAATGGGATTTGGAGGTACCAGAGAAGCAATTGTTTGAAACCGAACTGGCCAATGGCCTTTTCCAGGTATGTAGCACTGATTTAGAAAAAGGAGATATATGTCCCCCACCCAAAACAAGCACTGCTGTGACTAGTAGCCAGACCTCAGGGATTTGGGAAGTGAAGGTCCTCCTTTCTATTTGGACCACTTTTTGTGGGGGAGATTTTCTAACCAACAGAGGGTCATTTGCAGCTGTGCTGCCATTAAGTATGTTTCCAGGTGTGGCATGGCCAGACCTCCCCCCTGTTTGGATTGAAACAATATGGAAAACCAAATTCTCAGAGGTCTGCCCTGCCATAAGGAGTGAGACCACATCTTATTCCACTTTGTCCATGTGGTTGAGGGGATTGGGAGAGAGAGAGCAATGGCCTTTCCTGTGAGCCTTTCTCTCTTTTTATTTGAGTGGGCAGCACAGCCGATTATAGAGGCCTGGAACACCGCTTTAACTTTGTCCCAGAGCATCTAGGGGGAGACATCTGGTGTGCCGTTATGATGCAATATCTCAGCAATCTGACTCTGCATTTCCTCCCTAAAGGCTTCCTTTTTGAGATGGAAAGAATCCAAGTGCCAATTAGTCACCCTGCAGCAGAGCCCAAGGTCAATGGCTGCTGTGATAGGGGCATGATCTAAATAACTGATGGGGCCTATATTGCACACTGGGACTCTCCCAAGATCCTCCCTTTGGGTCAGGAGATAATCTATTTGTCCATATCATTGATGTGTCTGTGAGAAATGGATATAGTCTTGGGAAGACTGATGGAGCTCCCACCAAACATTGCTTCGGCACAACTGTGTGAGTTGCCTATGGAGGTGTTTATGGGCCATTGGTGATGCCACTGTACAGTGTGCTATGATGTCCCTGCTAGGGTCCAAGAGCATATTAAATTCTTCCACAAGCAGCAGACTGCCTCACTGATTGGCCAAGATCATATTCATCTTACCCATTGCAAATAAGCTTTCTGCCCCCGTCGGGAGTTATAAACTAACCAAGGTCACCAAAGCACCATCAGTGTTCCCAATAAGCATAACACAGTGGCCATCCTTGTCTCAAACTACTTTCTCCTCCCTAAAATCTACATGTTCACTTACTAAGACAGTGACACCTCCCCTAATACCTGCTCTGTAAACTACGGAGTACACTGCCTGATAACTGGACTCCTGCAGTTTATCATGCTCCACAGCAGGTAGGTGGGTTGCTTGTACAAAGGTCACCTCTGGTCACTCCCTGTTAATGGTGTCAAGAATCTGGGATCTTCTTTACCAGGTTATTGAGTCCATTTACATTAAACAAATACAATTTCAACTTAGGAGAACCCTTTGTGTTTATGACAATGGGGACTCTGAAAATTAGATGCTGGAAAGGAGGTGACAGCCACCAGCAAGACAGTGGACCCAGAACCCCTTCCTGTAACCTACTTTTCAAAGGGTGCACAGCTGGGAATGTTTGTATCTTGTTTACTAAAGCAGCAGTACCATAGATCTGATTATACAAAGCAAAAAGCAATGGATATTCGCTGTCAGCAAGTATAAAACATAACAAATAGACAGATATGAATATCAGATACATAGAACTTGTAAAACAAAACACAAAATAACTTTTTGAGTTGGGCTTCCAAGGTAGGGGACACCACAAATAGTGTCCACGTAGCTTAGGAGTGCTAGTATGGAGACAGTGCCTCCCATGCCCGGAGGAAGAGTCAAAGCAGGTTCCCACAACCTCTGTCAGCCCCAACTGTTATATGCAAGGATCTGTTCTAGCATCTCCTTTTCTGTCTCTTGTCTGTCTGGTTGTGCAACCAAATGTTCTTGTGAGACCTAGGAACTGATCACTCTGATGGTCTTGCGATTCTCTGCCTCTCACTATCTCTCAGCCTTCACTTGCTGTTTCTGTGTTTTCTTCCCCCTTGCATATCTGCGATTATAAAAATATATGTGAATCTTTGTGTGAAACTGTGAGTGATACTGGGATCCCTTTGTTTGAAACTGCGTATAGTTATTCTGTTGAAATGATTGCAAAAAGCTATTTGGAATTTAGAGGATTAACCTGAGATGTAGTTTGAGCTCCTCTCAGACTTGTTTGCAAACTCTTTTGCAGAGCTGTCAGCAGGGGGCCAGCTTGGGACATTGTTCTATTTGCAAAGAAAGTGGCAAAAACATTTTGCGAGAAACAGAATATCTCTTAACGAGTTCGCAGGCAAAGACATAAAAAGAGCAACAATATTTTTGCTGGCGGGAGAGACTCAGGCTGAAACTTGGAATTAGAGATACCTTCAGAAGAAGGACTTTGTTTTCTCTGTTTATACAGCCTTTGTAAATAGTTCTACTGAACAATTTTAATTTTTCATTTTACTGTTATTGATAATAAAATGCTACTTGTGGGTTTTACAACTGCTCCTGGTCTTCCTATGCTTCCTGACCTGTGTCTCGATGACATTCTCCAGGTCAGGCCTTCGGAGGCTTGGATCCTGGCTGCAGTCTGAGATTTGAGGACAGCAAAGGCCTGTTGGCAGTTCACCTTCTAAGAGGGCTTCCTGATGGTGACTGCAAAAAATGTTGCAGAGTTCCGAGACAATGGGGCAACAATGGAGGTGTGTCACAGGTAGCCTAATGAGTGCCCAGGAGTCCATGTTGGAGGAGTCTCATTGAACCAGAGATGGCACCAGCAAATGAAAAAGGAGGTCCTAGGCAGAAAAACTAGATATAAAAAAAAGAATTCAACCATGAAACAAGCCTATGTGCTGAGCCCATGCATTATGTGCAGAATAGCACCTACGTCTTTGTTGTGAATGAAGAAGTCCTCTATTTTTTTGTGAGACAGCTATATCAAAATAGCTAAATGGACTGTCCTGTGTGTTATTGCTTTGTTCTAAACCCCACACAGTCACTGATCACCAATATTATTCCCCCCGAGGACACATCTGGAAATGAGCTATTTCAGCTCAGTATGACTTTCCTGGTAAATCTTTTGAAATAAATAAATAAAATTAAGAGAGCTGAGGTTAACTAAACTACATTTTCTGCAGAGTAGGTTTTATTTTACTTTAGAGATTCTGTCCTTGGCACATAGAAGCCTGATACACACAAGTAGGGACAAATACCGGGCCGCAAAATTGCACACCCTGTAGCTGGCCCCTGCGGAATATGCAGGGCCAGTATGCAGATTCCCAGGGCAGCCAATTCATGTCCGCATAGCTCTGTACAAGAGGTAGGGCCCACCAGGTGGATAGACATGAGCCATACTGGGGACTTTGAATCAGAAGGCCCGACTGAGCCCCTTGAGCTATCTCACTTGGGGTCTCCACTTTATTAGGCTACCCTTCTCCCTCTTCTTCTTGTGTCCTGTTACTACCCTTTCCTCTGCCCTCCACTGTGTCTCCCACCCCCTTCTCCCTCAATACTCTAATGAACTCAACTAGCATACGTTGAATTGTTGTCTATTTACTTGTTACATACCAAGCCTTGCGCTCATGCTTACTGACCTTGTATTGTTATAATTTCCTGTATTACTGTCTAGTGTACCATGAACTGTTATGTTATTGTGAATGAATATGTCCTACGTGTCCAGGACCATCTTGAAAATGAGCTTGCTCAACGATGTAACTTGCCTGGTTAAATAAAGTTTGATTGATTGATTGAGTGGATAACCTGCTCCGCAAGATCAGGGGATCATGGGACATGGCAGCCCACATATAAGCTGCCATGTCCCAAACAGCTGGTGTTATAATGTACTGTTTGAGAAGTCGGTGCCCCACAGCCTGTCACCACCCACTAGCCCGCCATGTCATTGAGGGGGGCTGGGGGGCTGCAGCTGCAGGGTGCCACTCTAACCTGTGCTGGGCAGTCTGGGGGGTGTGTGCACCCATTACAGCAGTCTTCTGCCAGGCACAATGATATGCTCCCCTGACATCAGCCCAACAGAGTACACAAGGCATCGGGCATGCCGCACTCTGCTGATCTTCCTGGGGCACACACACAACCTGCCTCCAGCCCAGACTGGCCACATAGTTGCACAGAATCCTCACGCACGGTCCCAGGCAATGGTGCAGAGTGGGTGTGTGCTGGTAGTGCATCCCTGGGTGTCCGTCGGACACTTGAGATGTGTGCATCCTTGCCCTACACTTCAGGTAAATGGTGCATAGGGTTGGGATTCCTTTAATACATAGGGTCCAGCATTAGAAGCAGACAGTAGGCACAGGATCTTGGGTCTCTTGGTTCAGCATCCAGCTTTTATTTTAGGATGGATTCTGGAAGCTTTGTGAGCTGTACTGTACTGCACAGCAACAGTATCAGATCCATAGTTGCCAACATATGGGGAGGAAAAAGTGAAAGAGTTTTGGACTGAAGCATTGTTGTTAGAGAAATGAGTGGGGGGTGGGGAATCTGAGAGTATCTCTCAGAGAATGTTTAAAAAATACATCTGCAAGAGAGGCATTGTCCAGCAGTCCTTAACACAGTTTGCTTATTTCAGAGCTCCACAGAAAAAAATGATTTTCTTTAGTCCGTAACCCTGAATGATTACAAAAAGTTCCTTCACTTAACTTTTGAATAACATACCAATTTTCAATAAATAAATAAATACTGTACAGTGGCCAAACCGTTGGGCAGTTACGAACCAACAATATTGCTGCCTGTTGTCAATAAGTATGAATACTGAGGTCTGGCAGCCTGTATGTGACCTGCCTTTCAGGTGTCTGTTTAGCCACATTATTTAAGAAATTCAATAAATGAAGTAACTGGCTGCTGGATTCCGACTGAATGAGGCATTTATTTCCCTCTTATCTTTAATTGTTTGTCATACAGTATATTGGTGGTTTGTCAGAGGCTGACAAAAGGCAGAAGGAATTTCAGAAAGATAGCTACAGTTTTGTTACAATAGCCATCAAGTGTGCACTACTTGCTGAGTCAACACTTCCTGTTGTGGACGTACAAACAAGGTTTTACAGAACGACAGAGCTACTGCACTAATAATAGCAGCTTGAGTTGTTCTACTCTGCAGTGTGTGAAACCCCTTAAAACAATAGATTTTCTTTGGGTAGCCAGCACTGGAAACATTTCCGAGTGTTTTTGCCTTGCAAATTCCCACTGGTCTTTGACTATGAAATGAATAAAAGACACCAAAAAGTGAATTGACCATTTCTGTCTTCTGAGCGCTTCACACAATACCTCAAGTCATTATCCAACAATCTGCCTTTTACTCAATCATTTCCCCATAGCAAAGGTCATACATGGTAGGGCTCTTGGTGTCCACACCCTTCTTAGAGTAAACAGTTAAATTCCCTTCCCTCATGTTTTCTTGCTGACAGTACTTTGACTGCAATCAATAGTATTGCCGAGTAAAAATATATACATGTATAGACGTAAACCACACCAATCAGAATAACTTTGGCCAGATAAAAGGTGTTATTTTTGTTGGTGACATATCTACACTATCGAGATAAAAATGTATCTTGATAATAGATATGTCAAAAATAGTATCCTGTGAAAAGGACAACTGAGACTGAGTGACTCAGCTTTGAGTGACTCAGTCTCAGCACCTGTAAGGTCAGTGACCCTGAAAGGGTAGCGACCAGGAAGGGCAGGGCAAAGGGAAGAGCGACAGGATACTGGAAGAGCATGGAAGGTAGCCAGAAGAGGATGGAGGGTATGTGAGGGGTGATGAGGGGGAAAGCTATTGAGCTGGCTGTGTGGTGCAGTGGTGAGGTAGCTGGCTCTAGTGGAAAGGGTGCAGGGTTTGGGGCTGGGGAGGAGCACAATATTTTGTGCTTTACACACAGCTGTTTTTTTTTTTTTTTTTTGCTGGTGCTCCCTCCTGACATGTACCCCCAGAGTTTGTTATTTTGAGTGGAGGGTGCGGGGGACAAAGCCCCCCAGCATAAGTACCATGATTGAGTTTCCTTCCTGTGAGTGTACGTCACCATTTTTGTTTTCGGTGATGACACTCACCCTAATGGCGATCGCTGTTTGGCGATCGCCGTTTTCACATAGAACCATCAGAAATAAGATTCAGAGGCTAAATATGGCATAATGCTGTACTTAACCAATTGGAGAACAACTGAAACCATGTTTTTTTGACATCACAGTAGAGATATGCAGCATTCTGACTAGAAAAGTGAAGTCAAATAAACAGTTACAGCTTCAAAAAAGAACTAATTTGAAAAGTTTATATCTAAAAATCTGTGACATGAATAGGACACGCAATGACCCAATTCAGAATATTGTGGGTCATTTTGACTCTAGGATCGGGATACTGGAAGGGCATTAGCAATCATTAAACAAGTTAGCAACCATCTAACATGACTATGTACCCCAAAGAAGGGAAGGATCGCAATATGTCATAACTTGCAGATAGGTGCACCGTCACGCTGGAAGGTTTGGAGAAGTGGTAAGCAGCCATTAGTCCCATGCTATTTACCACCTCCCTATACCCAGAGCTTATGGACTGTGGACCCTAATTGTGACCCCTCATCCCCGAACACCCCAGTGCTGTTACTTCACAAATGCCCTGGTAGCTAGTGGTCCTCCTCTCTGCTCCCCAAACACCCTGCCAGTATTGCAGCACAACTATCCTGGTGACTAGTGGTCCCCACTGCTCCCCGAACACCTCGCTGGTGTTGTAGCACAACTATCCTGGTGGCTAGTGGTCCTCCCATTCCGTGAACACCCCACCAGCATTTTAACACAACTACCCTAGTGGTAGTGGTCCCCTCAGCCACAGCAGTTGTGCTAATATACTGGCAGGGTGTTCGGGGAACAGGGGGAACCACTAGTCACCAGGGCAGTTGTGCTGAAATACTACTGTGGTGTTTGGGGAGTGGGTGGGCCACTATCCACCAGGGTAGATGTGCCTAAATAATGGTGAGGTGTTTGTGGAGCAGGGGGACCACTAGCCACTAAGGCAGTGGTGCTAAAATACAGGATGGTTGATCAGAGGCAGCATGGGCATGAAGCCATTGGTACAGGCAGCCCTGACAGGCACGGAAGGGGGGGACTGCAAATACTGTTTGCTCCTAGCTTGTGATGAGGCCCTAATGAGAAGCAAATGACCCCATAGCACCTTGCTTGTGCTTTGGGTCATTTCATCTTAAGGTACGGCTATGGCAGATTGCTCCGGAGGAGGGATTGCCATTACTGGGCCCTAACAGCCTGACTGCGATCCCAATCCCCATGGCACCCTATTGGCCACATACCTCCTGTGACCACTAGGGGGCTGGGGTTTGCAATCACAATCTGGGTAGTGCCTGACTGGTACATTGGAACATGCCTTTAGCACTCACAAAGTGTCCTAGCATGCTCCAGTATACCACTAGTTTGCTGCAGGCACTAATTTGCTCCTGGAGTAAACATTTAATGGCCACTAATTTGGACCTATGACTATCCTGACTGATGTCGTTTATCGATTTCAAGACTATTGTAAAGGCTTTCTAGCCAGCCAATAAAGACTGATGATACTGATGCAGAATATGCCACTTATTATTTGAGAGGGGGCAGGACTTTTATAACTCCCAGACTGCTCCACTTCTAAGATTTCTCAAAACTAAACATACAGGACTTTCTGCATGACCTTGAAAATATAAACTGCTCTTGTCTAACATCATTGTCCTGTGTCAATTATGCATTAGTTCAATTTCTAGCCATTTTCACAGCAATTCTGCAAAAACATGCTCCTACTACCAATAATAGATGGCAGGGCTTGGACACAAATTGGCTCTCCACTGACCTTTTTTTTAAATTAAATATACTTTATTAATTTTTGTAAATACAAGTACACACAAGGAACCATGCCAAACAACAGTATAAGACATCTACAACAAAACAACAAATACTGCCCCCCCCACCCACCTTCCCCAACCGCCCTGTCTTCGACCCAACCTAGAAAGACCAGGAATGACAAGATAGGCTTAGGTACCCCAGAGGGGAGAGTAAGATATAAAATGACTCCCACGTATCACAAAAGGACTGTGTTTTTTCCACATAGCTGCAATGTGCTTTTCTAACTGGAGAGCCAAAAGAATCTCTTAGTGCCACTCCAAAAAGGTTGGAGGTGATTCCTCTTTCCAGTGTTGCAGCATGACCAATTTTGCAGTGGCAGCGATCAAGGTCAAATGGGCCTTCCTGATGCGGGGGGTGTCGGTGGAAAGATTACCAACAAGCAACTCTCAGGAATAAAAAGATTCTCCAGGCCCAACACCGGGTCCAAGGCTCGCTGAATGGTGCTCCAAAAGGACTGGGCCTTAGGGCACTCCCATAACAGGTGATAGAGAGAACCGGAAGCCTCATGGCATCTAGTACATACCGGGGGGATGGAAATTTGCCCATTCTGTGCTGCTTTAGTGGGTAGCCACTGACCTTCCTGACCCAATGAAAAATAGGGACAAACTTTGGGATAAATATAAGAAGTCTGGTCTGGCATCTGACTGGGCTGAATATCGCAAATGGCGAAATATCTGGAGTTAAGTCAAATAAGAGCTCTTAATGTAAGAACAAATTTGCAGCCACTGCTGGCAACCCTCATAAATTCTGGAATGGTATCAAAGGCCTCCTGGGCACTAAATCAAAATCCCCCTTATCTGATATTCTTCTCGATGGCATAAATTGTGTTATACAATGGGAAGAAAAAATCCTGGACTCTGATTGGTCAGTCTTGGGCTGGCCCCGTGCTGTTATCCCAGCACAACATCACGGGTCTAGTCTCAGCCTCACTGTGAACCTGCAGATGAGCCTGATCATCTTCACCATTGAGCTTGATTGTTTCATCTGCTCTTAAAGAACTAAAATATTTTTCCACACAAAAACATCTTTAAAATGATTTTTTTTTATTCTGTATAACAACGAGCCATTGTATAATAGCAATAATGCCCTCCAGGATGTGTCATTTGGGATAACGTCACGCCTCAGTTGTTGGATGCACTCAGCCAGCGGCCTCGTGCCCAACCACCTGAGGCGTGATGTTATCCCAGCACGACACACACCTTGTCGGGCATTATTGCTTAAATAACCCATCCGCAATCACAATGGATTTTAATACCACATTTTCCAACCTTCTGGCTTTCATGGCAAATACTGAGACTGGTCCATGGGCCTCAGTATCAGTGGCTGCCTCTACAACCACTGCTAGTCCCAACCCCTCTTCCTTCTACCTCCACACAGTATGGCTGGCTAAGGTCAAGAAATTCAGACCCTCTATTATGCATGATAATAACTTTTGATCTGATGGCCTAGAAACCAAGCTGCTAAAGTTTGGGGGCCCCTTCATAGCACTTCCTAGCACCAAAATCATAACTATTGCCCTTTCTTCTGGCATTTTCCCTGATGTCTGGAAGGTTGCCAGACTTAACCCTGTCTTTACAACGGGTAACCCCAAACATATGGACACCTAGTCTCACCCCATAGTCATGGTATCCGCTGATAATATCAGGGGAAATATATTGCCACAATAATATTGCGGCTCTCTTCAATGTAGGGGATTACATCGACAGGGGTAGTGCATCGTGACGATGTTCTGCCTACCCATGATGCTGTATGTGTGGGTGGAGAGACAGAAGCAGTAGTAGGGGAAGGATAAGGGAGCAGGAGTTGCAGTACTTGGCTGAGTTGCGCCTGTGGCAGAGTGGCAAGGCATCTGACTCCTACAATGCAGGAACCAGGGTTTGGTTCCCCATCTCCCAAAACACAGTGTTCATTTTTTTTTTAGTTTTTCAGGACATTTTCGCCCGGCAACATTCTTCCCATCCCGGAGGTCTGACTCCACGCAGCCTCGGAGTTGATTATAAAAGTTCCAGGTGGTGTGGAGTTGCAGAGGCCCCCACTAAAAAAGAAATTGTGGCTTTGTTTTGTTTAGTTTCATTGGTGGTGCGATATTAGTGTAGTCGGTGTTTTGTACAACTTTAATATCAACCACTGATGAAATGGTTGCAACATATTGTGCCGCGATGTTATTGTTGGTGATATTAATGGTTAGAATCCCTAGTCATACTTTTAGTCCTCTCTAATATCCTTGAGAGGATCATAGCATCATAGCTCACTGATTATGTTTTCATGCACAATCTCCTGTACCTTGTCTAACACAGGTTCAGAAAAAATCACAGCACCTGCAAAGCCTTGGCCAAACTAACCAATAACATCAGCCTAGCTATGGACCGTGCTCTGCTAACTGGTGCAGTGTTTATTGACATCACAGAGGCATTCCTCTTGGTCAGTCATTCACTCCTCTGCAACAATTTAACCTTCCTTAGTGTCTCCCCTCCTGCCATCTCCTGGTTAGCAAACTATCAAATTGGCAGAAAACAGCAAGTTAGACTACGTTCTGCTATTTTCAACGTTCACAGGGCAGAATGAGACAGCATCGACAGCAACAGAAATTACAAAACGCTGAAGACCATAGCGCTGATAGCCAGATGTCAAGGCGACGGTGATTAATACAAAGATTAACGTTTCTCCTGGTACTCTGCCAGCTTCTTCATTATTCTGATGGAGCCTGGCGAGTATCAGGTGAAACGTTAATCTTTGTGTTAGTCACCGTCTGCTGTTGTTGCGTCTGTATAACGCTATGGCTTCTTATAATGGCGTTGTGTGATTCTGTTGCTATGCTGCTTATTCTCCATTTTTGCCTGTTTAATTATCTTGAATTATAGCACCACACTAATCTTGGTGCTCCTATTTCAGTGTCTTACCTTCAGCCTTGCAAACATAGCTGTTGGTATTCCCAAAGGCTCCATCCTGGGCCCACTTCTCTTCTCCTCTCTGTTTACATCAAACGTCTTGTGGATATTGTCACTCTTGCAGCTCACTGCTGTATGCAGATAAACTGTCCTATACTATGGTGCAGCTACTGTTTCCAGCATCTGACACCCATGGTCTAGGGGTATTAAATTGTGCATTGGTGGGACGGGGCACTTAGCAAACAGAAGCAACCACAGTCCAACACATTTGAAGCAAAGATATTTTGTTACCTGGGTTCTGGAATCAGTGTGACTGGGAGTCACTGAAGGGGAAGCAGACTCTATACTTAAGCAGATCTTCTCACCTGTGGGGCAATGATGGTTAGGAAAAGGCAGGCATCCACAGTCATTTTGAGTAAGTTCATTGTGCACTCCAGAATCAACATGCAGAAAACCATTTAATTAAACTTGAAGCAGGGGCTATTAAACGGTGGGTTACTTTCAGACATCACTGGAAAATCTACTGCAACAGCCTCTTGTGCTAACAGACTATTTATTTCATGCAGATCTCCCTTCAGTTGTACAGACTAGAATTCTGGCAGCATTTCTAGGGCCGTACAGGCCTCTAAACATGAGGTAGATTAAACATTGCGACACTTCATTGACTCATATCTCATTCCTTTCTCTATTCCTCTTTCTCTCTTTCTCTCTCTGCAGCAATCACTGGCCTTTTCCTTTACTCTCTCATCAGGCATTTCCATTCCTACATGGATACTTTGGCTTGAGACAGCACAAGACGTTTCTACTGTCCCAGACCGTTACCCTCTCTTTACTTCAGTTCCACCAACCTGATATTATACCTCCTCAAGAATTTACGTTTTCTCCAACCCCGGGACTATTTGTTACTGGAGCATACTTCTCGTTCCCTTTAGATCTTATTTCGTACTTTAAATGAATGTTCTTTAGCAAGTTAGCAAGAACCAAACCATCAGAACCCTTTCAAAGATCCAATTGCTGATGGCTTGGTTGGCAAATGGGCCTTTTTGGGGTTTTGGGTGCCCCAGACCTCGATTCCAAGTCCTAGCCAGCACACTCCACTCATGCAGTGATTCTAACCTCTGAACTGACTCATTAGGGGGACTTCTACCAGTGCCACACAGATCACCCAATGGACTGCCACCCCACCAGGGTCCCAAACATTATTCCCCCAAATGGACTTTCCCCTCCTCCACAAGCAGCTCACACCATTGGTCCCAACTCTGCAGCGGCCTCCAGCCTGGGGGATAGGGTAACTCTGCCACCATTACACCCTCAATAGCTGGGCTGCCACTTCCAACCATGCCCCAGGCCACATTTGCCATAACGGGCCCGCCCACAGTAAACAATATGGCCCAACAGCTGAACTCACCCACGGGCAATCTTTCTTTTAGGGCTTTAGGCCCTGTTGGTGCTTACCCACCAAGGTGCTGATGTTCACATGGCAGGCCTCCATTTTCATTTTCTCTCCCCAGGCTCTGGCTCCCAATTGCACTGACAGGCCCTTCTGCTTTCTCTCCAAATTTCTGCTCCATTTCTCCCCTTTCACTTAAACCTGAATCAGCACTTTTCTATTTTGTGGGTCTTCAAGGAAGGTGGGCCGGGGTGGCAAGTGGACCACCCTGGCCCCACCATGGCCCTCCAGCTGGACTTGCGGGCCAACCCCCCCAGGCTCCTCCCTCCCGGGTCTCTCTCTGCTCCTCCCTCCTACTCTCACCCCATAGGCACCAAAATCCCAGCTATTTATACTCTTATAGGAGGGGCCCCATCTACAGTCTGTAGGCAGCACCACATCCCAGACTCAACAGCACCACTAGCTCCCTCTCTGCCTAACTACCCCCTAGCAACTGAAAATTAACTAGTAAGCACCCAAAGAGTGCTTACATACCAATCTGGTCTCCGCAAAGTGGTTGCCCTATTGGCCACCAATTACAGTGGGTGCAGAAAACTGTTCTACCATTCTCAGTACTTTGCAAAATCTTCCAATTTTGGTGTAGGATAGACTTTATCTTCCCAAATGCTGTACAGTACTTGGTGGTTGGATTTGTCTGTTTAGAGGTCGGTGTCTATCGTTTTTCATGTAAAAGTGTTTCTCTCCCTTTCATCTGCCTTGGAAATTGCTGAGTAAATGACTTTGTCAGGGCAGCCCTTCGCCATAAAATGCTTTTTCATAATGTGTTTTTATTTCTCTGTGATGATCTTCATTTAATGAGCAAGCCTTCTTTGCATGAAGAAATTGCCCAAAGGGGCTATTATCTAATGTGCATTTTGTATGGAAACTATCGTACTTCAGGATCATATTCTGCTCAGTAGACTTTAGGTACAATCCACATATACGTCTTCCCTCATGTACAAACAGCTCTAAATCCAAAAACGGGACTACATTTTGGCTGCGCCTTGTGTCAGGGTGAATGTTAAATTTGTTTTATGTGTATTCAGATACTGATGGAATTTCTGAGGATCGGCCTCAGTACCCATCCATAGCATGGACACATCATCTATGTACCTCTTGGAAGCAAAATATGTCCACAAATTTTATTTACATTAGGATTTTCAATGTAAACCTGCTCAAAGTCAAACATATACAGATTTGCATAGGATGGGGCCATAGTAGACCCCATCCTTCTACCCCTTTATTGTACTATGGACTAACTATACAGGGTAATGTTATAAATGAGTTACTGTACCCTGTGTTGTACCCTGTCTTGACACACCACATTGTTTAATGTATGAATGTAAATCGAGACCTTTACTGCTGACTTGGATCCTATTTTAAACATCTGACCTGCCTCTTCATTACATGTTTGAAAATCTTGAATCTCTCTGTTGGCTTGATTGTATTTCAAATGTTCGTATGTACACCTCCTGGGTCATGCCCGAAAATAGGCAACTGTTTGCCTAGTGCATTTACCCGGTTAACAATAACAAAACTAACAATAACAGTAACAAACCTTTTTTTTTGTTGTTGATAGTAGGTGTTTTCAAATCTGAAGTAATTTTTTTTCTCAAGCACTAACCTTGCCAGATCAACCAGAAACTCTGCAGGTGGATTCTTATCCTGGTTCCTGCGGCTAAGGACACTGTCCAACATTGACAAGCCTTCATGGCGGGTATGGATTCATATAGGTGGGCTACATCCAGGGTCGTGAGTCAAATATCAGAAAAGTCCAAATTCTGTTGGTTACAATGACCCTGGGGTCTATTAAGTATGAGGAGATATGTGTGACAAACACAGAGCTATGAAAGTCAACATAACTGGCAGGGATTCAAGGATGGAGTCGAGCCCAGACGCAATCTGTCAGCCTGGTCTTTCTGTACCTTGGTAAGCAATGGAAGACCAGTGTGACCAGATTCTTGTGCATCAGGGCAGAGGTCACCCAGTTCTCTATCAAATTCCATTTAAGCCCAGTTTGCACAACCAAAAGAAATTTCTGCAGAAATGTTTTCTAAAGGTTTCTGGTCTAGTTTGGTATAATTTGCAGTGTTAGTGACTTGCCTGAGACATTCTGCTTGATAATCACAATGATTTATAATGACCAACCCATCCCCTATGTGCACCTTTTTAACTACAATATCAGCATTCATTTCCAAGCTCCTAAGTCCTTCCATTTCTCATGTATTCAGATTTTTATGTACAATAGACTTGTCCCTAGTGATTGCTACTTCTTTTAAAATATGTGAGTCAGAAGTTTCAATGATAGAGGGTATGAGGCCAGGTGGTACAAAGTTACATGGTACTTGTAACTTTTCATTGAGTTTCCTATCAGACTCAGAATGGGAAGTTTTATTGCACACAAAAAATATTGCAATTTGAGATTCCTAAATCATCTATTCATATTCTGTTTGATCTGAAACTCACTTGGTAAGTCAGTGGGTGCAAAGGAGAACCATTTCAATAGCACTTGTTTCTGTATGTGTGTTAGTGACCTCCTGGAGAGGTTGAACAAGTTGCTGTACCACTCCATGTTGGCACCCCTGAATACTCTGATCCTTCCTTCCTACAGTCTGCAGGTCTCTTTCTTTTTCTCTTTCTCTTTCTTTGTCCTCATATTTCTTTTTCCTCTGATTTACACTTTCTCCTTGCACTTCTGTGCTTGGTGATTTTCCTGATGTCTGCTCCCTCTGTTCCCTCACCAGCCCTGTGGCTGGAATGGTAGGTGATGCTATCTTCCCCCAGACTCTCCCTAAAAAAGGCTGAACCCACTCTCTGGCTACTGCATTGCTACTTTTTTCAGAGCTTGTATTGCTGTCAGAGAAAGCTGGCTTAGGTTTTCCTCTGAACCCTTTGCTTGTATTCCAATTATATAATTGTTGTTCCCTATAATCAATAGTATTGCTGCTGTATTTTCTAATCTTAGTCGCTCTTGTGATCTCTTCAAATTTCTCTACATCTTTTTAAATTTTCTCCAGACTGCCAAAATGCTCCTTCTGGATGGCAAGTGTTCCCAGTTTAAGAACCTGTCAGTCAGTATACTTTTGATTTGATTTGTTTATTTAAGATCTGGCAAGTCCATGCACCAAGGCCTGTTTTCATGGATGACTGGAACATAAAAACATACTGAACATACAAGCAAGAACAATACACAATCTTAATAAACATAATACAATATATAAATATACTCTAACCTGCAAAACATTTGCAGTGACTTATCTGCTTGAAGCTTTTTTATAAACTTATTTAACCTTAGGACCACAATCCCTTGATAAAGCCATAATAAGGTATCAGAACATTGGGAGAAGTTGTGGCCTCTAATGGAGCAGTGTCTCTGAATAAAATGAACAGAGTGTGAAAAGAACTAACAGCCTCTATGTGGCATTTTTTACTACTTGAAATGTCTAGGATGTCCACTTTACAGACCTGGGCTAGAGACTTTAAGATTTGACTGAAGCTTTAAGTAATATGGCTGCAGGAGAGGCCTCGAGAGAGAGAGATTGTTTGTTCCCCTGTTTCTCCCATAAGGAGTGGCAGTAACAAGGTGCTTTACACCTACCATTACATTTTCTCAAGGGTATCATCCCTAGGTCCTACCTAGGAAGGAGCTTAAATGGAAGCGCCATTCTAAACCAAACCTTAGACAGCTAGACGGCCCTGGTGCTATCTACCATACACACAAAACTCCTTAAGTCTGTGTTTCTTGATTGAATGTTGGAGTGGAAGGGGGGTTAAACCTGTCAGAAATATGGTTATACCACTGCAATCCATGACATAGCATAAATAATGGATGGCAGGGAAGAAAGTGCACATGATCACACTGGAATGGCATTTGATTACTTTCACTACAGTCAGAATGCCATTCAGGTACTTTTTACAGGCTGTGCACTTTTGGTTTCGGTGGTTGCTGCATAGAGAGCACAGCTGTAGCTCAGCTCACTCCCTCCAGTCCTCAATGATGTAAGGAGCCAGTGGTACACTTGTGTGAATGTGGCAGTGGGAGGCCAACCACATCATGCAGCAAGTGCAGCTGTGGCTTGGCTCTCTTGCTCAATTCATCAAACATGCATGCCTTGGAGGAGGAGCTGGAGAACTGGAGATGGGGACAAGTCTGTCAAACAGTTGATGCCATGCTGACCCACCATAGTCCATCCACCATAATCAGCAGAGGGATAGAGGAAATGAGACTGAAGGTGCACTGAAGCGAGTTGGCTACATTACTACTGTATCACATATCGTAGGCTGTACACTACTATTGTGTCACATAACGTAGGCTGTACGCTACTTCTGCATCACATATCATAGGCTATACGCTACTACTGTGTCACATATCATAGGCTGTACGCTTTTACTGCATCACATACCATAGGCTATACGCTACTACTGCATCACATAACATAGGCTGTACGCTACTACTGCATCACGTATCGTAGGCTGTACGCTACTACTGCATCACATATCATAGGCTGTACGCTACTACTGCATCACATAACGTAGGCTGTAGGCTACTATTGCATCATATATCGCAGGCTGTACGCTACTACTGCATCATATATTGTAGGCTGTACACTACTACTGTGTCACATATCATAGGCTGTACATTACTACTACTGTGTCACACATCGTAGGCTGCTTTTCAGAGTGACTACAAAATGGTACAGGGTCTGTACCAGAAGACACATGAAGAAAGACTAAAGGAGCTTAAGATGTATAGCCTCGAGAAAAGGAGGGACAGGAGGACATGATAGAAACTTTCAAATACCTCAAGGGAATTAACAAAGTCCAAGAGGGTAGCATCTTTCAG
Source organism: Neoceratodus forsteri (assembly GCA_016271365.2). NCBI lineage: Eukaryota > Metazoa > Chordata > Ceratodontiformes > Ceratodontidae > Neoceratodus > Neoceratodus forsteri. Next base: position 208,610,622 of record JADMNL010000023.1, on the reverse strand, counting down.
AAAAAGAAACGTGCAAGAACAAAGGGGCACAATTTGAAGATAATGGGGGGACAGATCAGAGGTAACGTGAGGAAGTATGAGAGTGTTGTAGGTGGATGGAACGGCCTTCCTGAGGAGGTCGTAGAGTCAAAAACAGTGGGGGAATTCTAGAATGCATGGGACAGACATACATCAATTCTAGTGGTGGGGTAGGAGGAAGTAGGCTGTTGGTTAACTAGGATCTGCAGCTTATCCATTGGGTAGGGAAATGGGCAGACTAGGTGGGCCAAGCGGTCCTTATCTGCCATCAAATTCTATGTTTCTATGAATTGGAAATCGGGCACAGAGGAGTGCTTTCTGGTTGTGTATGTCTCATTTTCTTTGTGCTGTTGCCGACAAATTGATTGTCATGGTGTCTGCATCTAAAATAGACAGTACAACTTACCGAGGAAAATAATAGTTTCATAATTTTTTGCTCTTAACTGAGTTACTCACTCTGTTGTGGACTTATGAAAGTAATTAATTCGTAGAAGGATTTATAGTGAGAGACTGTTAGGCAGGGAGGGATTCAATGCACAATATCAAAATCGACCATTGACTGTGGCACAGCATCAGTGAGGAGATATAGGTACAGTGGCATCCCCCAGGATGAACCCACTTTTTAAGCACTCTGCAGTATGCTGCAGCAGACCTACTGAATAAAGCAGTGCAGTTTCAATGGCAATTAGTCCCCTTTGTCATGCAGAAAACCATGGCATTCACTTCATCCTGGCAGTCTCACATTTTCCTGAATGACAAAAGGGACATGATGGATTATGGTGGACATGTACATGAAGACAAAGCACCCTGTCCTTCTCTGAGAAAGGCTGTGCAGTTTGTGAGCCTGTGCATGTTTGCATATTTGCTGCCCTCCTCTGTCTTTCTTAACAGCCCACATTAATTATTTACAGCATCTTAAAGTATGGTGTACCTAGTGGTTAAATTGAACAGACACCCAGTGGAACTCAGTTACACCTCCTCTAACAAAATTATAGGAGAGTTCCTGCACCTATGACAAGTTCCCCTCTAAATACAGTTCCACTATCTAGAGATGACAGTCCTCCATCCTTCAGATAAAGAGATGAGGATCCCCCTGTTTAACTCATCCAATTTAACCATTGACTGTACTGTAAGAAATTGTTTTTGCAGTCAGTCTAGCAGTGCTTGCTTTTGGTCATGGGAGACTGCCTCAATATTTGCCACCCTGCCCTTCTCATCAGTTAGTGTAAACCTATTGTGTACTGCTTTCAGATATAGTACTTTACTGTCTGTCAGTTCTTGGCACAGTCTTCATTTACTGAAGTGTGAGTCTGACTGTGCTTGTTGCCCCACCCTTCTAATTACTCCATGCAAACTGACAATGCTGTCAAATAGCTTAAAAAATTACTGCAATTTACTTTCTGTCAGGTTTCCTGGCTCAGACTATACTCGCAGAGTATGAGCTTGCCTGTGTGTTTTACACCCTGTCCTTCTCATTAGTCAGTGTAAACTTACAGTGCTGTCAAGTAGCTTAAAAAAATGACTTTACTGTCCGTAAGTTCTAGGCACAGTCTTTACTTGTGGGAGTGAGAGCCAGCGTGGATACTTGCCACCCTGCCCTTCTCATCAGTTTCAGTAGAAATTCAGAGTAGCTTAACAGTTTTTTTACTTACCAACTAGACGGTGGTGGTTAGAGTAGCAGATGGGAAACCATTGAGGCCCAAAGACCACAGTACTGTGTGGTTTGAACTGGTCCATGAAAACATCAGGCCCTCTTCAAACGCTGTGGTTCTGGACCTCAGAAGGGCAGATTTTGGTAAGAAGAAGGAAAAGGTCAGTGAAAAACTGGAGGGTATTGATCAAATAAAGGGGTACAGGAAATGTGGAAAGTAATTAAAGGGGTCATTCAGGAAGCAACCAACTCCTGCATGAAGGCAGTCACTAAAAGAAACAAGTACAAAAGGCTAACCCAAGAACTGTGCACAGGATGGGAGGGGAGGTACTATCAGTCACTGAGCACAAAAGGAACCTTGAGGTTATCATATCTGGTGACCTCAAAGTGGCAGGGCAGTGTGACAAAGCAGTGGGCAGGGCCAGGGGAATGCTGGGATGCACAGGAAGGGGTATCCCCAGCAGGAGGAAGGAGATGGTGCTGCCACTCTATCACTCACTGGTGAGACCACCACCTGGAGAGTACTGTGTCCTGCTCTGGAGGCCATACCTTAGAAAGTACATAGACCAGGTGGAGGCAGTCCAGTGTAGGTCAACTCAGATGGTGCTGGGGTTGAACCAAAAGCCCTATGAGGAGAGACTGAGAATTCTCAACATGTACACTCTGGAAGACAAGAGAGTGAAAGGAGACATAATAGAGACCTACCAATACCTAACAAGGGTGAACAGGGTGTAGGAGGAGTGTCACTTTCAAATGAGGAAGAGTACCAGAACCAGAGGGCATGTGATGAAGCTGAAGGGGGAAGAAGTTTAGGAGGGATGTGAGGAAGTACTACTTTACTGAAAAAGTGGTGGATGGCTGGAATAGACTGCCAGAGGAAGTGGTGGAGGCAAAAACAGTAGAGGGCTTCAAGTATGCATAGGATAGACAAAAGGGAATTCTAGGAAATGGGCAGGGAGCAGGGAGGGTCACTGGAGACCAGCTGGGGTCTGTGGAGACAAACTAGGCAGGGACCATCTCGGCAGACTGGGTGAGCCAAGTGGTCTTTTTCTGATAACAAATTCTGTGTTTCTATGTTCCTATCTGTTTTTCTAAAGAACTATGGGAGACAGTGAGGATTATGTAAAAGAAAGTATATAACTGAAGCAAATTGAAACTGACATAACAAATGGTTTGGCTGAACGTTTAACTGTGAAACTTTTGTTCGGTGGTAAGAGAAGTACTGCGGTTTATTTTTCTTGTGTATACTGTATCTCCCATGTAAGAAAGCAAAAACTGATATACTGTTATTGGAGAAATGGGAAGAAAGAACACATAGTAACTGAGAACTTCAATATAGACTGGGTAACATTGAAAAAATGACAAGGCTAAAAATATTTTAACGGCAAGTGGTTTTAATCAAGTTATAAACAAACAAGCCAAGAAAAACAACAAAATGGGGAGGATCAGTAATAGATTGGGTGTTAACTAATAAAGTAAATTTCTTAGCAGGATCAGGAGTTTTAAATGATGCTGTATCAGATCACTGCCCGATCTAAATGATTAGAAAAAGAAAAAAGAAAAAAAGGCAAAGTAAATGACATTGATAAGAGAAAGTAGGTCCTTTAAAGGGACACTGTCAACCCCCTTGGGCCTCAACATGTCCCTAGTTTAAAAAACACATTTTTTTATTGTTCTCATTCTATAGAGACTGCTGATGCAGCTGATTGTTTGATTCACTTTTTTTCATTTTAAAAAGTGAAAAACTGAGTACCCACCATACTTGTGTTACCACACCAAAACATGTCTGTTTACATTTCTTTATCAACTACAACTGCATCTTCCCTTGACTCAGGAACACCCCCAACACTGTCTAGCTACACATTATGCAGTGGGAGTAGATGAGACTATTGTATCACGAGTGGCTGCGCTGTTTGAGGGTGTTTCTAATGTACAGGAAGTATGCAGTAAGTTTAGGTAAACAATGTGGAGCAAAACAGGGCTGCGTATAACTATATATCCTCATGTAATTCGGTTCTAATAAGCAAGGAGGCAGATTAAACAACCAGCAACATCAATGAATTTTAGAGAAGGCAAGCAATCATAAAATGCGGCCTTTTACCTAGAAATAATATGATGCAAAAAAAGGCTGGCAGTGTCCCTTTAAGAACCTAATGGATGAGGTGTTTATAAGAGAAATTAATCAAACAGAATGCCATATTTTTACAAACTAACTCAGATTGAAAATGTTACCAATTTATTTAATACATATTTGCTAGAATAAATCATTTTGCCCCAATTTAAAAACAAAGGCTACAGGCCAAATACTTACCTTGCCTAAATGACAAATATTTTGAGTTAATAAAAATGAGAACTGCACTATGAAAACAGTTTCAAAAATCTGATTCAAAACAAGACTTGAATGCTTATTGAAGACTTTAGAATCTTTGTAAAGTTGAAACAAAAAAAAATCTAAACAAATGTACTACAAAATAAGCAGTTAAATGACAGATCATAGAAACATAGACTTTGACAGCAGATAAGAACCGCTTGGCCCATCTAGTCTGCCCATTTCCCTGCCTATTGGATAAGCTGCAGATCCTAGTTAACCAACAGCCTACTTCTTCCTACCCCCCACCAGAATTGCCTTGTGTCCGTCCCATATATTCTTGAATTCCCCCACTGTTTTTGACCCCAAGACCTCCTCTGGAAGGCCATTCCATGCGTCCACCACCCTCTCTGTGAAAAAATACTTCCTCACATTGCCCCTGAGCCATCCCCTTGTTCTTGCACATCTCTTTTTCTGAAAGATACTACCCTCTTGGACTTTGCTGATTCCCTTGAGGTACCTGAAAGTTTCTTTCATGTCCCCCCTCTCCCCCTTTCCTCAAGGGTATACATATTAAGCTCCTTTAGTATCTCTTCATATGGCTTCTGTTGCAGACCCTGCACCATTTTAGTTGCCCTCCTCTGGACTTCCTCCATCCTGTCTATGTCCTTGTGGAGATGGGGTCTCCAGAACTGCACGCAGTACTCCAGATGGGGTCTCACCAACTGTCTGTACAGATGGATAACAACTTCCTGTTTTCTACTGGTGATGCCTCTCCCTGCACATCCCAGTATCCCTCCAGCCATCCTTACTGCCTTCTCACATAGCTTGCTTACATTTAGGTCATCTGATATGACTACCCCAAGGTTCCTTTCCATTTTTGTTGTTGTTAATACCTCCCCCCCCCCACCGTGTACTCTTCCCCTGGATTTTAGTTTCCCAGGTGCATTACTTTGCACTTCTTTGCATTGAATCTAAGCTGCCATACCTTTGACCATTCCTCCAACCTTGCCAAGTCCCTTCTCATCCTTTCCACCCCCCTTGTGTATCAGCCCTGTTGCAGATCTTTGTGTCGTCTGCAGAGAGACATGCTTTTCCTTCCAGGCCCTCTGCAATGTCACTTACAAAGACATTAAAAGTACCAGACCCAGTACTGAACCCCATGTAACTTCACTAGTAACCCCTCTTCAGAGTGGACTCCATTTACTATTACACTCTGTGTCCTGTTGTCCAGCCAATTTTTACCTAGGCTATCACCCTGGGACCCACTCCCAGGATGGCTAATTTGTTTATTAATCTTTTGTGGGACTGCGCAAATGCCTTTAAAAGTCTAGGTAGGCCATGTCCACAGCCCCTCCTGGTCTACTACTTGGTCACCAAGTCAAAGAAATCTATTAGATTCATCTGACATGACCTTCCTGCTGTGAATCCATGCTGCCTTGGGTCCTGTGCCCCGCTGGCCTCTAGGTACTCAACAGTTCTTTCTTTCAGAAGTGATTCCATCATTTTCCCTACCACTGAGGTCAAGCTAACAGGTCTGTAGTTTCCTGCCTCTGCTTTGCTCCCACTTTTGTGAAGTGGAATCACATCCGCCCTCCTCCAGTCCTCAGGTACCACACCCTCCTCCCATGATATGTTAAGAAGGTAGTCAGTGGTGTCACTAGTTCTACCTTTAGCTCTTTTAGAATTCTGGGGTGAATCCCATCAGGCCCCATTGCTTTGTCCACCTTTAATTTTAAAAGTTTTTTCAGAACCCTTTCTTCTGTGAAAGGACTGGTATCGACCCCCCCCTATCCAGATTGCTTCTATTGATTGGATTAAATACTTCCCCTCCTCTTCTTTTGTGAATACTGAGCAGAAGTATTCATTCAGTATCCCTGCTTTTTCACTGTCCTCTCTGCCCACCCACCCACCCACCCTCCCTCCCTCCTCCTTTATTAAGCCTCACTATCCCTCCCTTGGTCTTCTTCACTCCCTAATGTACCTATAAAAGGTTTTATCCTCCTTAACCAAGTTGGCTATCTTTTCCTCAGTTTGGGCCTTTGCTGTTCTGACTGCCTTCCCCACTTTCTTCGGCTTTGACTGGTACAGTTCTCTGTCCTGCTCCTTCTGTGTTTCCTTATACTTCCTGAATGCTATCTTTTTTTTTTCTCCCTAACCTACAGATCTGTTCCTCTAGTTTTTTGGACTCTTTAGAGAATTTTAGAGCAGCCCTTAAAAAAAGTGGCAATTGACAAAATAATGATTGGAGAAAACTTAATACATAACAGTCAAGAGACTGCTGAAGTATTCAGCAATTTTTTTTATAAACAGGACAGCTTACAAAGAACAAATGAAACAAAACAGTTATGGAAATAAGGATTTGGTTCTTAAAGACATTCATATAAAAAGGTTTATTTAGATGGCCTCTTGCCATGACTGCTAAAAATAGTGTCAGAGCAACTGACCAGACCAGTGGCATGCTTGTTCAATGTATCTTTATGAACAAACCAGCTTCCAGACTGTTGGAAGGCTGCAGTTGTAACACCAATTTTTAAGTCTCTGGATAAACAAATTATCACACACTACAGGCCAAATTTTGCATTGCCAGCACTAGTTAAACTTTTGGGAAAAGTGATCTTTGACAAACTGACAAAGCATTTAGAAGGGAACAATCTTTTCACATAAGATCAGAATGGTTTCTGTGGGTATAGCACATCGACAGGCTCGATCAGCTTGATTAGTGATATTTATGGTAATATTGATAGCGGAACGCTCACTGAAGCTATTTTTGTCCAACTGATCAAGGCCTAGGAGGTGGTATAGCACAGTGGGTTAAGGCTCTGAGCTGCTGATCTGGAGACCTGGGTTTGAATCCCATAGCCACCTAGGTGCATACTGTGTGATCCTGAGCAAGTCACTTAACTTCCTTGTGCTCCCAGGTCACATCTGGAAACAGTATGCTACTCCTGGTTAAACAGTGTTCCCTTTCCTTTTGACCTGGTGGACCAGTCCATATTATTAAACAAATTAGAAAACTTGGGTTTAGGGACCTATACACTAGAATGGTTTAGAAATTGCCAAACCAAAAGAAAACAAATTATTAAGGTCGGATATGAGACATCAACATTGGGAGAAATTGGTACAGGGTTGCCGCAAAGTTCGGTACTGGGTCCAGTTCTAACATACTAACATACTAATTGCCAGCAAATTAGGCTGTACAGTCTATTGAGTCTGCTCGAACCTCAGATCCCTAGCTGGGTACTGAGGCCTCCCCCCTTTGTGTTCCAGAATGCCTATCATCCCTCCCCCACCCCCCAGGCCAGGCCTTCCTTGATACAGTACTTTCCCTTTCTGTATCTGTCCCACCCTCTCTTAAAACCTTCCACCGTGGAAGCCTGAACCAGCTCTCCAGGCAGTGCATGCCATGGTTCCACCACCCTGTCTGTAAAGAATCTCCTCCTCCTCCTCCTTTTCCCCCTCATCCTTCCACCTTCCAACTTCAAATCATGTCCTCGGGTGATACCTCCCTCCTTTAGTCTAAATATCCCCTCCCTGTTAACTCTATTTATTCCCTTGAGGTACTTGAAGACCTCGATCATGTCCCCACTGTCTCTCCTCTCCTCCAATGAATACAGGCCAAGTTCCTCCAATCTTCCCTCGTACGTCAGATCCCCTAGTCCTCATATCATCTTGGTAGCCCTCCTCTGGACCCTCTCCAGGAGCTGTATGTCCCTCTTCAAATGCAGCCTCCAGTACTGCACACAGTACTCAAGGTGTGGTCTAACCAGCCCATTATACAGTGGCAGAATCACTTCCCTGCTCCTCGAGGTGATGCCCCTTGCGATGCATCCTAACATCCTGTTTGCTTTGACAGATGCTCTCCTGCACTGCTCAGAATTATTCATACTTGCATCCACCATGACCCCTAGGTCTTTTTCCCCCGTTGAGGTCTCCAGTGCCTCCCCCCCCCAGGGTATACAGTGTTTGGGGTTTCCCCACCCTAGATGTAATACCTTGCACTTGGAGGAATTTAAATTTAATTTTCAGGTGTGAGCCCATCTGACCAGGGTCTCTATATCCCTCTGCAGGGCCAACCTCCCTCTCTTCCCCCTCAACTACTGCTTCCATCTTAGCATCATCAGTGAAGAGACATGTTTCACTCCCTATTTCTTCCCTGATGTCAGATATGTGTGCATTAAACAGGATCGGACCCAGGACCGAGCCTTGTGGTACCCCGCTACTGACTCCTCTAGGGTTCAAGAGATCCCCACCGACCACGACTCTCTGAGTGTGACCAGTTAGCCAGTTTCATATCCATCTTACCATCAATGGCCCACCCCCAACCCCGTCAGTGTCCCCACCAGGCCACAGTGGGGGAACGAGTGAAATGCCTTGCTGAAGTCTAAAAATAGTACATCCACTGGCCTTCCCCTTCCAGTTCAGATGTTACCCATTCATGGAACTCCACACAGTTAGTTTGACACAGTCTGCCAGGCACAAAACCATGTTGCCTCCTATCCCGCCCTCCCTCCATCTCCAAGAATTCCCCCAATCTTTCCTTCAGTATACTCTCCATTAATTTCCCCACCACCAATGTCAAACTGATGGGTCTATAGTTTCCTGGCACTTCCCTCGACCCCCCCTTTATGGATAGGCACCACATGCACCTCTAGTCAATCCCTGGGTACCTTCTCTGTCTCAAGCGACCTGTTGAAGAGCTCCGCCGGGGTGCAGCCAGAACGTCTGCCAATTCCCATAGTACTCTCAGATGCATGTCATCCGGCCCAGGAGATTTATCTTTCTTTAGGGCCTTTAGGGTTTTCCACACCCATTCAGTGGAGATAGCAGCATCTGTCCCTCCCCCCACCTTACTGGCCTGTTTGTACGTATCTGGATGTGACCCCTCTGGGCTACCTCCCCCTCCCTCCTGCTCCCTATCTGTTTCCCCTGTGATCCCCCTCTCTACCCCTACCATCCCCTCTGTGTCTTACTTTGTTAGTATCCCCTCCCCCTCACCGGTGAACACAGAGGTGAACTACTCATTGAATACCTCCGCCTGGTCCCTTGCCTCTTCCACCCACCCTCCTTCTATTCTCAATCTGCCAAGCTGGACCTTGGTTTTCCTCTGCTCCACAATGTAGCTGAAGAACCCCTTTTTCCCTCCCCGTATCCCCTGTGCCAATCGCTGCTCTATACTAGACTTGGCCCCTTGCACCATCTGGGTGACTTTTCTAGATGAAAGATGGTAAGCTTCCTTTTCCCTTTCCCCTCTCATTGCTTTGTATTTTTTGTAGGCAGCCTTCTCCCTGACCACTACCTGAACCTCCCTAGACCACCAGCATGGTTTATGTGTCCGAGCTCCCTTATGCTTGACCTTAGCAGAGATCCTAACTCCTCATGAAGTCCTCGTTTAATGAGCTCCCATCTCTTTTCTATATCTGTCCTCATTGTAACCCCCTTCAAGTGATCCTTGAGAATGCTTCCCATGCCCATAAAATCCCTGAAGTCCACAGTCAGTGTCCTAGAGCTCCCCCCCACCCATGTTAATTTGAAACCAGATAATGTTGTGGTCACTCCCAGCCAGAGGTTCCTCTACAGCCAGGTCCCTTACCAGATCCCCATCCGCCAGAACCACATCTGAGACATGCCACTCCCTTGTGAGCTCCACCACATGCAGTGTTAGGAACACATCCTGGAAGCAGTCCAGCAGCCTCTGCTCCCTGGCCGCCTTCGAAGACATGGTTTCCCAGTTTGTACCTGGCATATTAAGGTCCCACATCAACACCACTCTTTCCCCTTTTGGTTTGCACTGGGCTATAATATTGTCCAGCAGACCTTCCTCCAGTACATCCCCCGACCCGGGATACCTATATACTACTCCCAACTTGACCTTACCTCCTGCAGGGGTTCATAAGGTGACCCATAAGGCCTCCACATTTCACCCTGCCTCCTCTACCCTAGCAATTTCTAAGCCATCTCTTATGTACATAGCCACTCCTCCCCCTCTGCCCTCCTTTCTATCCTTCCTAAGCATAGTGTACCCCCTCACCCTCGGGTCCCAATCATGGTTTTTGTTGGCCCTACTTACCACCGTAACCTCCACCCCACCACCGCCCCCAAACAGCATGGCCTGGAACTCTGGCATCTTGTTTCCCAAGCTCCTGGCATTTACTAACTACTCCCCACCCTTGTCCCTGATCCCTTTGCTGAACCCCTCCTGGGTTCCATATGCTTCCATCCTCCCCTGAATCATCCCCCACTGTCTGTTATCCCCCTCCCTCCCGTGGGTTAGGAGGCTAATCCTACATCTCGGGAGGAGGATTCTAGCCCGCCTCCCTGGTCCTCCCCTCACAAGTTTAAACTCCACTTTTTGAATATAGTCTGCCATCCCTCTTTAAGGACTTCCTTCCCTAATGGGGTAAGATGAAGCCTATCCTTGGCATACAGTCCCTTATCCTCCCAAACTCCCTCCCAGTTTCCTAGCACCACCGACCCACTTTCAGCTCCCCACTTCCTGAGCCAGTCATTTACCTCAATGATCTTCATTGTGTTGTCCACTGAGGCCCTTGGTACTGGCAATATTTCTGAAAAGGAAATGTTGCATCCATTGTCCTGGCAGACTCTGACAAGTTCTAGGAATCTTGCTTGGTTTTCCAAGACACTATTTCCCTCCAAATCTGTTTCTCCAATTCTCCAGTTCTGTTCTCAGTTTTTATAAACGACCTGCCTGACATCTGTCATAAAGTATCAGTCATAATGTGTGCTGAAGACAGTTTTCTACTGTACAGGAAAAACAAGAGCGGACCTAGAAGTGAAAGTGCAACCCACGTACAATACACTACAAACCTGGTTCACTGAAAAGAAAATTTTACTGAATGAAAAGAAAACAAAAACAATGTTTTTCAGAATTAGACAAAAATATTAGTACTAAAGGAAACAATATGAAAATTAAAGGGTAGCCTGTGAGTCTGGCGATCGTGATTGGGTGCCTACCAAAATGAAGGTGAGTCAATCGTGGCACCTTACACCACAGCGACAAGGGAGGGAGAGTGACCAGATGAGGGGTGCACAAATATAGCAACATCCTGTTGCTACATGTATACATGTGCGGGGGGAGCACACTGCATGAGGGGGACAGGAGGGAGGGATTGTGAGGGGTGGCACCGCGGTGAGCTGCCGAGCCGCTCCCATAGTGTGATGGGTGGGTTCAGGGCTGGGGCATGTATGGTGCGTGATTTGGGCCCAGGCATGGGTGCCTTTTGTTGCGCCCAACCCAAAAACATTTTTTGGGGTTTTGCACTCCCCGATATACATCTTCCTTGAGTTGAGAATCCTTAAGTAGGGTGGTGCGGGGGTGCAGTCCCCCGCATTTACATGTAAAAATTAAGTCCCCAGCACCATTTTGCTGTGCTCTGGGGACTGTATCACCAAAATATTTTCCCGGTGATATTGTCGTCGCCCTAACGGCGATCGCCCATCACATAAACCCAAATTAAAGGGTTAAAGAATTATGCTTCAAATATTCGTGAGTTACATTAGACCAAACCCTATCACTTAGTTAATATATAACAAAGGAAGGTAATAACATATTAGGTTACCTGTATAGAAACCAAAACAGTTGAACTACGAATGTCAAAAAGATCCTAGTGAAGTCGGGCCTCCTTCCAGCATTAGAATATAACTCCATATTATTGCATTACTTACCAGAATCAACTTTCCATAAATATAGATTTGCTACCAACTCAGAGAGAAAGAAATATCATTGCAATCTTTATGAAGATTTCAGAATTTTGTTCCCAAACCTTAGAATGTAATATTCATTCAACTTTTTTTTTTTTCACATAAGATCTTAAATACGGGGATGCCAACAGTGCTAAATAGCAAAATCCAGAAACTTTGAGAAAGACATCATTAAAACATTGCTGTGAAATTCGAATTAAATCCAAAATGGCAGACAGTTTATTTTCTTATTATTGTCCTGTGCTGATAAACAATGTACATGATATGGGAATAGATTTTGATTTTAAAGGTAGCATCATCATGAAGAACTTAAGGGAACATTTAATATTTCTATCAGTCTGCAATTGCTTTGATGTTACTTGAAATATTTCTATTGTGGAAACATCACAATTCACTTAATTAACATTCCATGTAATTATGTTCGTTCATTTTTTATATTAATACTTTTTCAGTGATTTTTACCTGTAAATGATGTGAGATGCTAAAGTGTACTGCCATACCCACTGTGAACCCAATTTCCCCAAGCATGGCTGAAAATGAATATTTGATCCAGATCACATTCCTGGTAAAATAAAATAAGGGAATAAATAAAAAAGAGCCTTCACAAGGTACAAGGACACTCACAGGCATGAGAAGGAGGACTAGGAGGCATTCTCAAGTAAGCTTATGAAGGCAAAGGGGGCGGTCAGGAATGCAAAGGCAGACATAAAGTTGAAAAGGGCCAAGGGTGTCAAGGGAGGAGAAAAAGAATTCTTCAGGAACATTAGGGGGAAAAAGGAAGACAAGGGGCAAATTGTAAGACTAGCAGGGGGGGGTAGTGGAAGATAACAAACAGAAGACAAAGGTTTAAACAATTACTTCTGCTTGGTGCTCATTGTGGAGGAGGAAGGGTCTCTGCCAGAGAGTGGGGTCAAGACATCTATATTGGAGGTTTAGGAAATGGACTGGGTGGTGATTACAGTTGATAACCAGAGAAAAGGACCTGCTGTGACCTCCCTAAAGGAGAACTGGCTGCAGGACAGCAAACACCCTTCTGTGACAGGGAGGTCATGTCAAGCCAGCCTGGTAGTGTTCTTTGACTGGGTCACAAAGGAGGTAGATAGAGGGCAGGCACTCCAGGCAGTAGATTTATTCAACTTCAATTTCAGCAATGCTTTGATTTGGTGCCACATAGGAGGCTGCTAACAAAGTTAGAGGACTAGGGAGTAGGGACAGAGTTACTCAGGTAGATGGGGAGCTGACTGGGAGAGAGGGTAGTAGTAAATGGGGTCAAATTAGGGAACAAGAGGGTCATGAGCAGGGTGCCATAGGGGTTAGTCCTAGGACCAGTCCTATGCAATATGTACATTAGTGACATAGGGGAAGGAATGCAGGGCAAAGTGTTTCTTGTTGCAGATTACACAAAGCTGTCTGACAGGGTGGACATTGATGAGAGTTAGATAGGGAGAGCTGGAAAAATTGTAGAGGGAGTCAAAAATGTGGCAGTTAAAGGGGGATACTCAGCTGTCCAGGAGAAACACTGAGGGACATTGGCTTCCCAATTTAGCAGTCTGCAAAGTTAGGTCACTTTCTTAGTTGCAGTGTAATTTATCTGCTTGATCCTGCGACCCCCCCCCCAGCCCAACATGGTTCTGTACTCTCTAACCCAGCATCCCATGTGGCCAGCCCTCTGATGACATGACTGATGGAATATGTTGCAGGGGACATCTATGTGCCAGAACCTCTGTTGACTGAATACTAATGTTACAGACTGCATGATCACACTTATTCTATCGGTACCGATCACGCTATCTCAGCCTGATCAGTACCAATAGAATAAGCATGATCATGCACTCTGTAACATTAGTATTCAGTCAATAGAGCTGCCAGTACATAGACGTTCCTCTTATCATAGACCATTGGTCACGTCATCAGAGAGTTAGCAACAAAACAAAATAGTGAGCACACTCACAGAAAAAAATCTAAATTTTAGGCAAACCAAAACTGTTTTAAACATTTATTTGAAACATTCAATAGGTAATCCTAATAGTGGCCTGAACAGCTAAGCAAAAAAAAATACACTCTCCCCGGTGCTTCGAGACCATGTCCCTTCATCAGGGAGCATTTTTGCTTAGCTGTTCAGGCCACTATCAGGATTACCTGTTGAATGTTTTGAATAAATGTTTGAAACAGCTTTGGTGTGCCTAAAATTTTGATTTTTTCCACGAGTGTGTTCACTATTTTGTTTTGTTGCCCAGTTCTGCTACAGGTAGCACGTGTTGAGTGCACCAACTCCCATCTGCTGTATGTAGTTGTTGTTTTTTTGCTGTGTCATCTGACAGTTAGCCACAAGGGATTCTGGGATATAGAGTATGGAGCCATGGTGGCCGGGGAGTCACAGGATCAAACACATAATAGATTATACTGCAACTAAGTAAGTGACCTAAAAAATTATTTAATTTTGTAGATTGCTAAATCGGTACCTCAATTCAATGCCAAGAAATGCAGGGTAATGCACATAGGGAAAAGAAACCCACCAAGAGAATACAGAATGGGAAGGGAGATTGACTGGACACCACAACCGAAGAAAGGGACCTGGGAGGCATTATCAGTGACATCCGCAAACAAACCAGTCAGTGCAATGAGGCTTACAGCAAGGCAAGAAAGGTGCTGGGGTATACTGGGAGGGTTTCAACAGTACAGAAAGGAAATAATATTAAATCTGTACAGGTCTCTGGTGAGGTCTCACCTGGAATACTATGCCCTGTTCTGGAGTCCTCTCCTGAGCAAGGACAGGGATAGGCTGTAGTGAGTGTGGTGAAGGGTCACCAAGAAGATTCGAGTTCGGCAGAGCAGATCGTATGAGGTATGGTGAGAGGCCCTAAACATGCATTCACTGGAGGCCATAAAGAAGAGGGGTGACATGACACAAACTTACAAGTTCCTGAGGGGGAATCAGTAAAGTGAACCACAAAGACCTACAGTGAAGGTCGCCAGGATGAAATTCACTTTTACAGCATCCTGCAGTACGCTGCAGCAGAGTTACTGCAGTAAACCATGTAATTTCAATGGGAATTAATCCCGTTTGTCATACAGGAAAATGTGACACTGCCAGGATGAAGTGAATGTCACAGTTTCCTGCATGACAAAAGGGACTAATTGCCATGACATTATATTGGTTTCCACAGTAACTCTGCTGCAGAGTGCTGCAAAATGCTGCAGAACTGGGTTTCATCCTGGTGAGCTTCACTGTATTTAACAGGACTTGAGATGCAGTCATGAGGGGGCAGAGATGAAGGCTGGTAGGTGGAAATTCAGGGGTGATGGAAGGAATTTCTCCTTCAGTGAGAGGGTGGTTGAGCCATGGAACAGATTACTGGCAGAAGTGGTGCAACATGGCTGAAACAGGGTGAGTGGACTGATAGTGCCACAAGGAGGAACTAGGAAGATAGAAAATTCAGGATGGGGGAAGGGGGTAGATACCCCTTCAGAACACTAGGTCAGGGGTGAGACAAAAACATCTATGTGGGCAGAATGGGTGGATCCTTGATCTTTATCTGCCAGGAGTTTCTATTTTTTTAACAAATTATTTCTTTTGTTGTTACTTTTGAACAGCCTTTGCTCATGGTATGCAATCTACCTTTTCCCCCATCACATCCACGTCACATCTCTATGTTCTGTGTAGACTCTACAGATAAGTATCAGCTTGTTAAGGCAGCCTACCAGACCAGTTTTTGTGTTACTCCTTCACTCAGAGTCCCTACTGCTCCATAAATTGTGGACTGTTTTTCATAATAGTAGTGTTGGAATTAAATAGTTACTGATCGGGACAATAGCAAATCAAAATATGAAACAATCAACTTTTACTGCAAATGTTCAGAAAGCAAAGAACGCAATGCAAATGAACATTTTCAGAAGGCATACAGCAATCCAGTTGTGAAACTCAAACAAGGGGTAACGCTGACACCACTGACTGTGAGATTATAAACAATACAAATCAAAAGTAAATATTACAAAACAAACATGTGAAACAAACTCAACCTCCACCACAAACACCCACAAACAATGTAACATCCCGAGCTCCATTTCTGTGGGCTGGTCTAAAGAACAACGCGAGCACTGGAAACAAAGTCATTCTTGGCTTGTTGTAACAGATGGCTTGTTGGGTTTAGTATCTGCCAAAATGCTGGTAATCTTGGTCTTAACGCCTGGCAGAGAATGCATTGTAAAAACACGTGGGTAAATACACATAGTGGCCCTAATGGTACTGATGTTCAGCAACAATGGAATTCAGTAAGGAAACAATTTTGGAACATCAGAATTTTCAAATGAATAAAATTGCAAGCAATATTTCATAACAGGTAAATTGTCATTCAATGGAAAACATTCTTGGGGAACAGCATAAAGCTGTCCTTGAAACAATCAACACGGTCTTTAGAACAGCATACTATACTGCAAAGTCTGAAAGGTTCTATTTAGGTCACTCTGGTTTGATTGATCTTCAGATTGCAAGTAGTCTTAATCTGGGGATAGAATTACAGTCTCGTGCAAATTGTGCTGATAGCAAATCTCACATTGCATCAGAAATGCATGACCCATACACCAGATTTTCTTACATCAGTCAAAGGTTTCTGTGTTTGTTGATGAGCCCTCTACAGTTAGCAATAAATGCACTCACGTTATCTACATTAAATCAGGGCTGAAAGACTCAGTGCAAGCTGCATCTGTTTTTCTGGATTTGGTTGAACTAAGTAGTAGCAATGCTCTGAGTCCATAAAGGGTGCTATAATCGGCCTGGTGACATGGAAGACTGAGGAGCTGGCACCTTACCACCTGCCACACCGGTGACACAAGTTCAGAAATGGGCTCAGTGCACCCAGGGTCAGCCAGGGCAGGAGAGGTTAGAGCATCTGAGGGACTGCTGTCCTCACCCAGGCTGGGGAGGCATGTCATCCCATCCTTAGACTGCCACCAGGTGGAGGCCTGGTGGCAGAGCAGTGCAGGAGGCAAAGAAGGGAGGGTGCCAGGTGAATGTCAGATGTGTGCACCTCCACGCATGAGCCTGACCCCAAATGGCAAGGGGTAGGGAGAAAATCAAGGAAAAAGGACTTCAGGGGCTTCATGAAGTTTTGCCTGCTTATCACCAAGCCCGCGCTGCCACCCAGAAGCTCGCCTTTGGTCCACACTGGGTTATAGCATGGGGGGGTTGGATCTCTTCCCTCCAGCCCTGCCATGAGGAGAAGATTTGTGGGAGTATCCAAGACTGAAGGTGAATCCTGGGGGAGATAGGGCCGGCTTGGGGAAGCAGGGACAGGGCTGATTAGCTGCCCCTGGATGAAGGCAGATAAAAATCTCTATGGAAAGAAGGTGCTATAATTGATGTTTGATAAAAACATAATTTCAGCCGGCTCGGTGGCACTGAGGGTTGAGGTGCTGGACGCCACACCTCGCGCTATGCCAGTGATCCGGGTTCGGGCACGGACTCAGGGTTGTCGGGGGACCAGCAAGGGGGCAGAGGATCGAGCATCCCAATGGATGCTCTCCTCTGCCAGGGGTGGGTACCGGGGGGTGTCCTGTGCACCCAACATTCCTGGCGGTCAGTGGAAGCACCGGTTCACAGGGCCAACAGTGTCTCTCTCCGAGAGCCTGGGAGGGGAGGACACTCTGGGTGCTTGGCAACGGTGTGCATCAGCACGCTGTCTGCCTGGACTTCTGTCCTTCATGTCAGTGTCTTCATGGGGTCTAAAGGGGAGAAAACAGGGAAAAATAACTATACAACCCCAGCCCCCTGAGCACAATGAAGCCGGGGTGGGGTGGCCTTGAATAGCCCAGGTGGACGTAGTAAGAGGAGGTACGAGGCCCCCTCCGAAAGCTATGGGAGCCGGGCAAGTGCAAAAAAAAACATAATTTCAGTGAGTCTTTTGAAAATTGTTTTGGATTGGTTTCTATTCAGAGGGGGCTAGTGCCATGATGGGTGCCAAAGCTGGTGTTGCACTTTTGCTTCTAGATTATTTCCTAGAGTTTATAAAGTGGCACTGTCTTAATTGTGGGTTGGAGCTCACTGTAGGGGAAGTTGTACATGCTTGTGCTGGTATTAACCAGTTTCATTGTTTCATGGATTCACTGTATGCATTGCACAGTCAGTCCCCCAAAATTCAGAGGGAACTTGCAGAGGTTGCATTATCTGCAAATGGAGAGATAAAGAACATAGCAGGGTCCTTGATGTAAGATGGGTGGCATCTAGTTTCCATGAGGTGCATGCTGTATGGATGAGTTATTCTTCTCTATATACAGATTTCATAAAAGCAGCAGCTGCTGATGGCAACTGACAGTCAAGGGAGAGAGAGATGAGTTTAGTGGTCCAGCTGGAACTCGGTCTTCTATTGGTTTCCTGCTGAATCTTGTCATCATGATGAAAGCATTGAAGGAATAAAATATGCATCCAAGATAACTGCAAGAATGAACAATGACAATCCATACAGTGACTTTTCTCTTGTAAACATATATACACACTTAGGCAGCATGAAACAGTTCCCAGGTGATGCTATTGTGAAAGCTAAAAGTGCAATGAATCTGATAAGTTTAATGACGTTAAATTTAACATTTTGCACAAAACTCCATAGAATAATAATCTACAATTTATTCAGTGTCTGACTGATAACCTGAAGTGTTGCCTACTCATGAGATGACAGGCCTTTATATAATGTAAAGTACAGTATGATGAGTCTGTGGTCAGGGAATGTGCAAGCAGGTTCATTATTCCTGAAAAGGATGCTGTACTTGGGTAGATTGATTATACAACATGTGTTGGTCGCAGCATACCTGACACGTTGAAGCCATTATTACTAGCTGTTAACATGCAGCCACAAGCAATGGAGGGTGTGAGAGTTTTCAGTCAGGTGAATATCATTGCTTCTGCTGGGATTGACTGACTCTAAATCACATTGTGGACCTGATTTTCATTTCATATTGTGATCCTCCCCTTGTACAATGGAATCCAGAATTTTATGAAAAAAATGGAAGCGTTTTTCTGATAGGCACCTGGCCCACAGTACTACATGCATGAAAAAAAATTGAAAAAGAGTCATCCAAAGACCATGATTGTTTATGGAATCTTTTATGAAATATGTAGTGCAGTGCTAGGTCTACTGTTTATCTTATGTTTAGTATCTGGTATTCTTCATGGGTCCATTTCAGTATGTGTTTGCCAACACAGAAACAGAACTGGTCAGTAGAAAAGGACCGCTAGGCCCACCAAGTCTGCTCTAGGGTTCCCTGCCTACTGCACCTCTACAAACCCTAACTGGTCTCCAGGGACCCATCCCCTCCCTGTTTCTGTACACAAATGCCCCTGTGTCTATCACATACATGCTTGAAGCCTTTCACCATTCTAACCTCCACAACTTCAAGTGATAGTCTGTTCCATGCTTCTACAACCCATTCTGTGAAGAAGTATTTCCTCATATCTTTCCTGAAATCCCCCCCTTCCAATTTCATCACATGTCCACTAGTCCTGGAGCTCATCCTCTTATGGAAGAGATTCTCTTCCTACACTCTGTTCACCACTGTGAGGTACCTGAAGGTCTCGATTATGTCACTCCTCACTCTCCTCTCCTCCAGAGATTACATATTGATCTCTCACTCTCTACTCATAGGGCTTCCCTCGCAACCCCTGCACCATCTTTGTTACCCTTTTTTGGACCACCTCCCCTATCTATATCTTTTCTGAGGTGCTGTCTCCAGAACTGAAGACACTAGTCCAGGTTGGGAGCATACCAGAAAGTGGTACAGTGGCGGCAGCATCTCCCTCCTCCTGTTGGTGATGCCCCTCTCTATACACCCTAGCATCCAACTAGCCCTGCCCATGGCCTTGTCATACTGCACTACCACCTTGAGGTCTTCTGAAACAATAACCACGAGGTCCCTTTCCTGTCTAGTGACTGCCAGTACCTCCTCCCCCCCATGCTGTACTCAGCACTGTGGTTTCTATGCTCTAGGTGCATGATTTTACACTTTTTGGCATTGAACCCCAACTGCCATGCTTCGAAACTCCTCTAGTTTCCAAGATCCCAGTGCATTGTCTCTTCTCATTCATGGGTGTCCACCCTATTGCACATCTTGGTGCCAGTTGCAAAAAGACAGACCATCTCCTCCAGTTTCTCGGCAATGTCCCATGTGAATATTTTGAAGAAGACTTTGTCCCAGCACCGTACCCTTCAGTAATCCACTGGTCACCCCTCTATCCTTGGAATGTTTGCCATTTACCACTATCCTCTGGGCCAGATATTCAAAACTTTGCCCTGGGGCTAAATTAGCACTGCCCGGCGGGCAAACTGTGCCCAGAGCAAAAACATAGCTATATTCAAAATGAATAGCCCGGTGCAAAACCAGCTGAATATAGCAAGCGAAGGAAGCCGGGCAAACAGGCCCAGGAGTGCAGGGCAAACATTGCCCAGGATTAAGACAGCACTAAATATAGCAGAGAAGGCAGCACTGAATATAGCAATCAGACAGAGGGCAGTGCAAACACCCACAAAAACAAAAGTGTCACAGAGGTGTAAGCAGCTGTCCAGGAACACAGGAAAGCAGAAGAGCCCAGCCAGACACAACTACAGTACCAGTGAAAGGAATGGAATAACCTACAACCACAAGTGAAATCAGAACGCCACAGAACACTGTCAAATCCCAAGTCCACCCCAAAAAGACACAGGACACAGGAATGTCAACTTCAAAGAAGTATAATGTAAACTGTGAAAATCCAAAGTGCAAAGGCAACATGAACATATTTACAGAAAAAAAAATCAAAACACAGCAGAACACTGTTATGTACAAATGGGGTGCAAGAAAAACCTAATGAAAGGGGAAAGGGCAGGCGTAACAAAGGGATTGAAAACAATGGGGAAAACAACAGTAATAGTGCAAACAGTCAAATGTTAAATAAAGCAACAGAACAATGGGGTAAGAATGTGGTTGTGAGAGGATGTGGAACTGCAAAGCAATGATGGAGAACAGGATGGCAGAAACAGGGCTAGGGACACTGGGCCAGGGACAGGAAGCAGGATAAGGTACATAGAATGCAGGGGTTAGAGTGCGGGCAGGTGCTGGCAGACGTTCTTCTAATACAGCTGCAACACGTCTTGTCTCCGATATGAGCACAGCCTGTTGTTCAATTAGGTGCGCTGCTGGCGCACTATCCTCCTCAGAAGCTCCTCTGTTCCCTCACCTCCTCTGGACGGCTGGCCCACAGTGATGACCTCACTGGACCTACAGGAGAAAGGGGACCACATCAGGGCATGATAATGACACAAAGGCGCCATGTACCACCACGGTGGACAGCATGCCCAACAACCATGCCCATGTGCTAGTATGTAACAAACCACAACACACACTAACATGTGCCTGCAGGACAAGGCAGTATGTAACAGGCAGCATGCAACACCCCAGTGTACATCGATATGCATGGAAGTATGCTGAGAAACCCAACAACGTGAGGCCAGCCAGCACAGTGGCGTGCAGACTGTAACAGTGCAAACAGACAGCCACCTCCAGAGATGTGAACGACAAGTGGACACTGACTGATATGCACAGGATGACACATGGTGGGACATGCTGCCCACGGTCACACAGCTATGATACTAAATACAGATGACACCAACTGGAGAAATGCCACAGGCCCAACCACATGTTGTAACCACACATGCCTGTCATGTACACCCCAACAGTGGCCCACCCTCACTGCTGCCCTCCACAAGAACTGTAGACACCCAGCCAAACTGCCACCCATGATGCCATAATACAGCAGCTGTACAAATGATGACAGGAAACCCTGAACAGGTGGGTGGGTGACTGACATAAGTGTGCAACAGTGGCAAGTGACACAGATAAAGACTCGACAATGACCACAGAGAACAATGACACTGGCATCAGAACAGTAGGGATTGCAGGACAGGTAACCAAGCAGTACACAACCAGGGGAAGTGCCAGCCACACCATTTGCTGCAACAGAAGGGTGAGGGGCCCACAGTGGTGTACAAATGGCACAGTGCCGTGACACCACCCATGCAAGAAGACACACACATGTGAAACACAGACACTGGGCATGGTCCACCAGTGGCACTGCAGCGGTGGGCCAAAGGCATGCACAGGACAGTGTCACCCTGGTGGTCAAGGCATGGCGAGGCACACACACACCTGTGGGAGCAGCATCTGCCATAGGGGCTGACAAACAGCACACCATGCTACCACAGAACAACTCCTGCAGCACACCTGCATAACATGTGCACAAACAGTGTGCAGTACAGGGACAGAGGGGCAGCACTCTCTTAGGGACAATGGCCCACACATCAGAGCATGAGCCCACAGGCAGGGGTGTAGCCAGACATTCACATGTTCTACATACAATCCCAAACAGCTGCACCCCCCCTCATAAATGCTGTACTCAGCAACCCCAAACAGTAAACCCCTTCCAAAAGGGTATGATGTCTGTCAGATAATTCCCCACTCTCTAATGAGGTTGTACATTCCCCAGGTGGGCCCCCCTCAGTTGAGTAAGTGGTTACCTTCTGAACTCTGAAAACGTTTGCATTTAGTATCGTGTTTCCTTATTAAATGGGGTATCTGGGACACTGTTGGTAAATGTGAGATGCAAACACAGAACTAGTGTATCCGAATGAAGTGGAATATTGATATAAGTGTGTCAACCTGGGCCCTCCTCTATTGATGTTCCAGGTGGGCCCTTGCATCATCTGTCCAGGTGGGCCCTTTGCACCCCAGTCCGACCCTCTGTCCTACACAACAGCATTTAAAACAGGGCCACACCCCAGTGGCCTACAGTGACCAAAACGTCTGGTGTACCTGGAACAGTTGACAGACATGCAGTACACCAAAGTGTACACTAATTGTACAGTGCGTATGCCTACATACACACTTGCTCAACTGCCTGCCCTGTAAAGCCAGACTCATAGTGGAAAAGCATAACATTGCACAGTACTCACGCACAACACCACTATCACCGTCCGTGCTCTCTGCTGCACGCTGTGCCAGTGGAGGCACCCTGCGCCTGTCGGATGATGGCCCCTGTCTGGCTTGTGGCACGTCTCTCCTGCCTGTGGTTTGTTGTCGGCGCTCTGCAGTGAGAAGAGGGTACAGCATCGCTAGTACAATATCAGCCACCACGTGCGCTAAAGACCACCCTGTACCCCAGTGGTGCAGCACAACACACTAGTGGCAGACGGTGCAGTGCACCACCAAAGCCATGCCAAGCATGACAGGGGTCCATGCACACTGTCTACCCCTATCCCACACAGTACACACATGGCTTCATGGACTCCATGAGCAACATGTGTAGCTCAGCAACACATAAGCACACCACGAACACACTGCCCCACCACCCATGCCAGCAGTCGTGCTACAGTCATCCCTTACCTGGCACAGGCACAGTCCCCTCATGAACCATGGCCCTGCAGCATTCTAGCAGTGGTCGCTGCCTGCGCCTGAGGTCAGCATAACGATGCCGGCACTTTTCACCATCACGTGGGATACCTGTGATGGCACTTAGTCTGCGGGCAATGGAAGCCCAGACCTGTGTACGGGCAAGTCACCTCCGCACAGCAGGTCCAAATAGGGCGGCAATGGCGCCTTTCTGTGAACTGCACGAGGTTGGCAGTCTCAACCTCATCCCACCGCCTAGCACGGCCCCACCACTGCCCTTTGCCAGCTCGCCCAGACATATATGTGCTGTGGAAGGGGCAAATAGACTGAACAACAGTGCAACAACTGTGCATACACCCTGACACACAGTACAACTGAAGTGCAGCGCCCGGCGCTGGCGTATGCCGTGGCGCCCGGCGCTAACAGGAAGTGATTGCAATGCGCGGGCGTGACCCCTACCATCACCCTGGTCCGATATTGACGCATGCGTGTGGCGCCCGCTGAAGCTGGTTAGCGCGCGCTGCAGTTGGTTAGCGCCAGGCCGGTTGATGCAAAGCGATGGACCTATGACAAGGGTAACATGAGCATGCATGCTGCACATAGCGCCGGCGCTGTTCCTCAAATAGCGCTTGCTGTGCTAGCGCCGGGCTATTCAGAGCCATATTCAACGGCTGTATGCAAATGAGGGTACTTGTGTATGCATGGGCAAAACGTGTGATTAGCATATAATTATTCGCTCATTTGCATGACTAACAGGCAGGATTGCCTGGGCCATAAAGGGCAAGCAGTGCACCACCAGTGTTGTATTGTGGAACTGCGTGGAATACAGCAGTGAACAACATGGAGAGAGACATGCAACAGGGGATGGGCAGCAACAGCCAGGTATGTATCAAGGGTGTGGATAGGCATATTCATTGTACACAGTTGTGTCCAGTTTGGTCGACCGCCTGTCACAAACCAATTATCAATCTAATCTGTGGTATTTGGGTTAGTGTTGGCCACTGTGGACTGTGTCATGCATGTATGATCTCTTTAGAGTGTAGGGAATCATCTGACAATTGTTTGGAAGGGGTGCAGTTTTGATGGGCGTGTACATTATGTAATGGGGGCGATTATGGAGACTGTGTACACTCCTGGTATGTATGACCACCGTGGGACAACATACATCCACTGCTTGTGCTCATCCCCTGCAGTACAATGTGTCATGTGCCAATGTTTGCACATTTGTGTCTCAGCCAGTGCACTGCTGCTGTACCATGACAGTGCACCGCCTTGTCTTCCTGCATGTGTGGAGGATGGCCTCTGCCCCCACCCGGGAGTACACAATGTACCAGTAATGTGCGCCCCATGCCACAAACAGTCATGGGGTTCATGGCACATGTGCACACCACTCAGATGCAGGACAGACAGTGGCAATGTGGGCATGTGCAACGTGCAGGCACATGCAGCCATCTGATATGTCCATGTGGCCTGTAGCACTGAGGGGTGATATCATGCTGTCCACTGTGTGATGCAGTGCGCACCGACGCAGCCACTGACACCTGTCCACTTTTATTATCACATAGGTGTGCAGGCTCAACCGAGCGCATCGTGCAACCAAATTCTCACAAGATGAGCTAAACACCCTGGCACATGAGGTAAAGGTGAGAGAACATGTGTTGCGCGCACACAGGGCCACCGATGCTGCCAGCGCAGGCTTGGGAGGAGGTGACTGCAGCGGTGAATGCGGTTGGTGGTCGTGGGAGATCGACTGAGGCAGTCCGAAGCATTGGAATGACCTCCCGCGGCGTGCAAAGGAGGAGGTGGCACAGCACCACAGAGACAGGACCAGAACTGGTGGTGGTCCACAGGAACACCAGCAACGTGTGCAGGAGCACACATGGCGGTGGTGGCATCCACATCATGGATGGTGGCAGTGGCAGGTGTGCCAGGTGGTGGCAGAGACATCCCTTGCACTTCCAAGGCCAGGTCTGTATTCACATGTGCAACCCCTGTATGTGGTGCAGGCAAGGGTGCATGGTCCTGCCTTTGGTGTCCTGCACAGGCTGCACTGTATCCTGCAGAAATGATGGCTGGCATGGTCAAGATCACTGTGGGGTGGGTGGTGCATGTTGGCACAGGCTTGTGTGAGGTGGATACCTGTCCTGAGGGCTGCATGGTGTGGTGGTGGTGGTGGTAGTGGTGGTGGTTTGCCACAGTGTCCATGGATGGATGACTGACCCTGTCCCTATTCTCTCCTCAGCACTCTCGGACAGGCCTGCACCACCACAGCATGGGCCACAGATGTCTAGCCAGGTTCCTGAGGTTGTGGAGGAGTTTGAAGATGATCGGCCAACAACATCTGGACATTGTGTATCTCAGGGCCGTAGGGGCCCAATGCATGTTGGGCATACCCAGGGACAGGGCATGCAACTGCCTTGGGAGGAGGGGCACACCTCACCAGGGCTGTTAGGAGACAGTGGGCACCTGGATGTTGCCCCAACTGAGATTGATGGGGTGGGAGAGGTACTGCTGGTCACTGTCACCAGTGCAGATGACAGTGATGTTCTACATATGCACATCAGCTGGACATTCCTGTGCCAGGGATGTAGGGTGGGGCTTGCTGAAGGCCATGGAACAGGTCTGGGTGCTTCTGTAGGTGTCGGCAGTGTGGCTGAACACATGGTGGTGGGTGGTGTGGGTGGTGTTGCAGGACAGCAAGGCGTGCATTTCCTGACAACTGCTGAGGTTCCAGTCCATATGGTGCCACAGCCCACTGCCACTCGTACGCAGCAGCCAGCTGTAGCAGTGAGTGCCACAGGCCCCACTGCCAGCTGCTGCTGTGGGTCCTGTGCCTCTGGTCCATGAAGGCCATGGTGCCCGGCCACTCTGCAGGCTGCTGTCACATCACAGCAGGAGGCCCGTCTGGACCTGCATGCCATGCGGGCGTGAGCTGCGGCACGAGCTGGGTCAGATACGGGAGGCAATAAGAGTGGGCTTTGCTCGTGCTGAGCAGCAGGCAGAGGACAGGTTTGGCCGCCTGGTGGGTGCCATAGACCGTGGCTTCTCGGGCTGACTGCTGCAGTGGTGGCAATCGGTGGTGTCATGCAGGGTGTGCCTATTAGTCGGCAACATGGGTTTGTTGGCTCTGGTGCACATGGCAGAGGGGCACACAGGCAGGCACACCGTACAGGGCTGCCACTGTTACCAGTTCAGAGCCATCACAAACTCCACCTGCAACCCAGCGCGCGTGGCCATCCATATCCCCTATCTGCCTCCACCAACCCCCGGGGGCACAGGAGGCCAACTGCGTGCTCTGCCCCACCTTCCACTTCAGCTGTGTCTCTGCACAGAGCAATCCAGGGTCCAGAACTCATGGTATGGAGCACGCCTGCATGCGGTTGCGTCGCCGGTGATGCCACAGACTTCAGCGACTTTAGGTGCTTCCCTGTCATGCATGGGCAGATCTGTGCACACACACACACACACACACACACACACACACACTCCCACCAACACAGTTGCCCCCCCTTTCCCTCACAGCACACATTGCACCTCCCCATCATGATTACACCGTTTGTGTGTATCCCCACCACATATGTGCTGCACAATCATGGAGTCACACCACATGCACACACTATTTGTATTACACTGGGTTTGTTTGCTGTTGTGATTCTGGTTTTCACTGTAATGTTAGTCTGTGCACATTAAAATTGTTGCTCACTTGTACTCTTCTGGTTGTTGTGCAGTCTGTACTTACCCTCTGGTCTGTTGCAGTATCCTGATGATGTCGTCCCGGTGCTGTATGGCCCTGCGTACAGGGTCCCTCCTTCCAGTTGCTCCACTATCCCCCTGACCACTGGCTCTGGCTCACTGTCAGACTGTCCCTCAGGTTCAGGTGCCTGTATCCCATGGTTCATTGCCATGTTGTGCAGCATACAACAGGCTAGGAAGATACGGCATACCTTCTGAGGTGTATATTGTAGGGCACCACCTGATGTGTCAAGGCATCTAAATCACATCTTCAGGATGCCAAACACCCTCTCTATAATGTTTCTTGTTCTGGCATGTGCCTCATTAGAGCTCCTCCGCCACTGTGGCCGGTCGGAGTACTGGTGTGAGCAGCCAGGGCCGCAGGGGATAGGCACTGTCTCCTGTCAAAACATATAACTTGTTAGTGCTGTACTGTGGTCTGTCAGCTGCTGTCCTGCACCTGTCTGGGCCCTCCCACATCCCTTCCCTGGCCTGCAATGCCTGCCCCCATCCATGCTGTTGTGTGTTTGCCTTGTGTGCTACAACTCACCGACTAGTTGTCCACTGGGTATTCTGCCCTCCTCAAAGGCCTGACACAGCTGAGACTGGTGCCAGATGAAGGCGTCGTGGGCACTGCCGGGGTACTGTGCATATACATTGGTGATGCGCCCCGCCGCATCGCACACCACCTGGCAGTTGATGGAGTGGTACCCCTTCCTGTTCACATACACATCACTGCCATCTCCAGGTGGTGCACGGATGGGGACATGGGTGCAGTCAATGGCACCCAGTACAGATGGTAGGTGCGCAACCTCGATGGAACTGCTGCATTGTTTCACTGCGCCTGCTGCTGTGCTGGGGAATACTATGAATTCGAAGCATGTGGCAGGAGAGCCTCTAGGAACTGGGTCAGGATGCGTGAGGTGGCAGACTGTGTTACCCAATGGTGTCCCCGCTGGTCGTTGGAACGCCCCTGTGGCAAGGAAGCACATCGCCGCGGTCACCTTCTCCTCCACTGTCATGGCATGACTGCGCCTGGTGTTTGACTGCAGCTGCTCATGCAGGAGTTCTCGCAGAGCTGCCTCAACATTCCCCTGTTCATCCGTACCGCCAACGATGTGGTCATCAGGCAGGGTCTCAAAGGAGACCCTGGGCCGGTACAGCCTGTTTGCAGCATACCGCCTCCTGTGCCTGCGTGGGCCCATGTTGTGCCTGCCCTTCCTCCACCTCCTCCTCCTCCTCCACTACAGCTGCCATCAATGGCAGGATCACTGCTACTGGGACTGCACACATTCCTACTTCCTGTGCTGCTCCCTCCTCCTCTGTGTTTTGCCCTGTGTTTAGACCGCCTTTTATAGGCAGTAACTAGCGCCAGCTAAGGGCTGCGTATGTATCCTAGCGGTGCTGGACCTTTGAATATCTCTGCGCTGCCTCTCTGCGCATCTCGCCCATCCTTTTGGCCTCTGCATACATTACTGAGCCAGGCCCAGCGCTACTGCAGTTTGCCCGCGCTATTTGGCCTTTTGAATATGGCAGACCCACGCTAATCCCACGCTAAACCTGTGCAAATGGTTTTTGCCCAGCTCAAAGTTTTGAATATCTGGCCCTCTGTCTCTTACCCATTAGCCAGTTGTAAACCCACTTAACCATGTTGCCCCCACACCCAGATTGGTCAGCTTTCTAATCAACCTTCTGTGTGACACAGTGTGGAAGCCTTGCTAAAGTCCAGACAAGCTATGTCCACTGCCCTCCCCAGGTCTGTTTCCCTGGTCACCCAGTCAAAGAAATCTATTACATTCATTTGGAATGACCTTCCCGCTGTGAACACATGCTGCCTGTGGTCCTACAGCCCCTTGGTTTCTAGGTAATCAAGTCCAAGACATCCCTGGTAGTGTATAATATATATATATATATATATATATATATATATATATATATATATATATATATATATATATATATATAGAATAGTACATAAGATATGGATCTTATAGTCATGTTTATCAAGCTAATTTATGTTGCTTACAAACAAAAGGAACCACCTAACAGCGCAGCAACAGATATATATTATACTAGCACGATAGCACCGGCATACTTAGGGTTGAGTAAGGTGTTTAATGTTAAACCCACCATTATAGTCAGGGTTGAGTAAGGTGTTTAATGTTAAACCCCAAATATGCACCTTAATAACTTTGGTGGTGTTCAACAAAACAGCCCCAAATTTGCATGCATAGCCTAGCTATCAAGGTCTCAAGATGTGGAAAATGTCATTATGGCACCTTCTGCAGTTTCCGAGATATGGAGCACTGATTTTCAATGAAGTAATGAGGTGCGTTTTTTCCCCCCTATACTTAATACACTTTTTTTTGTTGTTGTTGCTTTCATGCGCAGCCAAAACAGCATGGAATTTTTTTTCTAAAAACATTCAGGATAGGAGTGGCCTGTGCTGAGGTAGTGTCTGTCAAAGGTTTTGTGAAAATATATTAATCGGTTCCAGAGTTACAGGGATTTTTAGGTTTCTTCTGAGCATGCTCAGTATGGTATTTGGATAAGCCTCTGATGCGAATGATAAACATTGTTCATGAGAGTTTATCTATCGCAAATTATCAATTGCGAGAAAAATTATTGATCACCGTGGCCATCATCTTCTTGTTTTTTTTTAACTAAAAAGCATTGAAATAAAATAAAAATTATGTATTGAACCGAGATAAACGGGACCCATTTAGCTAGATTCTGTTGTCTGCTTTTTAAAAATTGCCCTGTAAATAGTTTCTGAGCACCCAGAAATTCTGAGTACCCAGCTTAGTGAGAGGAGTCATTCACCACCATTCTCTGCATGAGAACAGCGAGACTTTACTGATTTGTGCAGCCGTAGCTGGAGTCATGCTGCTGGTTTGAATGTGAGCAGTGAGCTGGTGGTTTTATCTATCTATCTATCTATCTATCTATCTATCTATCTATCTATCTATCTGTCCTATCTATCTTAAGCAGACCGGGGTGCTCACCCCTGATACCACTACTTTCTAACCCTTCCCCTCAAGGTTGCCCATCCCTTTCCCGATATATAAATTATAACCCAAAAAAAGTAACATAAAAGCAAACCAGGGTGCCACTCCCAGCACCACTTGTTTCTACCCCCCTCCACTTCAGGTCACCCACCCCCACCTTCTAAATATATAGGTGGCAGCACCAGGATGCCCACCCCTGGTGCCAATAAAAGTATTCCGACACTGGGGTACCCAGTCTCCAGAGTCATCTAAGTCCCCCTGTGAAATAAGAAAACCATCCTGTGTTGATCTTTTTTTTGTTTTAAAATAAACCTGCAGAGAAGAAAACACACCCTCGCCAATCTGACCCCCATACCCCCACCCACCCAACCTTGACACCTCACACAGTACCCGCCACCACACACCACACACACACACACACACACACACACACACACACACCTAAAAGTGTCCCATGATGTAGATCCACTCTCCCATCAAAAGCATGTCTTGCTGCTGGAACAAACGATTGCAATATGAAAAAACAAGGTAAGCCCGTTTAATGTATTTCAATGCATTTTGAACCTTTACTCATAACTTTGTCATTTTTCCATACTTTTACACCAAATTTTCAACATGGCCTTTGGGGGCTCCACCTCATGAACAACATATGTGAAACTTTTCAAATTCATCCCAAAAGGTGATTTTGTAGTCATTTCATAAAATCACCTTTTTTATTAATTTTATTTTTTTTGTCTTTTGGTAACCAGGTAAGGCCCACTAGGCACAAGTGTCTGTTTTTAGGTACGACCTGGGAGCACTGGGGAGGTTAAGTGACTTGCTCAGAGTCGCACAGTATGCAAGTGGAGGTTGTGGGAATCAAACCCAGGTCTGCTGGATACACCAAGCTCATTCAAAGGCTATACTGTCAGCCCCTTTGGATGGGATTTGAAAATTTTCACCTACCGGGTTCATGAGGTGGGGTCCCAAAAAGGCCATACTGAACATTTGGTGTAAAAATATGGAAAAAAGACAAAGTTATGAGTAAACATTTAAATATTTCAATGTTTATTCATAACTTTGCAATTTTTAATATTTTTCCACTAAACTTTCAACATGGACTTTTTGGATCCTACCTCTTAAACAATGCAGGCAACTTTTTTCAAATCTGTGCTGAAAACTGATTTAGCAGTTGCTCTGCAAAATCACATTTCAGGCGTAATTTAAAAATGTTCACCTACCAGGTTCTTCAGGTGGGGGTATAAGGGGAGTATGTTGAAAATTTGGTGTAACATATGGTAAAATGACCATGTTATGAGTAAACATTGAAATATTTTAATGTTAACTCAGAACTTTGCTAATTTTCAGTATTCTGACCCCAGAGTCTTTCAACACAGCTATCCCTCACTTTGGAAACGTGACAGGTGTAATGTTTCAAATTCTGGACGAAATGTGTTTTGGCAGTTCTGGTACGAAATTATGTTTTGACCACTATGCTATAAATGTCACATGTCATGTTTATATGGGGGGAGTCATAAAATGACTATCTTGAAAATTTGGGGTCAAAATTTAAAACACATGATAATTCTTAAGAAACATGTGTAGTGACAGCCTTTACCCCAGCGAGTAGTGCTTTGTGATTGCATTCTGGTGAGCTGAGATTGGAGGTGATCTCAGTAAGCAAGCTGGATGGGACAAGGCTTGGGGGATGGCACTGTCATGCAACACCACCCCCCAACCTGGGAAGGGATGGTGCAAAGTTGCCAGCATGGCCCTAGTACCACATACTGAAGAAAACTCTTCTCTTGGCATAGGACCCTGCACCTCTGCACCCGTGGGCAACACAGGGTACTGCAGTTCAACTGACAGATAGACTCTTTGCTCTGTGCATCTGTATCTATGGCCACATGGAAAGGCAGAGCCCAAATGGCCCTGTGCTTCCACAGCCCATCAGATAACCCTATGAATTCTTGACATCTGTTGCCACATGGAAGTGCAGGGTCCATAGGGCCCTTCACTTCCATAGGCAGACAGAGTCTTCCCTAGGCGTAGAGCCCAGAGGGCCCAGCACCTTTGCATCTCTTCACATAGGTCCCCTTGGTGCCTGCGTGAATGAGGATATGATTCTACTATCTCAAAAAGAAAATAAATTCTTTACAAAAAACTGCATTAATGCACAAGTTAGGGTTCAACTTAATGCCACAAAAAAGTAGGGAAATGTGGCATTAGGGTTTCCAACCCCAACTCTGCACCCCCCCAAGCAGCAAAAGGACAAGACCACACAAGCAACCACAGGCAGCCATCATCAGGTAAAACAAACAACATGCAGCTGTTTCCAGATGATACAAATGCAGTAGCACTGATGTGCTATAGGCCTGTGCTTATGTACCCACACCTGTGTGTGTATGTTGTACAGCGTGCATGAGTACCTGTGTAGGCAGAAGTACTGTTGCAATGTGGATATCATGGTTTTAGCCGTGGACCTAGAAATTTTTCAAGGAGGTAGCAGTTTTGTTTAGGGGACGCACATTCTCTGAAAAAGTAAAATGTTACCTTTGAAAGCTCAGATTAGGTTAAAATAGTTAATTTTTGCTGGCCTAAAAGGATAGCGGGTGCAGAAACAGTTGTATGTTGTATGTTGTTTATCTTACCTGATGATGGCTGCCTGTAGTTGCTCGTGTGATCTTGTCCTTTTGCTGTTTGGTGGGGTAGGTAGGAAGTTAGGGTTGGAAACCCTAAAGCCACATTTCCCTACTTTTGTAGCATTAAGTTGAACCCTAGCTGGTGTATTAGCATAATTTTTTTGCAAAGAATCTATATATATATATATATATATATATTAGAGGCAAAAACTCTGTTTAATGCATCAGTTAGGGTTGTTCTACAGCAATAAAAGTGAGGAAAGTTGGTGTTAGGGTTGAAAGCCCCTTGGAACCCCAGCCCACCCCCCAACCGGCATCGGGTGTGTGTTGGGGTCATCTGCCTAACTCTAACCCCATCACATGTGTAAAGAAACAAAAGTATAGGAGAATGGGGTAAGAGTTGGGCCAATGACCCTAGCAGCGCACCCGATGCCAGTTGGGGATGGGCTGGGGGTCCAAGGGGCTTTAACCCTAACCCCAAATTCCCTCACTTTTTGGTTGTAGAACAACCCTAACTAATAATGCATTAAACTGAGTTTTTTGCCTCTAATTTCCCTTCTTTTTGAGCATAAGGATGATAAATAGTGAATGGAATGCAGTGACGGGAGTACGGGGCCCAAAGGGCCCCACTTTCCTGCCACGTGATGTCTTGTAACATAGCAACAGGAACTGCAAAGCAAATGCAAGTGGCAATGGTACACAAATTGTTACAATAACAGCAACAATAAAGCCAACAGAAACACAAGCGCATACGGAAATGCAAACTGTTACACGCAAGGTCATGGTACCACAATTGTAAATGTAAATGGTAACAGTAACAACAATAATAAAACCAACAGAAATGCAAGCGCATATGAAAACACAAACCGTAACGCGCATGGTACCACAATTGCAAATGGTAATGGTAACAGCAACAATAATGCAAAACAAAGCAGAAATGCAAGTGCAAATAAAAATGCAAACTGTAACAGACACGTTGGCGTAGACGGGAATGGTGATGCGAATGATAATAGAAGCGCAACTGGAAACACTAACTGACACAGTAACGAAATGACACACCCTTCTTTCTCAAAAAAACTGCATTGAAAAAACACATTGAAAAGAAAGAATGTATGCATAATAATTGACTTTGGAGCAGAAAATTACGACTTAGAATACTAAATTGCTTATATCTCAGGAACCGTGAGACGTAGAAAAAAAAGTTAAATGTGGTATGAATTATTACTTTCCTGGCTAGTTTTGTGCTTAGCCTCCATTTGGGGGGCTAAGCAATTTTTTGACAAAAAGTCCGTATCTCGCACCATTTCCGAGATACGGGCCCCAAAAGATGCAATGAACACCATAATGTTACTCTATGGCAAAAAGTGTCAAATTTGGAGTGCCGTCACTTTGCCGCCCTGTAAAATTATTTCACCAAACCAGCAAAAGGCACATCTCTGGGATGTTGGCATTCTTCCTTCCAAGTTTCATCCCAAACGACCAACCCGCTATTTTGTAGCACTGCAGCAAAGAATTCCTGAAATGTGGCAAATGCTGCAATGTTAAACTATGGGAAAAAATGTCAACTTCGTAGTGCCATAACTTTTCTGCCCTGTACTATTTCTTGACCAAACCACCAAAATACACATCTGTGGGATATTGCCTTTCTTCCCTCCAAATTTCAAGTCAAAAGACCAAACCGTTCCCAAGATATTCAATATCAAAGTTTAATACAATTTCCCTATCTCTTCCATTATAAAAAATCTGGCCATCTTGTCCCTCCCTCATAAACAAAGATGGTGATCAAAGAATCTCACGATTAAAGAATTTTCAGGCTCACGAACAAAGATTTTAAAACCTTATAAATCGAAAAATTTAAGGAATTACTGTAAACCACCACCATGGTTCGACAGAACAAAGCCCCCCTGAGTAAAACCTACCCTCATTTGACTTCCTACGACACCCCTGGGCTGAGATAATTATTTTTTTAATTGGGCCATTTCGTCCCTCGCTCGTGATGCATGATCGCAATCAAAGAATCTCGCGATCAAAGAATTTTCAGGGTCACAGTCAAAGAATTAAAACAATTGTAATTTAAAAAATATGCCTAATCATGGTAAATCACCACCATGGTTCATCAGAACAAAGCCCCCTGAGTAAAACCCACTCTTGTTTGACTTTCTACGACACCCCTAGACTGAGAAAATTGCTTTTTTCATCCGGCCATCTCGTCCATCGCTCACGATGCACAATCGCGATCAAAGAAGCTCGCGGTCAAAGTTTTTGCATCCTCGCGATCAAAGAAATTGTTCCCTCACAAATAAGAGCGAGGGACGAGATGGCCAGATTTAAGAAGCAATTTTCTTAGCCCGGGGTGCCCTATACTGCCAAATAAAGCTGGTTTCTGTTCAGGGGGTTTCATTGTGCCCCATCTGCATGGGCAAAATAATGCAATAAGGATCCATGGTAATCTAGTGCCCCCCCCCAATAAAATATTTACATCCTCAGTGATAGGGAAAATGATGGAATCACTTCTAAAGGAAAGAATTGTCGAGTATCTAGCTGCCAGAGGGGCACAGGACCCTAGGCAGCATGGATTCACAGCGGGAAGGTCATGCCAGACGAATCTGATAGATTTCTTTGACTGGGTGACCAAAGTAGTAGATCAGGGAGGGGCTGTGGACATGGCCTACCTAGACTTTAGCAAGGCATTTGACACAGTCCCACACAAAAGATTAATATATAAGTTAGCCAGCCTGGGAGTGGGTCCCAAGATGATAGCCTGGGTAAAGAATTGGCTGGAGAATAGGACACAGAGAGTAATAGTAAATGGAGTCCACTCAGAAGAAAGGAGGGTTACTAGCGGGAATGCAGGGTTCAGTATTAGGACCAGTCCTCTTCAATGTCTTTATAAGCGACATTGCAGAAGGACTGGAAGGAAAAGTATGTCTCTCTGCAGATGACATTAAGATCTGCAACAGAGTTGATGCACAGGGTGGGGTGGAAAGGATGAGAAGGGACTTGGCAAGGTTAGAGGAATGGTCAAATGTATGGCAGCTTAGATTCAATGCTAAGAAGTGCAAGGTAATGCACCTGGGAAACAAAAACCAGGGGGAAGAGTACACAATGGGGGGTGAGATACTAACAACAACAAAAATGGAAAGGGACCTGGGGGTAGTCATATCAGATGACCTAAAGGTGGGCAAGCAATGTGAGAAGGCAGCAAGGAGGGCTGGGGGGATACTGGGATGCATAGGGAGAGGCATCACCAGTAGAAAACAGGAAGTTATTATCCCTCTGTACAGACAGCTGGTGAGGCCCCATCTGGAGTACTGTGTGCAGTTCTGGAGACCCAATCTCCAGAAGACATAGACAGGATGGAAGCTGTCCAGAGGAGGGCACTAAAATGGTGCAGGGTCTGCACCGGAGGACATATGAAGAGAGACTTAAGGAGCTTAATATGTATAGCCTCGAGGAAAGGAGGGAGAGGGGGACATGATAGAAACTTTCAAGTACCTCAAGGAATCAACAAAGTCCAAGAGGGTAGCATCTTTCAAAAAAGAGGTGCAAGAACAAGGGGCACAATTTGAAGATAGAGGGGGCGGCTCAGAGGTAATTTAAGGAAGTATTTTTTACAGAGAGGGTTGTGGATGCATGGAATGGCCTTCCGGAGGAGGTTGTGGAGTCAAAATCAGTGGTGGAATTCAAGCATGCATGGGATAGTCATAAGGCAATTCTGGGGGGTGGGGGTAGGAAGAAGTAAGGCTGCTGGTAAACTAGGATCTGCAGCTTATCCAGTAGGTAGGGGAATGGGCAGACTGGGTGGGCCAAGCAGTCCTTATCTGCCATCAAATTCTATATGTTTCTATCCCTGGTAGTCTAGTGCCCCCCCCAATAAAATATTTACATCCCTGGTAGTCTAGTGCACCCCAATAAAATATTTACATCTCTAATCTAGTGCCCCAATAAAATATTTACATCCCTGGTAGTCTAGTGGCCCCAATAAAATATATATTTATGAAGTAATGCCTGGTAGTCTAGTGGCTCCCACCCTGTTTTTTCTAGATCCTGGTAGTCTAATTATTTTGAGCTGTATTGTTGCAATAAGATTTTATAAACCTCAATCTTTATATCCCTTATAGTCTAGTAGCCCCCTCCCCAGTGTAATGAAACAAATAGTGATTTAATCATATACCTGGTAAGTCTAGTGGCTCCCACCCTCCACATCCATCAAGCCCACCAGCACCCCACCCTTCACCAGCCGGTGACTGGCACAGCCCATCTCTCACCTCCACGACCAGCTGCCAACTGTCTGAATTTTGAGCGCTAATGCAAACAGGCACTCTGAAAATATTTCTGAGTGCTCTTTGCATTACTGCTAGTAATGCAGACAGTCAGCGGCTGGCCATGGAGGTGAGAGGAGGACTGTGCCAGTTGCTGACTGGCGTAGGGTGGGGGAGTGCTGGGTGGGCTTGGATGAATGGGTGGGGAGGTGCGGGGCCACTAGACTACCAGGTATATGATTAAATCACTATTTCTTTCATAACGCTGGGGGGGGGCTGCTAGACTACCAGGGATATAAAGATTGAGGTTTATAACATTTTATAGCAACAATACAGCTTGGGTGCCACTAGACTACCAGGGACCTAGAAAAAAACAGGGGGTGGGGGCCACTAGACTACAGGGCATGACTTCATAAATATATATTTTATTGAGGAGCCACTAGACTACCAGGGATGTAAATATTTTATTGGGGGGGCACTAGACTACCAGAAATCCTTATAACATTATTTTGGCCATGCAGATGGGGCACAACGAATCCCCCTGAACAAAAATCAGCTGTATTTGACAGTCTATGGCACCCCTGGGCTGAGAAAATAGCTTTTTAAATCTGGCCATCTCGTCCCTCGCTCGTAATGCATGATCGCGATCAAAGAATTTCTCGGCTCGAGATCAAAGATCATTAGAGAGCCATGAACGAAGAATTTAAAAGCTAAAAAATTTATTGTTGGACCAATTTGGATGGAACCAAAGCCATGGCTTGATAGATCGGGGTCCCCTGAGTAAAACCCATTGAAGTTTTACTTCAGAAGTGACCCCTGAGCCAAGACATTTGTGTTTGTGCAATCGGAAAACTGAAAACAAGATGGCGGACCTCGCGGTCAAAGAATTTTTGAAATTCCTCAGTATCAAAGATTCTTGAACTGTGAGGCTGCAAATTCTTTGACCGCCAGGCAGAACAGGATGGCCAGAACCCCGATTCTTTGATCACAAGATATACATATAAATTTTCCCATTGACTTATGATGGGAACTTAAAAGTGCCATAACTTTTGAATGCCTTAATATTTTTTCACCAAACGAAAAGCAGCATGTTCAGCCACCAAAGCTCTTTCAAACAAGCCATCTCACAGAGCAGCATGCCCCACAACGGCTGTGCAGAACCACATTAAGAATGCCAAAAAGTACCTCCAACACTGGATAATTTTGCATTTTTCAGCGCTTTTGTACATTAAGACCATCATTCCGACAGAAACGGAATTTGGCAAATCAAGAGATCTAGTGTGCCCCAATGTGTGTACCAAATTTCAGGCAAATCCATTGAATGGGTCCAAATTTATTAACGTCCAAACTTTTGACTTTAGTATGTAACTGGCCGCTGAACTCTAACTATAGTGGTGCGACCGCGCCACTATAATATATACACACACATACATACATACATACATACATACATACATACATACATACTGTCTGGCTACTGTGGCCCAACATGGCTTTCACAAGAATCATGGGACCAACACTGCCCTAGTCCGATTGACAACTGACATATCTAAGGCCTTCAAGTCAAAAGAGCAACTGGAGCAGTTTTCATAGCCTTGACTAAGGCTTTTGACTTGGTTGATCACAAGTTGCTCCTCCTCAAACTCAAAAAACTCAGGTTTGATAACCTGTCATGCTCTTGGTTCACTAGTTACCTAGCAAGCCGTAATCAGTTGGTAAAATGGAGAGTCATCACAGATGGGGTCCTCCAGGACTGCATCCTTGGCCCCCTACCATTTTCTCTTTTCATAAATGACTTAAGATAGCACTGTGGCAGTGCTAGTGTCATTTTCTCTGCTTATGATGCGGTGCTCTACAAAAGCCACTCCGACATCATCTCAATTGAGTGACCTGAAAGCTGACTTCCTCTTACTAGTATAATGGTTTAAGGCAAACAATCTGCTGCTAAATGTTAACAAAACCAAGTCTGTCCTCTTTGGCCCTCATCGTTTAGGCACATATTTATATTTATTATCAACTCAGATAATCTTTGAGCTACAAGATTATTTACAAAGGCTCCATCCACATCAATGAACGAGCAAAGTAGGAAGGTACAAAAATACAGAGGATGGTCCAGCAACATGTAAGAATTATATACAAGAATAAAAAACAGAGCATGTTCAAATGGCATTTATAGAAAATACAAGACAGTCAAGTCCATATGGCAAAATATTTACAAGAGAGTAATGTACAAGAGGAAGGGGAAAGGGCAGCAGGAAGGGAGTGATTGGGGGAGATACATGAGTCACCAGGAAGTGGCTTTGTTAGATTAGAGCAGGTAAGAGAGTGGAGAGGGGGGATGAATGGAAGTGGGGAGGGATTTGGTGCCACAAGGAGATAGGCTTTGTAGAAGGAATTTAACGGTGCACAGAGAAAAGTATGAAGGAGGAAACATGGGTAGGGAAGACAGAGGAGAAACATGGGAGAGTAGGAGAGGGAGGGGGAGAGGAGGAGAGGAGGAAAGCATTATAAGTGCCTGAGTTGATCGGAGGGCTGGTAGGATGCAGGGAGCGGGTACATAGAAGCACACCGTTAAAAATCACCTCCCTAAGAGGTGACCCCATTGAGATGGTAACCTCACTCAAGTACCTGGGCGTCATCCTGAACCAGGAGCTCTCACTCAGGCCTCATCTTGATAGAGCAACCAAAACTTTTAACCAGAAGCTGGGGTTCTTTATTGGTTGAATCCTTACCTCTCAACTGAAGCTAGGGTATCCATAGCAAACAGCATCCTACTACCCGTCATCCTGTATGGTGCCCCTGTCCTCTCTTCTTTCAAAGAGGGTGAAATCAGTATACTAAAATCCCTTTACTGTCATGTGTCTTGCTTTGCAGTAGCTGCTGGATAAAGGGAAATTTACTGCAAGTCTCCACACTAAACTGCCCATCCCCTCGGAAAAAAAGGATATACTGTACTTTGTCACTCTCTGCCTAGCTCACAAAATTGTGCACTCCCCCACCCCACCCCCACCTTAAAATCTCTCTTGGCTCTCAGACAGGCCTGCCGAGCCCTTCAATCCTCCTCCCACTCACCCCTCTTGATCCTGAAATCTACAACATCTGCTGACATGAGGTTCTTTACCTCTATGGCCCCTAGGCTATGGAACAACCTACCAGCCAGTACACAGGCCTGCTCTAACTTCAGTTCCTTTAAAACGTCCATCAGTGACCTACTCCTGAAGTATTGTCCATGTACTTGTCCTAGCTGAGGATCTTTAGCAGCCTCTCCAAGGCGGCTACACAATTCTGTTACAAACGCTCCTTCATTCTTGTCAAATGCTTCTGCTTAGTTGACTGTTGTTGCAATCATAACTACTGTTTATCCTGAATTCCTGTCACCCATTTGTTTTTGCCTTCTTATTGTAAACTGTCCTATTTCTTTATTAACGCTGTGGAAAACGTTACCTTGAATGGCCCTACTGATGTGTTGTCATTGTCTCTTGTATTGACTTGTATGTAATTAAAACTGGGTCACTCCTGGAAAAGGGACTTCTGGTCTCAGGGGGCCCAACCAGTCAATAAAATCCAACTAAATAAAATAAATATACATACAGTACACGCACTACAGGGCATAAAAGGTTCAGCATTCAACACTGCACAGTCCCAAAAAATGTTGAAGTGGTACCAGGAGGTGCTGAGTGACTGAACTGTAAACTGATGAACATTTGTAATGCATGGGGGGCACGGTCCTTGTAGTTTGAGGTGGAAGGTGATTTCATCTGTGCTTCCAGCTGACAAACCCTGCTACATTCCCATAAACTGTAACATTTGTGAACCAAATGGGCGGGTCGGTCAGTGGGTAGGGGTGCTATTCTGCACAGAGTCAGACAGAATAGCATTCCTAATGTAACAATTTCCAATTATCATTGTCTGATTCTGATATTCTGAACTGAGCTTAATAGTTCCAGAAAGACGATCATGAAAATAAATGTAACCGATAAGTCAATGAACCATTGTCCTATATGGCCAATATGGGCAAATGTGCTGACATCATAGGCATTAGAAACCCTCAACTCTTGCTCATGCTTTATAGGCACCAGCAGTCCTTTTCAACAACTGACTGTCTATGCTGACATCTAAATAACACATTGTTTATGTGTCATCATTGCCTCTATAGTAGCTACTTGGATGAGCAGGTACTATAAGGCTTATCAATATATATCAGCAGTAAAATAAAGTAAAAACTACTCATAGCCTTCCAGACATTTGTGTTACAAAAAACCGATCAAATGAAGCCTTTATTTTCAACTTTTTCTGATGGTCATGCTCCCAGAACCCCCTAGAATTGTTTTTCTCACACACACATATGCAAGGAGTTCCTGTACTTCATTTGAAACATTTCCAACTGATGGCAAGATAAATAGGTAGACAGACAGATAGTCGGGCTGGCAAACATGCAGACAGACACATAGACAACAGAAAGTGTTATTATATAGCACATTTTTCCCCAATAAATTATTTGATAATGAACATATGGGTCTTATTTCTGTAGTATTACTAGCCTAGAGATTGTTCCCAGTAAAATATTTACAATGTTTTTTTTGTTAGTAAATGTTTGGTGGCTAATTATTTTATTGTGTTTCCATTAGAAGCAGCCCCCTGTCCAGAGTTATAAAAGTTTGTATGACGGTATCCAAATAAAATTATTTCTATCACGTGCTTGTGCTACGTGTAAATTCTGCTATGCCAAAAACTGGGATTAGACAGACCTGTATAATATTTTATTGTATTGTAAGTGAATACAATGTGTTTAATTGCACTATGGAAAACATAAGACAAGGAGCTGCTAGACAGCTTGGCGTAATTAGCAGACTCGCTGAATCATAGGGGATTGCTACTTCAAAGTGCTAGTCAGTGACCTAAGACTGGCTACATCCTCTTTTTGTTCTGAAATGAAACTGGGGCTTTTTGTAACAAAAAGCAATGTATCTGCCAATCTTAACAGGAGGGTAAGAAAACTGGATTGCATTGTGTGTTACTAAGGATATGTTTAAACCATGCTTCCTAGCTTTGGAAAAAAACACACAGACCTGCCACTGACAAACCATAAACAAGTCATCAACTCTAGGTAATGGGAAGCGGATTTTAGGTCATCTGCCTTCACTTTCCATGCCTCCATCTAGTTGCAAAACTCATCAGAGACTTACTGCAGCATTAACACCAATTTAATGTGCTCGGGAAAGTAAAATGCTACCCAGACAATAATGTAGCAGAGTAAATGTAACATGCATATGACAGAGCTGTTAATAACTGTAAATGATACTGCTTGGCCATCTCTTAACAGCTGTATTATGGATTCTGATTCAGATATGAGCTGGTTACTTTTGTCATAGCATAACATCATACACAACTATTGGGCCTTGTGTTCAAATCCCCATAAATTAAAGCCAGCCATGCATTGTCCAGTTCCAACTGCCTGCCTTTGATGCACTGTTATTCTAGTACTTCCTCTGTCAAACCATAAACAGCTTAAAAAAGAGAAAAATTGAAAAAAAAACAGCATGACAGACAGCTTACTGTCTTTTACCTCTCTGCCTCTGTCCCTTTCTTTCTCCAGTTAATCTGGCTCCCTCTTTTTGGGGAAGAGACTTAATAATGCTGTCATGCAGGAATGTTTTCTGACCCTGTAAAACAGTAGTATTTGCTAGCCGGCAAATAATGCCATCATATAGGTTTCTTAGAAGAGCTGAAGGAGGTCTCAAACTTCTCTTCATGTAGTCTTAGTGGCAAAGTAAAAAAAAAAAACCTTTGCAAAAGGATGAGTGAACACAAAGAAGGGGGTCAGAGGCCAAACAGAAAGATCTGGAAAATCTGGGGGGGGTGATTCAGGGTGCGCCAGCTGAAATCTAATGTGAAGGTGTAAGGTCATGCCCATGGCGCCAAGGAAAAAGTACAGAATGAATGGGGATTAGTGCAGAGCACATCAGAGGAAAGGGACCTGGGGGCGTTGATAATGGGGAACATGAAGGCATCAGCACAATGCAGTAGGGCTGTGGGCAAGGCACATTGGATGTTCGAGTGGCTAGGGATCACTAGCAGAAGAACAGAGGTAATATGGCCCCTGTATTGATCCCTGGTTTGCCTC
Organism: Neoceratodus forsteri; assembly: GCA_016271365.2. Classification (NCBI taxonomy): domain Eukaryota; kingdom Metazoa; phylum Chordata; order Ceratodontiformes; family Ceratodontidae; genus Neoceratodus; species Neoceratodus forsteri. The sequence continues at coordinate 208,567,767 of JADMNL010000023.1, read as the reverse complement.
ACATAAAGGCTTGTGTGCAATTTTAGAAGCCACACTTGAGGAAGGAGAGGAGCAGGTTGGAGGTGGTGCAGAACAAGCTGGCAAAATGATACAGGAACAACAGATAGGTTCCAGAAGCAATGCCTGGGGGATCTAAACATGTACAGGCGGGAGGACAGGAGAAAGAGAAGTGATATGATTAAGATGTTCTAGTACCTCCATGGAATAAACAAGGTAGACAGCAGTCAGCGGCTCACAGAGAGGGTTGTGGATGCATGGAATGACCTTCCGGAGGAAGTTGTGGAGTCAAAAACCGTGGTGGAATTCAAGCATGCATGGGACAGCCATAAGGCAATTCTAGGGGTTGGGGGTAGAAAGAAGTAGGCTGCTGGTTAACTAGGATCTGCAGCTTATCCATTAGGTAGAGAAATGGGCAGACTGGGTGGGCCAAGCGGTCCTTATCTGCCGTCAAATTCTATGTTTCTATGTTTCTACAGTGACTGGGAATATGGGTATCAAAGGTAACTCCCTGAAACTGGCAGAAGGAGGGTCAAGAAGGGTATCAGCAAGTACCTTTTTGTAAAGAGTGGCAATGAACTGGAACAAGCTACCAGAAAAGGTCACTGAGGCAGAAACAGTTGGAGGGTTCAAAAGGGGATGAGACAGGCACATGGGAATAGTGCATAAGGGGGCAGATGGGAGCTCAGTCCCAAAATGATAAAGGCTTGAGCAGACTAGATTAATGTCATAAAAACATAGGGTGTGTCAGCAGCAAAGGACCAATAGGCCCATCTAGTCTGCCCCATTTTCCCCTGCCTAACACTATACCATGGACTGTATTTGATCACAGAAACATAGAAACATAGAATTTGATGGCAGATGAGCACCGTTTGGCCCACTCAGTCTGCCCATTTTCCCTCTCTCCACCCTAACCTTTACTTATTATACCCATGTGCCTATCCCACACATGTTTGATGTTCCTCACCATCTTCACCCCAACACCTTTTCTTGCAGGCTGTTCCAGGCACCCACCACCCTTTCTGTACCTAACAACTACACAGCAGGTACAAGCAAGTGAACGTTTGGCATTAGCCAGTCCTTGTTTATTTTACCATTTATTTACACAAGACAGCCCAGCTGAGATTCAACATCTCGTATGTAGGGGGTCCTGCTTCAGCCCATTTCAGCACCTGTATGGACTGAAGGTGAAGCAGAGAAAGGTTAAGTGACTTGCCCAGGGCCACATGGTATTTGATTCTAGCAGGGTTTGAACCTGTGATTTTGTAGTTCCCAAACTGGTGCTCTAACCAGTAGACCACACTGACTATATGGGTGGCTGGTTTGGGTCAGTAGACTTTTATCTGTTTTCATTTTCTAAGTTTTTCTAAAAGTTCAGCCTCTGTGAAGGGCAAAGTCCACAGGGAAAACTATATAAAGTTAGCCCTTGGTAAAGGGTCAGCTCCATTTTGCCAGCACTTGAAAAAATTGTAAAACAGTAAAAGCCTTCCCCCACCTTCAATAACAACCGATCTTCCCCCTCTCTCCCATGGTCCCTCTAAACAAAAAATACCTTTCTTCTCCCCAACCCACATAGTACCCCAATTCCTACTCTCTTCCCCCAGCCTCAGTCCCAATAATTAATAAATATGGACACCATTAACAATTGCTAAGATTCTCTTCTGTTAAAGCATCAGTATTGGATAACCAGGAAGTGGTTATCGAAATTCTATTTTTGGCTGTATGGCTGCAGCCATAATTCCAGTTCATGTTTCCATTTCTTTTACTGTCCCAGCATCTGTAGTTTATGAATAATAAAGAACAGTTTACCATTCTTGTGGCGCTACAGGAAAGATGGCAGCTGCCATATTTGGATTTGTATTACACCCCCCCCCACACCAATACGTCAGCTTGCACATCCAGTGTTTATTTTATTTTTATTTTAAAACCTTTGTTTACCGGGTAGGCACAATGAGCCAAGGTCCCTTTTCATTTTAAGACCTGGGACCATATATATACATACAGTTAAGATGTTTACAATTAAATTAACAAAACTCACACTACAATACATTACAACAGTATTAAACATACATCGCAAAATTACAATACAACAAACATTAAAACAATATAAAAATACAAAACTAATTGAAAACAATAACAATGCAATTTGCCAAGAAAATAATTTCTTAGCTTAATTTTAAAAGTTTGGTGGGTAACATTCCCATATAAAACAGTAGGAAGCTGATTCCAATTTTTACCAGCAGAATAGGAGAAAGAACCATCACCCATTTTGGTCTTGGTCTTAGGAACATTTAATTAATCTGATGATTTGAGCGAAGTTTCCTTGAATTCCTTTTAATCTGTAATAATGAATATAATGGAGAATGTGTACCTTGACGGAGAATATTGTCAGAGAACATAAACTATATAGACAATTTAGCCTAGGTGGAAGCCAGGCAGATAGTCTATATAGTTCACAATGATGTGTAGAATAAGGCAATTTAAGAGTAAATCTACAAATGCCATGAAACACATTAGTTAGAAGGGATAATTCTCTATTAGACAAATTTGAGAAAATAAATGAATTGTAATTTAACTGAGGAAGTAATACACCCTTGGCTATTGCATGCCTAGCTGGTAAGGTCAGCAACGATTGAAACTTGAATAGGATATCCCACCTCTTATTGAGTTGGCGAGTAATGGAATTTACATGATTAGAAAAAGTTAAGTATTGGTCCAACAGGACTCCAAGATATTTAAATTGTTTTACATGCTCCATCAAGCATTCAGGAAGTACAAGGAATCGCAGAAGGAGCAGGACAGAACTGTATCAGTTAAAGCAAAAGGAGGCTGGGAAGGCAGTCAGAACAGCAAAGGCCCAAACCAAGGAAAAGATAGCCAACTCAGTTAAGAAGGGGGATAAAACCTTTTATAGGTACATCAGGGAGTGAAGGAAGACCAAGAGAGGGATAGTGAGGCATAATAAAGGGGAGGGTGGGCAGAGGGAGACTGTGAAAAGGCAGAGATACTAAACAAATATTTTTGCTCAGTATTTACAAATGAAGAGGGGGAGGTACCTAAAACAAACAGTAGAAACACTCTGGATACAGAAGCTGATACCAGCCCATTTACAGAAGAAAGAGTTATGAAAGAACTCTTAAAACTGAAGGTGGACAAAGCAATGGGGCCTGATGGGATTCATCCCAGAATTTAAAAGAACTAAGGGTAGAACTAGTGACATCACTGACTACCCTCTTTAACAAATCATGGAGGATGGGTGGTACCCGAGGACTGGAGGAGGGCAGATGTGATTCCCCTCACAAAAGTGGGAGCAAGGCAGAAGCAGGAAACTACAGACCTGTTAGTTTAACCTCAGTGGTAGGGAAAATGATGGAATCACTTGAAGGAAAGAATTGTCAAGTATCTAGAGGCCAGAGGGCACAGGACCCTAGGCAGCATGGATTCACAGCGGAAGGTCATGCCAGACAAATCTGATAGATTTCTTTGACTGGGTGACCAAAGTAGTAGATCAGGGAGGGGCTGTGGACATGGCCTCACGAGACTTTAGCAAGACATTTGACACAGTCCCACACAAAAGATTAATATACAAGTTAGCCAGCCTGGGAGTGGGTCCCAAGATGACAGCCTGGGTAAAGAATTGGCTGGAGAATAGGACACAGAGAGTAATAGTAAATGGAGTCCACCCAGAAGAACGGGGGTTACTAGTGGGTACCGCAGGGTTCAGTATTAGATCGGTCCTCTTCAATGTCTTTATAAGCGTTACATTGCAGAGGGACTGGAAGGAAAAGCATGTCTCTTTGCAGATGACACAAAGATCTGCAACAGAGTTGATGCACAGGGTGGGGTGGAAAGGCTGAGAAGGGACTTGGCAAGGTTAGAGGAATGGTCAAATGCATGGCAGCTTAGATTCAATGCTAAGAAGTGCATGGTAATGCACCTGGGAGACAAAAACCCAGGGGAAGAGCACACAATGAGGGGTGAGATAGTAACAACAACAAAAATGGAAAGGGACCTGGGGGTAGTCATATCAGATGACCTAAAGGTGGGCAAGCAATGTGAGAGGGCAGCAAGGAGGGCTGGGGGATACTGGGATGCATAGGGAGAGGCATCTCCAGTAGAAAACAGGAAGTTATTATCCTCTGTACAGACAGCTGGTGAGACCCCATCTGAGTACTGCGCAGTTCTGGAGACCCAATCTCCGCAAAGACATAGACAGGATGGAAGCTGTCCAGAGGACGGCACTAAAATGGTGCAGGGTCTGCACCAGAAGACATATGAAGAGAGAGACTAAAGGAGCTTAGTATGTATAGCCTTGAGGAAAGGAGGGAGGGTGGGACATGATAGAAATTTTCAAGTACCTCAAGTGAATCAACAAAGTCCAAGAGGGTAGCATCTTTCAAAAAGAGGTGTGCAAGAACAAGGGGCACAATTTGAAGATGGGGGCGGCTCAGAGGTAATTTAAGGAAGTATTTTTTCACAGAGAGGGTTGTGGATGCATGGAATGGCCTTCCGGAGGAGGTTGTGGAGTCAAAAACAGTGGTGGAATTCAAGCATGCATGAGACAGTCATAAGGCCATTCTAGGGGGTGGGGGTAGGAAAAAGTAGGCTGCTGGTTAACTAGGATCTGCAGCTTATCCAGTAGGTAGGGAAATGGGCAGACTGGGTGGGCCAAGCGGTCCTTATCTGCCGTCAAATTCTATGTTTCTATCTTATTACCCAATGGGTCAGTGATTGACAAATTCTGAGCTCTGGTAAGTCTAATTCTAGATCCAAAAAGCATACATTTTGTTTTTGAGTTATTTATTGCCAAATGATTCTCTTTTAACCAACTGCAAAGTACAGCAAAGTCTTTATTTAAAGACTCATTTACAAGTTCCACCGAAATAGAACTTTTATACAGAATAATATCATCTGCATAAATCAGACAATGGGTGTCTTTCAGTAAAGATGGAACAATGTCTACAAACAGAAAACAAAAGTGGGCCCAGAACAGACCCCTGAGGCACCCCCTGTAATAAAGATCTACTAGAAGAAAAAGCTCCATTTAATCCTACTTTAAGTGGTCGTTTGGACAGATAGCTGTGAAACCAATCAACAGCAATCTCTGCTAGACCATAGTTTCGGTGCATCCTGATCAGCAGGGGATGATTTACTAAATCAAAGGCCATGGACAGGTCCACGAACACAGCACCAGTTTACTTCTGCTTTCCTGCTTTTGCGAAGTCCTGCTTATCATTAATAGTGCTGACCACCAAATGCCTACTTGTGTGGCTGCAGTAGTGGATATCTTACAAACTGTCTTCTCTGTTTTGGTATGCTGTCTTTTCCCTGTCACAAGTTATCACTTTTTTTTATTTTGGTTAATATTGCTGTGCTATGCTGCCATGCCACTGATAATTCCACTGCTCATTGTTACTTGCTACTGTGCTGTCTGAAGGATTTATTTTATGGTACTTTTACTTAGCTTACACAAATAAAGCAGCATGCTTATTTCGCTGTGTCCTATCTGTTCACAACCTGCAGTCAGACAGAGCTCGGACAGAGACACCCCAGCCCCCTCAGCGTTGGGTGAAAAAGTTGTGATCATGATATGCCAACACAAACAGCCATGACAGTGTAGACCATGTTGGCATGGTGGCTTTATGCCCCCCATTTTGCAAATGGACATCATGTGCCCTGAACAACTGGACTGCAAATTCAGCAGCTTGCCTCCCAACCTTTCATCACTGAAATGGGGGACACTGACCCTCATAATGAGGGACACATGTTTAACCATGGAAACACAACCTCAAAACACAGTGGACGCAATTGTGTTTACCTCTATAAAGTGTATTTCGATTTATCAGCTTTGAATATTATGAATTTCTGCTTTGAGATTTCTAATTACAGCACATTCTCTGTATGGACATCAACAGTTTTCAGGGAGATGGATGAAGGATGGAACAATTTTGTGGGGTAAAATAAGGGACATCCCTTATAATCAGGGACAGTTGAGAGGCACGAGCAGTGGCTCCATCACAGTGTGCCAAACAGCAGCAATAACACCTTGCCACCAACCCCCCCTCCGCAACAGAGGAAGGTGGACTGTGCTCAGAATGAAACCCAGAATTGATCACTCTCTAACTCCCCCAAACATGTCAAGGGTGAACCCTGTAGAACAACCACCAGTCTGTATAAATGCTTGTATTATTGAAGGCAGCAGGAGCCCCCGGAAAAAGGCAGTACTAATAGGTGGCATTGACAAACCACTAAATGGTTATTTTTTTAGTTCCTCTCCCACCATCTGACCAATAAAACAAAAGCTCCCTTATTCCTACCAACATGGACAGGTCTCCCTCAGCGGCGATACTAGAGGATGTCATAATGATCTCAGACAGAATGCTCTGCTGCACGATACTGCCGCTTCTGGGGACCTTGCTACAAAACTGGAAGAGGAGTGACACTGAGTGGTGTTGCGCTACCCAGCATGCTGCTCTGGCGGTTTGCGATACAAACAGGCAGCTAGAAATCACTACACACAAGTAAACAAAGCAGGTCTGAATATGAGCACTTTTAACTATTAAAGTGGATGTCCTGGCAGAAACAAGACACAGGGCGGTGCTTCTGAGACTGCGACTGTCAACACACAGAGCCAAAAGCTGAGGCATGAGTTAACTAGTACTGCTGCTTCAAGGCTACTGTTTGACTGTACAAACAAGATACATACATACATGTAGTGTGGATGTGTAAGTATGGTGCCAGCACACATTTGTGATGCCATACAGCACAGCACCACACCAAGCTGTATAATGTTTTATGGAGGGTGTGCCAAGCGAGCATAAACTTTTTGAAAACATGAAAACCCACAAGTTTCAGTTTAGGAAGGAAATAAAATGATTGGAAAATTGGTGCGTTGATGTTTTGCCAAAAATATATGACTATGAATAATCAACTTGATGACAATCGGCCCTATATACTAATGGGCAGGAAATAGGTGTAGATCCACACCTGTGGACAAGTATGCATCTGCTGTTATTCATTGACAGTCACCACCTGTCTGCGGCTCCGCCTCCCCCCCCAGCATGCAGGACTTTACAGAGCGGTCTTGGGCGGAGTCATGGATCCAGCAGGCATCCAACTGGATGCCTGGCATGGGTCACACAGTGGATCACCTGAGCTGCAGGGCACAGGTCTGGGTGTACAAATAGTGCCAGTAAGCATCAAGACCCACACGCCCAAGTCATGTTGGTCACAGCCCCCTTGTCCAAGCACCACTGCTAACACGGCCTCTGCTGCACAGCCGAGCCAACCCCCAGCACACGTCTGCCCCACCCAAATGTCTGTAGTCACCCCCCCATCCCAACACAATGTAGCCCCGTCCATGCCCCAACCCCAGGCATCCCTGTCCCTGAGTGCCAGGCACCCTCCCACCCCAACCCATGGCAGCCCAGTCCTGGTGTTCAACATGACGCCCTCCCCCACACACACAACGGTGCCCCAGGACCCACAACCAAGATCCCCAACCCAGTGACCCACCAGCAGCATTGGTGGTCAGCACCCCCATCCGCTCATAGCACCAACAGCCCACCCACATACCTGACAGTCGGTGCCATGGCTCAGGACCGCAAATGGCACATCCCTCCTCACACTGCCTTGGCCGCCAGCTGGCCATCCGACTGCTGCCAGGAGCACATCGTCAATATAGCAGCGTGCTCCCAGCATCAGTCGGGCAGCTGGCAGCTGTGGAGATGTGAGGAGGGTTGTGCCGCTAGCCGTCCCGAGCCGCAGCGCCACCTACCTGTTTGGAGTGGGGAGTTGTCAACAGTGCCGCAGGTTGGTGAGGGGACCACTGGCCACCAGGGATCTTGCTGAGGGTGGGACGTCTCTTCCTCTCTCGCATTCAGGGCTCTTGCAGGGGTACTGGGTCAGGGATGGCGGGCCAGAGCACCTCCGTGGATGTGGGGAGGAGGGCCCGCTGCACAATACAGGGACCGAGGTTGTCCCGTGGTGGTGGTGGTGGGTGCTGTGCCACTATGGGGCTGGGGCAGCCATATGTATGGGAGGTTGCTCTGTGTGTCAGGTTCAGCTGGTGCCCTGTGTGGGTGCGGACCTGCAACGCTGGGTCACGGAGGTCCCAGGTGTGGGCACTCACCTGATCAGTTGCCCCAGCCCTCCCCATCTGCCTTGTGGGCTGGGGCAGCACGGCGGGTTGCCTCCTGGTCCCACCACATCCAGCGGGTACACTCTGTGGTGGCGCACAGTGGATTATGGCAGGGTCCTGGCTGCCATAACCTGCTCCGCACTTTGCTCCCCTGCGGCCAGCACTACACACCTTTGTGACTGGCACGTAATGCCAGCCCACCCCCACACCCCGGCATGTTGCTGTCCTCGCGCTGGGGATTGGGCACATAACCGTGTTGCACCCAGCTCATGAATGCCGCGCGGATCCACGGCCCACCCGTGAATTCAGCGCGCATCGATGCCAACACGCCTGCTTCCATGGCACATTACATCGTGTATAGGGCCCATTATTTGCAGGTTACGAACATTACTGCTTTACTCAGTTAACAAATAAACACCATTAAACATCAAACCCGCTCGTTCGATGCATTAAAGAACACGGGATACGAAAAAGCAAGAAGGCCGCAGAACCGCCCAATTAGGCTTTTGGTGTTAAAAGACATTTTTTCATTACTTTCCACATACAGTATGTTTCAGTTTGAAAGACCCATGCTGACCATCACGTCAGACAAGCTGGCCATGGCTATCTTGCACATACCAGGCGGCTTCAAAACCCAGATTATGCTAATGAGAGCTACCAACTCTGCCATTCGTTGGCAGCCCTCATTAGCATACCCTGCACGCCAGCAGCTGCCTGGTGTAAGCAGATAGGCACAGCTGGCTCAGCTGACATGACAGTCGGCGTGAGTCTTTCAAACTGAACTAACATACATAACAGGTAATGGAAAATTTTCCTTTAATCCTAAAGGCCCTAATCAGGCATTTCTGCAGCAACTGCTGCCCTTTCTGCATTATCCTGTGTTTTCCTTTAAGCCCTCGTGCCAATCTCCATGTGGCTCCCTGAATTATTCGCATAGGAAGTGTATGGCAGAATATTACTTCCATGGCCCAGACTAACTCAAATATTTTTTACAGCTACAAAATCTAAAACAAAAGAAATAGAAGAGATGAATGATAGTACATATTTTAAGACTTAGAAAGACAGCAACAAACATGTAATATACTGTAGCAAATAAAGAGTCAGTGATTTATCAAATATAAAAATAAAGTAGAAACTGAGTTTGGAAAGATACAAGATGGAGTGCTATTGATCAGCTACTGAGATTTTGAGTTCCAACAGCATTTTCCAGGACTTTTCACTGGGGGTTTGAAAGGGAGACTCACTGCCGCGGGTCCCCTCCCCATGCACCGGGACCAAAAAGGAAGAATCTCCTCAGGGTTGAGGTGCTGGTAACTGACCAGGCAGACCTCCCCGGAAGCCTGCTACACCAGGACAGAAATCAAATTTTCATATGAACAATAGTAGCCTAAGGCACAAAGTCCATGACCTTGAAGCTTGGACCGCGCTGTACAAACCCGACGTACTTGTGGTGACTGAGACCTTGCTCAAACTCCAAATCCTTCCTCATGAAGTCAACCTGGTCAGCTATAATGCATTTAGGAAGGATCAATCTGGGGAGAAAGGCGGGGGAGTTCTCATCTACAGCCGGACCAGTCTCGATGTTATGCTGCTTGACCACTCTCCCCTCTGTGACTCTTTGAATGAGAGAATTTTCACGAAAGTGCTCCTGGGAGACACTAAACCCATGCACATAGGGTGTGCTACCTCTTGCCCCAAACGGCTACATCTTCCCTTGAATCTCTAACTCATGCCTTGGCAGAACACTCCCTGGGGGAGAGGATTCTCCTTGGGGATTTTAACCCGAATTGGATCACACTAGGGTCCTCCATCAGTAAGAAACCAGTGCTTGGTACCAATCTGACCCAAGTTATTGACCAGCCCACAAGGCACAATGCCAAGACAAGTAACCACTCCTTACTTGACTGGGCACTAGTATCAAGCCTGGACCATATACTGACTGCTGGGATCATGGCAGACTCATTGAGTGATCACTCGCCAATCTTCTGCACCTGGACCAATAAGTGTCCCAAACTGACTGCCAGGGTAATAGAAGCCAGAAACTACAGCAGACTCTTACTGGAAGCTTTCTGCTCCAACCAACGAGCTGTAAACTGGGATCCCCTAATCTCTCTTCCCACCCTGGATGAGGCACTTGATTACTTTACCTACTCTTTTATGTCTGTGCCCAATGTACATGCCCCCACCATAAGAAACTAAGGGTACAGGGGAAGTGCCATAAATGGCTTAATCCTAGCCTCAAACAAAGCATGTTGCTCAGTGACCGGGCTTGGGGACATTACAAATCCTTTGGCTGCAAATCTGAGTGGGAGAAATATAGAGAGCTGAGGAATCAATGCAAGAAAGCTTCAAAACAGGCAAAATCTAAATACCTGCATGATCTCCAGTCGAGACACCTGTGGGCTCCCAAGAGGTTCTGGGGCCCAATAAATCTGCTGCTAAAGGGAGCCCCTAGTGCCCAAAAAGGAGCACTCCTGGTTGGTGATACCCAAACAAATTACCCCTCCTTAATTTCTAAGGTGTTTAATGCCACTTTTTCCAACCCTAGTGGATTCAAGCCACCTACGCCCTCTGGTGTGACCCACAGCCTGTGCAGAGGTACTGTCTGGGATCACACCAGATCCCAGTTTCACCTGAAACTGGTCAAACCCACTGAGTTGCTTCCCCTTCTGCTTCAAATCAACCCCAGCTCCTCTCTGGGACACGACCTGCTTGAACCAAGACTTCTGAAGGCCGCTGCCCCAGCTATCTCCCATCCTGTCACCAAATTCAGATGTGTACAAATATCTGGATGGAGTGGAGCAAGGAGTACATTTTAAAAACAATGGACTGTTTTCTAGATAAGAATTGATCAGGTGCCAACAATGTTCCAGATAATGTTGGCAGGTAGGAGTAATTTACTCACCAGTTTTAAAATATAGTGAGTAAAACAAAATTGGGATGGGTACAGGTGCTGTAAATATGGAAAAAATGCTCCTTTTGAATCACCAAATATGTTAAGAAGCACTATTCTTTGCAGTGTGGAGTATTTACAAATGTTGGATGAGTATTGGAACTCATTAAAAAAAAATTCTGAAGAGTATTTCCTAAAATGAGGTGAGTAAAACAGGCCGGTACTCACCTTATCTGGAGCCCTGCCCACAGCAGAGGTACTGTTTGGGATCATACCAGACCCCAGTTTCACCTGACACTGGTCAAACCCACTGAGTTGCTTCCCGTTCTGCTTCAGATCAACCCCGACTCCTCTCTGGGGCATGACCTGCTTGAACCAAGACTTCTGAGGGCCGCTGCTCCAGCTATCTCCCATCCTGTCACTATGCTCATCAGCAGGTCCCTCCTTGAAGGAACGGTCCCAAGTAAATGGAAGGTTGTGACCATTGTTCCCATTCATAAAAAAGGGCCCAGGGGCAAAGTGGAGAACTATAGGCCCATCTCTGTTCTCTGCCCTCTCGCGAAGGTGCAGGAGAGGTTGGTCTACAACTAAATACAGGACTACCTCAAAAGGCACCTACTCCTAGACGATTTTCAACATGGCTTTAGGAAAGGCCATGGCACCAACACTGCCCTTATCCAGCTCTCATCGGACATCCTTGATGCTATGGATTGGGGATCCCCAATGGGGGCTCTATTCATTGACCTGTCTAAGGCATTTGACTTGGTCTACCATGAACTACTCTTCTCCAGACTCCACCTACTAGGACTGAATGGGCTCTCTGTTTCCTGGTTTAAGAGCTACTTGCTCAACCGAACCCAAAAAGTCCTGTGGAGAGGAACCCAGTCTAGTGCTAAAGCTATAACCTCTGGGGTACCCCAGGGCTCGATCCTGGGCCCCCTGCTATTCACCCTCTGTGTCAATGCCATTGAGGGGGTTTGCAGGCTGAACAATCTCATCCTCTACGCAGATGACACTGTCGTCTACTGCAGTGATCTGCTACCAAGCATAATCAATGCCAACTTCCAGACCAGTCTTGCTGCACTTGAAGCCTGGTTCTCCTCTAACTCACTTGTGCTGAATGAAGAGAAAATGAAGGCTATCATGCTTGGGACTAGATGCCTTGGAGCCGACAGGCACAGCCTGCTTCAGCTCCATACAGCCAATGGGAAGAGAGTTGAGGTCACTGACAAGATTAAGTACCTCGGGATCCTCATTGACCAGGAGATGTCCTACAAACCTCACATTGACTCCTTAGCAAAGTCCACCCACCAGAAGATAGGACTTCTCTACAGGCTGGGCAACTCTCTTTCTGTAGAGGCTCGGCATGCCATAGTGAACTGCACCCTACTCCCCTCCCTTCTCTATGGGGCTTCCTTGTTTCTGTTCCTTAGGGAGGGAGAACTAAGAAAACTAACTGTACTCTATCACAGGGTTGCTCACTTCACCACCAACTCCCCTCCTAAGATGCATCACTGTGAGGTCCTTGCTGACCTCCACTGGCCCACCATATGGCACAAACTTGTCTATTCCTCTCTATGTTTGACCTTTAAATTTACCACTGCAGGCCCTCCTCCCCACCTATGTGGTCTGCTCAATCCCAAAGTCTGGAGCCGGGACCTGAGATCCTCAACAGGTCTTCCCCTCGACATTCCTCGTATGCACTAACCAAGGCAAGCGATCCTTTCGTTACGCTGCTCCGCACTCATGGAACTCTCTCCCAGAGAACCTGGCCAACTGTCCCACTCTTCATGGATTTAAGTCTGGCTTGAAAGTGTACCTGTTGGAGCTTAGTCTCTGTGGCTGCAATCGCTAGCTCCCTGTTTGTGAACTTCATGGTGTGATTTTAATACCCTAAGTTTTTGTGTTAAGTTGCCACATGTATTGTGTACTGCTCCAGCATATTGTGTCTGTACTGTCATACTTTGTAATGTACTCTGTGCCTAATCCAATGAATATAATCTGCTATATACTCCTGCCAATGTATGTAACCTCAGTTGTAACTAATCCCAGGTCCCTCCTGAAAAAGGGACCTCTGGTCTCAGTGAGCTTACCCGGTTATCAAAATCTAAATAAATAAATATTAAACAGTGGTGAATTAGGGGAGAAAAAAGCAAAGAAAACCTTTAATAGTGTCAACTCTGCTCCCTAATGAAGAAGCATTCAAGGAAGAGAAAAGTAATGAAAAACTCTTAGCTTGAATGCATCAGCTCTTGAGCCAACTGAATGTTTTGTGACAGTGTTACCCGTGAAGTCATGGAGAACCCGCTGATGAAGCTGTGGTGGGGCAGGTACTTCTGACTCCTAGTCAGCATTTAAAACGTATGTCAAACCAGGTGTGGAACCTAAGATCCAGTCAGGTAAGGCAGCCGCTCTGCACAGAGATCTGACGCTGGTGTCAGGCCAATGGAAAAGGCTGATCCTTCAAAAGAGAAAATGGAAGAAAGAACACTTGAAGCTGCTAATATAATGACACATCAGTCTCTTAGCTCAGTGGTGCAAATGCATAAAACGTAGACAATATTATAGCTAAAACAAACTCAGATCAGACTCAGATCCAGTAGGTGATAAAGGAGCAAATAAGACAAGGGGGAAAAACTCTGTAATGAACAATGAAACAGACTCAGTGGCAGTGTTTAAGTAGCCTTAAAGCAGGATTCGATCTGTATGCAAAGGAGAGTGTAGCATTTTGAACATACGCTTAGATACAGAAATCATCAGGTTTTTGGTATCCCCTCCACAATTTCGGAAGTGCCTAAAATGACAGAACTTATGAGACTGCTAATAATGGAGGCATTAGGTTGTCAACCCGATAACAGACCCCTGATCTGGAAAGCAAATATCATCCCTGTCCAAGTGCCTTAAAAATATTCAGGAGCAAAAAGTGTCAAGGAGACCAGAGTTGTCAACATTTGACTCTTCCTTAACTTCTGGTCTGAGCCTGAAATCTTCTATATCTGAAATAACTGAACCCTCAGACTTGTTTGAACTGGCTCTGAAAACACCATGACACGTTTAATCTTGCTTTTACTTTTGCTTTAGATAGAGCCGTCATTTTCTCCATGTTACCTTGCTTCTTTTGAAGAGTGCCACTGCCAGCCATGTGTGAGAGTCTGTGAGCCAAGCATTGAGAGTGCAGTGATGCAGTGAGTGTTCCCCGAGTGGTTATATTGGGGCTGGTGGTATAACCTAGAGGTTGGAGTAATGAGCTGTGAGTGAGCGTGGTACATCCAGCAGACCTGGGTTTGACTCCCACAACCTCCACTTGCATACTGTGTGACTCTGAGCAAGTCACTTAACCTCCCTAGTGCTCCCATGTCACCCCTGAAAAGAGGCACTTGTTCCTAGTGGACAACAGACCAAAGAGCAAAGACCGCTCGCACTCCTCAGCAGTAGGTGGGGTGCAGACTAGGCAGCAAGCCAATAACCAGCAAAGCAAAGTCAAAAGAGTCAGCACTCCAAAACAGGCACTATTCTCCAATGTGATGCAAAAGTAAATTATTTATTTTGGTAACTCAGAAGTACGACCACAGGCAAACTTCTATCAGATGCCCCTGCGCTTCAACCATTAGGTCTTCCTCAGGGGGCGGGCTCTGGAGTATCATGAGACACAATTTAAATAGAAAACAAAGATGTGACATCAGAGGTAATTAACTGTACCCTTAAAGTTACAGCTACCATAACCTGTTATATGATGTCACTACATGAAAACCATGCATATTTAAGACACATTATCACATCTATTACATCCAACATTGTGAACTCATGTAAAAATCAACTGCACAGTGACCAAAAGTGACAGTCTAAATGCATATATATATATATATATATATATATATATACACTAGGGATGGGAGAACTTGGTGAAGTTCTGACCCTTATTAAATAAGAACTGGAACATGGTGAAGTCCTGATTTATCCTGATTAGTTCTGATTTATTAACCAATATTTGAAAAAATGTGAAAAAAAATGCATAAAAGTGGCAAAAGTTGCTCATATTTGACACAGAGGCCCAATAGGAAATAATTACATGGATTATTTGTGTAAAAATTAAAGTAAAACTGCTAAATAAAAAAGCAATCTGTCACTACTAGCCCCTTCATGGCTGGCCTATAATGGCGACATGTCATGCTCAGGCCATGACGTGAGTGTGCTGGGAGAGAGGGAGAGAGACAGACAGACAGATGCAAATACCTATAGCATATCATAGCTATGAAACCAGTGATAATAAGAAATATTGTGGAATGAGTGATGATGATGACATTTGTGTATAGTGCATGTGCTTTACTTGTGTTGTACTGTAAACACTCGGCCTACTACAAGTCACGGTCAGATTATCCCCAGGGCCACTCACAGCCAGCAGCACAGGGCAGGCGTATTAACTTGTATGTTGTTTGAACAGTATTTTTTTAATACATGAAATTGTGATTAAATGTAGGTGATGATGATGGTTATTCGTGATTGGATTGTACGCACAGCCGCACTAAAGCCAGGAAAAAAATTATTTGGGATTTCTAGGATGTCACATTTATTGTGGGCCACCCTGTAGTCTCTTTCCCTCTTCCCTCTTCATGTCACAAAGATTTATTTTGCCACCCTACTGCCAAGAAAAAAAAACTTTCATTTGGGATTTTCTGTAATCTCTAGGACCCCCCAGTGCTCTAGATCAGGAATGGCACAAGTCAGATTTTGCCAGCCTGCTCTTTTTGTACTCACAGCTACACTGTCTGAGGCCAAGAAAAAAACACTTTCATTTGGGATTTTCTGTAACTGTAATCTCTGGGATCCCCCAATACCCTGGATCTGGAATGGAACAAGTCAGATTTTGCCAGCCTGCACTTTTGTACACACAGCTACACTGTCTAAGGCCAAGAAAAACCTTTCATTTAGGATTTTCTGTAACTGTAAATTCTGCCCCCACACCAGTACTCTGGATCTGGAATGTCACAAGTCAGATTTTGCCAGCCTGCATGTTTTGTACACAGAGCTACTGTCTGAGGCCAGAAAGAAGTTTCATTTGGGATGTTCTGTAACTGTAATCTCTGAGACCCCCCCAAGTACTCTCTCCTCTGGATCTGGAATGGTGCAAGTCAGATTTTGCCAGCAGCTATCCTGCCCTTTTTGTACACACAGCTACTAATGCCCGAGGCTGAGAAAAAGTTTCATTTGGGATTTTCTGTAATCATTCATACCCCCCCCCCCATACTCCCAATGCTCCCTCCCGTCTGACTGACTTCACCGACCCCACATCCTCCATGATCGGGAATCTCCCCCTCCTCTCCTAACTGTAGTGTACTGCTTTTGCATTTTGGTGCTTCACCTCTCTCTCCAGTCTCTCCGTCTCTAATCTCTCTCTTTCTTCTGCTGTGATCCTCCTCCTTCTGGGCCGTGTGGTGCACTCACCAACCTTATATACTGGTGAGTGCGTCTCGTGACATTCTGTTGCCTGATTGGATACCACCGGCTGCCTGTACATCCCAACAGCATCTCCCAGGCAACAGACAACAAAATCGCAGAAATGGCATCTCCATGGACCAGAGTTCTATGGTGAAGTCCATATTTATCCAGGTCCGTGGATTGCGAGTTCGATCTGAGGGTCCTGATCTCCCACAGAACAGTCCACCCCCCCAAAATATACATACACATACTGATATAAATCTGACTATGCACTCACATGCACATGGTTCCTATATAACAAAGCAAAAAAGCGGCATTACTGTGACCAAGGGGCAGTTGAATTACTACTTTTAATATATACAATTCATAACCTCTTATTTAGAGGAATATGTCCCAGGTCACAATTTCAAAGACAAAGAGAGAGTCACAAATGGCACCAGACAAAAGTTCTTATAATTGGCATGACAGTATTATAAATCATACTGTTAGTTAGATAATATATATATGAGTGAAGGAATCAAAAGAATATAAAAAGACAAAGAGAGAACACAGAAGCTGTATGAGGTGAGGGGGCATGAAATCAGGCCCGTGGTTAAGAAATTACTTTCTATAATTAGAAGAGTGTATGCTCCAGGCAAGCAAAAGGCAATATCAACTTGAGTGTCAGCGGGTGGTTTTTAGAGACAAAAAGAAGGAAAGAAGTACATCATAAAAATAACAATTAGAAGAAGGGTGCAGATTGATACATAGATACATAGACAGTGTCGTCAGATAAGGGCCTATGGCCCACCCAGTCTGCCCATTTGAGCTTGTAAGTTCAGTTTGTTTTCCTAGAAGTCTGTTGCCCCTTACCCCTGACCTCCAGAATTCCTTTATGTCTATCCCATGCATTCTTAAATCCCGTGATTGTTTCAGCCCCCACCACTTCCTCTGGCAGGGTGTTCCACTTGTCCACCACCTGCTCTGTGAAGAAATTCTTTCTCATGTTTCCTCTGAATCGTCCCTCCCTCCAACTTCATCCCATGCCCTCTAGTCCTGGAACATCTTTTTCACTTAAAATAGTGTTTTCCTGCACCCTGTTCCTCCCTGTAAGATACTTGTATGTCTCTATCATATCCCTCTCCTCCCTCTCCTCCAGGGAGTACATGTTCAGTTCCTTCAACCTGTCTTCGTAGGACTTGTGATGCAATCCATGCACCATCTTTGTTGCCCTCCTCTGAACCTTCTCTACCCTGTCTATGTCCTTACATAGGTATGGTCTCCAGAACTGTACACTGTACTCCAGGTGGGGCCTCACTAGTGTCTTGTATAGCGGAATTATGACCTCCCTTTTCCTGCTGGTGATGCCCCTGCCTATACATCCCAGCATCCTATTTGCTTTACCAGATGCCTTGTCACACTGTTTCCCTACCTTGAGGTCATCAGAGATGACAACCCCAAGATCCTTTCCTGCTTGGTGCATGCTATATCCTCACCCCCAACTGATGTATTGTGCCAGGGTTTTTGTGCCCCATATGCATTATCTTGCACTTCTTTGCATTGAATTTCAACTGCCAAACCCCTGACCATTCTTCAAGTTTCTACAGGTCCTTCTCATTCTGTCTACACCCTCTGGTGTGTCTACTCTATTACAGAGCTTTGTGTCATCAGCGAACAGTGAAATTCTGCCTTCTAGGTCCTGCGCAATGTCACTGATGAAGATGTTGAATAGGACCGGTCCCAGCACTGATCCCTGTGGTACCCCACTGGTCACTCTTCCCTCTGTGGAGTGACAGCCATTTACCACCACCCTTTGTGTCCTGCCACCCAGCCAGTTACCTACCCACCACACTACTGTCCTGCCCACACCCATATTCCCTAGTTTGTGTAATATACAGTGTCATTACTGGGATTTTTCCCAAGTTCCCAGTGTGGGGCTAGAACTCACACCCTTCTGATCTGCTGGCCTCAGAGGTGAGTGTGCTACCTGCTACACCACTGACACTGACAAATGATACAGTATTTTCATTCAGGTTTTGAATTAATTTCATGAATAAACTTAACGAACAAATTCCTTTTTGCAGATGCTGGGGATTGAACCGGGAACCTCATACATGCAAAGCATGCACTCTACCACTGAGCTACATCCCCGATTGCAGAGTACAACACAAAGGAAGAGACTAGCAAACATGGACACAGAAATCCGTGCGGGGGGGGGACCAAAGAGGAGCAACTGGAAGAACAAGGGAGCTATCCCTAGCCACAGCCACAGCCACAGCCATATGGAAAGCAGGAATGTCCTGCACTCACCAGTCCTGCAATTGTAGGATCTAAAAACAAGGAAAGTACCATAATAGGTAGTTAGTGTGGAGCACTTAAAAAATGTATCTTATCAACAAGGTTTAAAGGCCATTTCTTGATTAAGTCCAATGGGGTTCATACTTTTTAGCATGAAAATCCAGTAAGTCTGCCTTTGTGGGAGTTTGAGCTGTCTATCACACCTCGCTTCTCTACTGACACTTGCTCTAGGCCCGTAAAGTTAAGCACAGAGGGATTAGTGTTATTTTCTTGCAAGAAATGTTCTGCTACTGGACTCGAAATGTTCCCCTTTCTAATATCCTTCAATAAGACGGAGAAATGATATCAGATGATAGGATCTGCACGAGACTGGATCCTTATCCGTCTTCAATAAGACTGAGGCAGTAGCAGAGTTCCAGGACAGTGGGACCAGCTCCCTCTCCCCACAGACCACACTGAATACTTGACCCAGCAGCAGTGTGACTTCCTTCTGGAGGACTTTATAGGACAGACTGCCTTTTCTGAAGAATGGCGCACATGACATATAGTTGTGATTGTAAACTGTATACTGAGTAACTCAGAGTGTACAACAAGAACCGACTAATGAATTAAAAGAAAAAGAGACAGCTAAACCTGAATTTGCTCAGTCTACAGAATTTGAACTCGGTCCAGAAAGCGTCAGGTAATAACAAGCGGAGCAACCATCAGGTGAGGATTTCAAATCATCTATAGGAGAACAAACTGCTGGGAGGGTTTTACAGCTTTCACTGGGTCAGGGAGTCTTGGTTCACTTGTAATAGTTGTAAACACAACCAGTCAGTAATCAGCTGGGTCTGTCTAGTAGCGTTGTACAGAAATCAGGCTAATCAAGAATGTTGCTTTAAATCTACAAGCTTATGGTAGGAAGTTTTAGCATGCTTTGTAAAGCACAGTGAAAATGCCAGAAGTTTGAGTTTGAGGGTAGAAAATGGGAGTAATAAAACGAGAGTGATTTCAGGCTTGTAATAGAACTAAAATCAGGCAGAGTAGACAGTTTTAAGAACTGCAAGCTTAAGGAAAGAGGGTTTGGCACACTTTGTAAATTAGAGTGAAAGTGCCTGCCGGTCAGGTTTCGAGGTAGAAAACAGAAGTGATTTTTTTTCCTTTTCTCTACCTAAAAACAAGGAGGGACAGCAAACCGAGACAAACAGTACACTAACCTGTTCTAAAGTCTTTTCTGTTTTTTTGCAGCAGGGAAAGCTCTTCTTTCTCGAAGTTGGGGGGAGTCAAAGGATACCTAGCTACAGAAGAGGGTCACATGATCGGCACAGACCAAGCAGGGTCTCGCAGGAAGCCCTGCCTAGAAGAGGTCCCATGAGGAGGATACAAGGCAGCCACTCCAGCATGTTTCATCATAATTTGTCCCAGAACATGACTGGAACACAGCAGGAGTGGAACAGATGAACTGATTGATGTCTAAGGCATTGGCAGGCATCCTAGGGTGACAGCAGGCACAGAGGAGCCTCTGCTGGTCTGGTAAGGCAAGGTGCAGTACCTGTTAGCTTGCTGTTACCTGTGTAGGACATTACTAGAGGAGGGGTTAGTGGTACACGCAGGGAAGTAACAGTCCTTACAAGCAGTTAGTGTCTGTTTTTGGGAATACGGGAAACACCCTATCTAAGGTAGGGTAAGGAATCTGTTAAGGAAAGGCAGCAACAGCAATCTAAAGTAGTAAGCAGGCAGAGGGGTACAAGCAGTGATTTACAAATGCAAGTAAGGAGGAATGCCTGTTTTCTGGAATTGGGGAAATACCCTATCTAGGGTGGGGGTACAGAAACTATTAAGGAAGGGCAGTAAGGGGAAGGTTAAGTTGTATGCAGGCAGAGGGGTACGGGGAGTGATATACAAAAGCAAATAATGAGGAAAAAAGGGAAAGCAGGAAACACCCTATCTAGGGTATGGTGACAAGGGAAATACCAAAAGAATGTGTAGGCAAAAAGGGACCAAAGCAACAATAAGGGGGCAATAGGGGAAAAGCACGGTCAGTAGTAGGTAGCAAAACACAAAGACAATTATGAGAGTGGTGCAATGTAATGGATGTGAAGCTACAGTTTTCCAGGAAACCTTCTGGAGACTGTGGTGTTGCCCCATCTGCACTCACCTCTCTGGGTTGAGAAAGGAAGTCCCTGGTCTCCAGGTCAAGGTAGCTGTGATCAAGAGGATCTCTTCCCCCACCCAAGGGCCACCAAGTCTACCACTGCTGCGCCAGTGGTTGTCTAGGAGAAGGAGGGCCACCTGGACTGTGGTGGGTTCCAGGTGGGTGGGGGAGGCATTTAAAGGGGCACATTCCTCAATATGTGCCACTACAAAATTCCTTCACCATTCTGTGGGATGGACTGCCAGGAGGAAGCACACATAGTAGTGGCAAGGAAGGATGTGGGGTCCTCCTTGGGGAGACCCCAAGGTGAAAGGCAGAGGACCACAGCAAAGGAGGAAGCACATTCTGGTGGGAAACTTGATTGTTAGGGGTAGATTTGGGAGCAGGAAGGGGGGGAAAAGAGAGGTAAGGTGCCTACCTGGAGCCACGGCTCAGAGGGATGGCAGCAGATCCCAAGGACTGCTAGGGCAGCAGGGGTGGGGGACTAATAACCAAGCAAAGGATGGGGCTGTGATTGCGCAGAGTGAGTTTAGAGAACTGAGATGGGGTCTTAGGCAAGTAGCATGCAAGGTGGCTTTCATTGAGGTGCTGCCTGTCTATGACCAGGGGAGCAAAGGGTACTCTGCATCAGGAGCTTCTAGTCATGGTTGAAGGAATGGTGCAAAGAAGAGGGGTTTGGCTACAGTGGAGACTGGGGACCATCCTGGAGGGATATGGGCCTATACAGAGGTAATGGCCTGCATCCGTCTGGGACAGGCACCATAGTCCTTAGTGTATGGTTTAAATGTTACTTTGATGAACATATAACCTAGCTGTGGGGGGTGGTGGCAGAAGAAAAAAAGGAGCCTTAAACTACCCCCCCCCCAGACTAAAGAAGTAGGAAAGAGGACCCACGGGGAGGAGTATCTGCCAGAGAGCTGAATAGAGGGAACAGCCATGAAGTAAAGGACAAAGGGGATGGGAACAAAAGTTGCAAAAAGAAAAGGGAAAAGGAAGCAGAGCACAAGGGGAGGAAGTGGGGTTGCAGGCAGACTGGTAGCAAGATGTGGCAGGACATTTGTGCAGATGCAAAGAGTCTCGAATTCCAGACCTGGAGGTCACCATAACAGAGGCAGACCTGGATAGTGTGGCCATTACTGAGTCACAGTCTACAGACAGCCATAACTGGAACATGGCCATACCAGGCTACACTGAGTTCAGGAAGTATAGAGTGAAGAACAAGGGAGGAGGGGTTGTACTATGTGTGAGGGAGGGCATCATAGTGACAGAAACACAAGGAAATCAGGGTGAAGGAGGGGTTGGAGGTATTGTGGGTCAACCAGGAGATGGGAAATGGAGCCACTATTCATACTGAAGTAATATGCAGACCTCCAACACAGGGGGAGGAACTGGATAGGGCACTGGGGAAGTCATCAGCACAATGGCAGATGAAGGGGAGGTGCTGCAGGTGGGGGACTTCATTCTGCCAGATGTGGAGTGGAGCATCCTTTCCATAAAGTACCGCACACAGGTAGTGAAGCTGGTGCAGGTAAAGGGGCTGCAACCCCAGTAAGAAAAGACTTTGAAACCAGAATTACTGCTTGTTCAGTTCTAAATGTTCATAAATTCATTATAGGTGATAAATATATACAATGAAAATGATTAACAAAATGAAAGAGTTTTGAATAGGCATGTAGAACTGAACAAACAGTCTGTTTTTTTTTTTCTTTTGTTTCTTTTTAGAAATGTTGTGTTGCTTCTTATGACTTTTAGTCTGTAGTATGCCAACAAATGATTACCCTGAGATGTTTTCACTTGTTCATGAAACTTTTATTTGAATATATTATATGATAAAATGTACTAGTAGTATAAGGACCATTGTGATGTCACAGTTTGTAAAGCATCATGGGTATCAATACTTTTTTGAGTTCTTACATTTCTGTGTTGTCATCTGTTTTTGGCTTTAAAGGGGATGCATTCACTGCAGTATAGTATCCCCTGAGGAAGCTCTAAAGAGCAAAGCGCTGGGGTAACTGCCTTCAGTCGATTGCAGTTGGTCTGTTTGTACATTGTTTATTTTGTGTATTTTCCATTGGGAGCTTTAAGTCTGCCCTTAAGACTTATTTATTTGGCCTAGCCCTTCCTGAACCTCTTTAGATCTGCTGACAAAGGGTTTTTTTATTGACTGCAATTTTTAAAATTGATTAATGAGTATTTATATGTATTGTTTTATGGTTTTTACTCTGTACAAGTGCATTGATCACAAGGAATTGTGTTTTTTTTATAAATAAACATGCTTTGATTTGATTTTCCACAATAAACTACCATCTGATTTACCTGGAGCATTCTGGTGTGGATTGTTCATGCCCTGAAGATGCTCTATGCACCTGAGTGCAATAATTTTGTTTTAAAAGTCGATTGAAGCCTCCCAGCCATGGCCTCAGCTAGAAGCAGGGACATCCTGTGCTCCCTGCATGGGTGTTTCTCAGTGAACTAGTCAGCCATCTCACTCGTGGTGGGGCAATACTTGACCTGGTGCTCACAAATAGGGACATTATTGCAGACATCAAGGGGAGGCCACCTGGGGACCAGCAACCCCCATACAGTGTGGTTCAATATAAGGACGGCAGCAGAAGCAAACCACATGTGACTGAGGGTTCTGGACTTCAGGAGTGCAGATTTTTTAAAAAATGGGTGAACACCTTAGAGATGACCTAGCGAGGGGGAGGGTATGGCCTGGGTGGGGTAGAGCAAAAGTGAGCCAAATTAAAGGACAGAACAGTGAAGGCAACAAACCGCTCTGCAAAAGAAGTGAGCAAGAACAGGAGGAAAAAAAGACTGCTTTGATTTTCAAGGGAAGTGGCTGCAAAGGTTTAGGCTAATGGTGTAGCTTTCAGGAAGTACAAAGAGATGCAGAGGAAAGAGGATAGGAGGTGTACCAGGAGAAGCAGAGGGAAGCAGAGAAAGCGGTGAGAGGTGCAAAGGCACAAACTAAGGAAAGGCTAGCCAAAGGGGTAACGAAGGGGGACAAGACATTTTCTAGGTACATCAGTGAAAAGAGGAAACAAGGGTAGGGATTGTGAGATTAAGAAGGGCAGGAGAAGGCCTGTGCAGAGAAGGATGAGGAAAAAGAAGATATCCAGAACAAATGCTTCTATTCAATCTTCACAGTGGAAGGGAAGGGGGAAGGATTGCATAAAAGCAGCAGGAGGACTGAGGGCAAGGAAGTATACCCAAGCCCATTCACAGAGGAGAAGGTCCTGAAAGGACCTGTGAATCTGAAAGTGGACAAAACTACAGGCCAGAGGGGGAACACCCAAGGGTGCCGAGGATGCTCAGTGAGGTACTGGCTGCACCTCTAACAGTTCTGTCCACAACTCACTGGAAACAGGAGTGGTTACAGAGGACTGGAGGAGGAGGACAGATGTAGTCCTACTTTGTAGAAGCGGCAGCAGGAAGGAGGCTGGCAACTACAGGCTGGTCAGTCTGACATCAGTGGTTGGGACATTAATAGAGACTCTTAATGCTAATGCTTGTGAGTTATCTTTTTTTTTTAAATTCTATTTCTCAACCAGGCTCAGGCAGAGATGTAGCCCTGTATCTGCCCCTTGTCCCCAACCCCAGCATCCCCCCAGTGGCCTATACTGGGAGACCCGCAGCTTACCCTCTACAGCAGGGATCCTGACAGAGAGACTGAAATCTACCTGTGATGCCCAGCTGAGACATATGCTGGGGGCGCCATCTGGGAGAGGAGGCCCAGAAGCTTCATTCAGTGCTGCTCCTGAGGGATTTCTTGTGCGGTTGTCCTTGGAGACATAGACATACAATGATGTCAGTGCATAAGTGTGGGTGATATGATATCACATGCACCTCACAGACGTCTACCGTCATCTCCTCCCCTAGGTTTGAGCTGCTGGCTGGTGTAACCCCAGCCTCTGCTGGGTGTCACTCACTTGCTGAGCATTGACACCCCCCACCCCACTCCGGAAGGAGGAGAGTAGCACTGGCGGAGTCAGGTTTGGGATAATTTGGGAGCTAAGGGGGGCCATTCAGTCAATCACAGGCTTTACAATGGGCACTAAACAGTGACTAAAGATGGTCGCGGGGCACCACTACTCACATTGGGGCAGCCAGGAGGGGCAACCGCCCCCCCAGCCCCCCTCTGGCTCCGCCACTGGAGAGTAGTCCATAGGACACTCATTCTACCTCCTGACAACTGGCCCTCTAACTCTACAGGCTTGTTTTCAGACCTGTTTCACCAGCGTTGCAGGCAGTGGCACTACTGCAGCTTAGCGGGACAGTTTGTGGAGTATCTTGAATCCAGGGAGCCTGAGGCAACACAGATTCACAGGACCGGAGGTCATGTCAGATAAACCTGATCAATTTCTTCAACTGGGTGACACTGGAAATTGATCAGGGTGGAGTGGTGGATGTGGCCTACCTAGACTTCAGCAAGGCCTTCAGACACCATACCACATAGGAGGCTCATAAGGAAACTGGGAATTTTGGGGGTAGGTCCTAAGGTAGTAAACTGGGTATGGAAATGGTTGATAAATAGGAGACAGAGGGTAGTGGTAAATAGCACTCATTAAGGGGAGGGAAGAGTGACCAATGGGGTACCTCAAGGCTCTGTACTGGGACCAGTCCTCTTCAATCCGTTTATAAGTGATATTGCATAAGAGCTGAAGGTAAGGTAGTCCTCTTTGCAGATGGCACCAAAATCTGCAATAGAATAGGCACAATGAAGGGGACGGAGAGAATGGCAGAGACTGGAGAAAACATGAGGAGTGGCCAAAGACAAGGCCCCTATATCCTGCTGTTCTGTGGTGTGTGGCACTTGCCACAGAATTCAAAGGTCAGCCACAGAATTTGGGTCTGGCCACAGAATTTGGGTCTGGCCATAGAAATTACACAGAAACTGCCCTAGTAAGTTAGACAGAGACTGTCCCCTCTCCTTTTTGCCCACTACTCTGTCAGTGTGTAGCTTTATAAGAACTAAAATTCACCCCAACCATCTCAATCACTCAAACCCTGCCAACCCACTCCTGAGAGCCCCCCAAGTCACCCTATTTTTTATAATGACACTGTTTTCTGATCGAAGGCTGCTTAATGATCCACTGTTTTTCCTATCACAGCTAATGGGCCAGAATGCTTGTTATTCATCCCAGCAGTGCTTTCTGGGGCCACACAACGCTGTACTGTGGCATGAATCCAACATTTGAGCCCAGCGGTAATAGGAAGCAGTACAGGATCATCCTACTGTATTGAACCAAAACTGCGTGCCAATATAAGAAATAGAGTGACTCGATGAGGCTTTGGGTGGAGTGATTTTTGTGGCTAAGATATGCAGGGTAGGTTTTTCCTGTTTTATGAGGGTGCAGACTAATGTCTAAGAGGGGATCTTACAATACTTTTGAGGGAGGAAGAGAAGGAGGAAGATAATCATTGTACAGTGTTGGACTAGATATGGATAATGACAAATCTGAAACTAGAACGCCACTCAATGGCACTCTCAGTGCTATTTAGGAAGGTGGTGAGGCTGAGAAGGGCGAAGGTTGGTTTTATCTGTTTTAAAACCATGAGAGGAAAAGTGCTTGCTAAAGCAGAGAGCAAGTTGCAATCCATGTGGGGTTAAGCACAAGAGGTGGCTGTGGATGGGGTTGGGAGTTTGCCAGTCTGATGAATCAGCTTCGGTGCCTGTGGGAGAAATGAGAATTATGGAAAAATAAAGCAAAGGGAAAGCTAAGTAAGCAAAATTGTTGGGACAGGAAAAAAATGAGAGAACACTGGATAGACTGATGAAATTAAAAAGAAGAAGCCAAGGTAAGGGATAGAGATAACCTCATAGTCTTCAGGTGAAGCTACCTCTGGCTGCAAGCTGCAACACTGGACTTAAGATTTGCAAGAAAGTGAGTAGTGCTCACAACAGAGGGAGGTGAACTTTACAATTGTCTTTGGTTTGAAGCAGATTCCTTAGGAAAGTTAATATTCTTCAGGTGGAGGATACTTCTAGCTGAAGGGTGAAATAAGCAACTTAGAATTATCAGAAAAGGCAGTCTTTCAATCAACAGAGGGAGGTGGAGTTTGCTTTACTTGTGTTACAAGTGTTAAGGTTTTCAGTGCAGGAAGAGTTTAAACCGCATAGGCTAAATACTGTTTTCTGTGTCTGCCCTTCTGCACAGCTGGCGTGTTTTGGGGCTGACTGTTTCAGAACACAAGTCACCAGGCTCTTTTGGGGCTGGGGAGGTTACTTGTCTGACTTGGATGTTTGGATTTTCTCTGTTTGATTAGCAGGGTATTTTCTCTGTCAAATTGGTTTGAAGCAGTATTACAAATTGTCGTGTATGGCATCTTGCTGACAGGAAGGCACTCATCGCATGGTGGTCAGGCGTTTAGCTGATTGTTACGAGAGGGCACAGTTTAGTCTAACCCTTCCCACCCCTCACCCCACCCACCCCTGGAAATAGTTCACTTATACCTGGGGTTCTGACATCATTTCTCAAGAGGGCAAGGTACACATCACTGTCATATCCTGTCTAGCACACTGCACTGACAATATAAGCATACACATTATATAAATACATATATTTCTATATAACGACCAATCACACACACAAAAAAAACAAAAAAAACTAAACAAGGTAGACAGTTATGTGGGGAGTAGTACAATGTAATGGCTGTGGGGCAGCAGTCTTCCGGGAGTCTTTCTGGAGGCTGAGATGCTGCCCTGTTTGCAGATAACTATCTGCCCTGAGGGAGGAAGTTGCCCATCTTCAGGCCGCACTGGACAGTGGCAAGGGAACCTCCCCCATCCAGGGAGCACCACAGCCACCACCACTACCTTAGAGGTTGCGAAGAAAGCACAGCAGTTGGACCACAGTGGGCTCAGGGAGGGTAAGGGTGGTGGAACAGAGGCACACCCAGTCAGTTGTTACACTCCACAATCCATACACCATTCTGAGGGAGCATAGTTCCCCTATGGATGCACCCACAGAGGAGACTAAGGAGGGTGCAGACAACTGTCACAAGGGAGGCCCACAGGAAGGAGGCAGAGGGCACCACAGGGAAAAGCAGCTCCTGGTGGGGGACTCAATTATTGAGGCTAGAACTGGGGGAGCAGAAAACTGAAGTAAGGTGCCTGCCTGGTGCCATGGCTTGGAGGGACAGGAAGCATCCTTGGGATCACGAGAACAGTTGCAGGAGTCTGAGCTGGACATCATTGTCCACCTAGGGACAAATGACTTGGCTCATCATGAGATTAGAGCAGTGCAAAAGGACTTTGTAGAGTTGGGGAGGGCTTAAGACAAGTAGCACACACAGTATCCTTCTCAGAGGTGCTGCCTGTCAGTGGCATGAGTGAGGCGAGGTACTTTGCACCATGCAGTTTAACAAATGGTTGAAAAAATGGTGTGGAGCACAGGGTTTGGCTTCATTGGGGACTGGGTTCCACCTGGAGGACACCAGCCTATACTGGCAGGATGGTCTGCATCTGTCCAGGAAGGGAACAAGTCTTTTGGGCAATCGGTTTAAATGCTTCATTGGCAAGCCTTTAAACTAGTCAAGGGGGGAGGTACTGATAAGCAGAAGGAAAATCCCAGCCTCCCCCTAAAAAACAGGGTACTAAATGAGAAAAAGACCAAGGTAGAAAGGTCAGTGGGGGTTGCCGCTACAGAAGGTAAAGCCATCAAAAAATGGAGAGCAATGAGTACCAATGCCCGTAGTCTGGGTAACAAGCTTCCTGAATTAGTGGCCTTGATGGAGGAGGAAGATCTGGATATTGTGGCAGTCACAGAAACATGGTACACACAGAACCATGACTGGGACGTAAACATACCAGGATACACTATCTACAGGAGGGACAGGAGGTAAAAGAAGAGGAGGAGTAGCTCTCTACATAAGAGAAGAAATCAAAGCAACAGAACAAAAGGGTAAACAGGGAGGAGAAGAAGCACTTTGGGTCAATTTGGAGGCAGGCAATGGCGCCACAATCCGCACAGGGGTTGTATACAGACCCCTCTCAAGGAGGAAATGGACAAGAAAATGATAGAGTATACTTAGAATGGCAGATAAAGGGAGATACTGCTGATGGGTGATCTGAATAGCAGATGTTAACTGGAGTGCAGTTGCAGCAGCCACTTCTAAGAATGGGGTTATTCTAGATGCCCTACAGGGGCATGCCTTGAACAACTAGTATTGGAGCCCACTCGAGAGGAGCAATCTTAGACCTGGTTCTCTAAAACGGAGATGAAGAGAGGATCACAGATGTAGAAGTGGGTAGCCATCTGGGAACTAGCGACCATCGAACAGTATGGTTCACAATAAACACAGCAATAGAGTCAAGCCATACAAGACAAAGGTACTGGATTTTAGGAGGCTGACTTTTCCAAAATGGGTGAGTGCCTAAGGAATGCACTAGCAAATGGGCAGGAAGGAGGGTGGAAGAACAATGAGAATAATAAAACTGCCATCACAGAGGTAACAAAGCGTTTGTGTAAAGCAAATAAACAAAATGAAACGAGGTAGAAACCACTATGGTTCTCAAAGGAAGTGGCAGTGAAGGTTCAAGAGAAAAAGAAAGCATTCAGGAAGTACAAGGAATCACAGAAGGAACAGGACAGAGAACTGTATCAGTTAAAACAAAAGGAAGCTGGAAAGGCAGTCAGAACAGCAAAGGCCCAAACCGAGGAAAAGATAGCCAACTCAGTTAAGAAGGGGGATAAAACCTTTTATAGGTACATCAGGGAGCAAAGAAAGACCAAGGGAGGGATAGTGAGGCTTAATAAAGGGGAGGAGGGTGGGCAGAGGGTGACTGTGAAAAGGCAGAGACACTAAACAAATATTTTGCTCAGTATTTACAAAGGAAGAGGGAGGTACCTAAAACAAACAGTAGAAACACTCTGGATACAGAAGTTGATACCAGCCCATTTACAGAAGAAAGAGTTCTGAAAGAGCTCTTAAAACTGAAAGTGGACAAAGCAATGGGGCCTGATGGGATTCATCCCAGAATTCTAAAAGAACTAAGGATAGAACTAGTGACACCACTGACTACCCTCTTTAACAAATCATGGGAGGATGGGGTGGTACCTGAGGACTGGAGGAGGGCAGATGTGATTCCCCTTCACAAAAGGGAGCAAGGCAGAAGCAGGAAACTACAGACCTGTTAGTTTAACCTCAGTGGTAGGGAAAATGATGGAATCACTTCTGAAGGAAAGAAATGTTAGTATCTAGAGGCCAGAGGGCACAGGACCCAAGGCAGCATGGATTCACAGCGGAAGGTCATGCCAGACAGATCTGATAGATTTCTTTGACTGGGTGACCAAAGTAGTAGATCAGGGAGGGGCTGTGGACATGGCCTACCTAGACTTTAGCAAGGCATTTGACACAGTCCCACACAAAGATTAACATACAAGTTAGCCAGCCTGGGAGTGGGTCCCAAGATGACAGCCTGGGTAAAGATTGGCTGGAGAATAGGACACAGAGAGTAATAGTAAATGGAGTCCACTCTGAAAAAGGGGTTAGCAGTGGGTACCACAGGGTTCAGTATTAGATCGGTCCTCTTCAATGTCTTATAGGCGTCGATTGCAGAGGGACTGGAAGGAAAAGTGTCTCTTTGCAGATGACACAAAGATCTGCAACAGAGTTGATGCACAAGGTGGGGTGGAAAGGATGAGAAGGGACTTGGCAAGGTTAGAGGAATGGTCAAATGTATGGCAGCTTAGATTCAATACTAAGAAGTGCGAGGAAATGCACCTGGGAAACAAAACCCAGGGAAGAGTCACAATGGGGGTGAGATACTAACAACAACAAAAATGGAAAGGGACCTGGGGTAGTCATATCAGATGACCTAAAGGTGGGCAAGCAATGTGAGAGGGCAGCAAGGAGGGCTGGGGGATACTGGGATGCATAGGAGAGGCATCACCAGCAGAAAACAATAAGTTATTATCCTCTGTACAGACAGCTGGTGAGACTACATCTGGAGTACTGCGTGCAGTTCTGGAGACCAATCTCCGCAAAGACATAGACAGGATGGAAGCTGTCCAGAGAGGGCAACTAAAATGGTGCAGGGTCTGCACGGAAGACATGAAGAGACTTAAGGAGCTTAATATGTATAGCCTCGAGGAAAGGAGGAGAGGGGACATGATAGAAACTTTCAAGTACCTCAAGGAATCAACAAAGTCCAAGAGGTGCATCTTTCAAAAAGATGTGTGCAAGAACAAGGGGCACAATTTGAAGATAGAAGGGCGGCTCAGAGGTAATTTAAGGAAGTATTTTTTCACAGGAGAGGGTTGTGGATGTATGGAACAGCCTTCCAGAGGAGGTTGTGGAGTCAAAAACAATGGTGGAATTCAAGCATGCATGGGACAGTCAAAAGGCAATTCTAGGGGTGTGGGTAGGAAGAAGTAGGCTGCTGGTTAACTAGGATCTGCAGCTTATCCATCAGGTAGGGAAATGGGCAGACTGGGTGGGCCAAGCGGTCCTTATCTGCCGTCAAATTCTATGTTTCTATGTTTCTATAAGGGAAGTGACAAGCCGAAGCTAAAGATTATTTATGTGGAAACTAAATGAGGGAAGAGAAAAGAGAGAGAGAGAGGGAAAAAATCATAGTGACGCTGCAGATTATACATTGCTATATATTTTAATGTTTATACATTGCTTCGGGACAATATTGTATTGGTAAAAAATGAAACGGTGGATGAAGGATGTGTAGGCAAGACAGGTTTTAAGCTCACTGCATCTCAACTAAAAATGTTGCCAAGGGACAAGTCAATTTACCCAAAGAACACCAATGTAGCTTCAAAGTTTTGTTTCTTTAAAGAGTACGCATACAGTATAATGATGTTTCAATACAGTAGTCAAAGTAAACAAATTATTTAAGGATGAGACTCAAGTGACTGAATCAAATTTTGGCTCTGTATAACTGATGGCCCTATCTCTTACAGTTTCCTAGTCTGACAGCCAGCCCCAGTGTGTCATCATTCTACAATGAAATTGTTTGTGAAGCAGTGCATATATCATCCTTTCCTTCCTAGGGTGTGTGGTGGGGCTATGATGGGCAGGTGTGGATTCCACTGGATTTTAAGAACCAAGGGTGCTGGAAGATGGTAAAAGCTGAGGGGGCTGACAATCAAAAGGGCACTTATGAGGGAACAAAGGGCACTTTTTCAATCTAGTTTTGCCATTTAGAAATAAAAGTGGAGTAGCTACATGCCTTGACCCCCCCCTCGGTTCAGCACCTATGTTAGAACAGGGATCAGCAGGCATGGCTGTTGGGGTGGGGGAGCATGATCAAGGGACAGAAGAGAGAATCTTGCTGCAATTAGGTCCAGGGTGGGGAGGAGGAGAGAGAGCAGTACTACTATTGAGAGAGAGAGAAAGAGAGAGAGAGAGAGAGAGAGAGAGAGAGAGAGAGACCATTGCTGCCATTAAGTAGGTGGGAAATGGGGAGGAGAAAGCATTACTTTTACCAAGTTGGGGGAGGGTGAGAGCAGAGTGCATTGCATCCTTTTGGTCTGGGGTGAAGCAGATAGCTTTGCTGCTGTTATTTCCTCTGGGGGAGGAGAGCTTTGCCCAATACAGAAACAAACAATGAGACTACAGAGACAAAAGAAAAAAGTGAAAAAACACAGACAGATTGAGTCACCATGATAGGCCGGTGGTAATGTATCAAGATTTCATGATGGCGAGGCATGTTCAGGTGTGATCCTGGGATCACCTGGCCCACTCTACGACAACCCATGGTCAGGGTGTACTGCAGATGCCTGGGCTTTCATGGTAGGAGAGGGAGGTGCACGTAAAACAAAATTAAGGGAGGTACATATAAAAGACAAATTCTGGTCAGAGCCAATACAGCTGCAAACTAACGGTACTGATGCAGCCATAACAAGTGTTTATCAATGCCAAGTGTTGCTTGCTGTCATTAGCAGTGGAAGTGGCTCAGTAGGTAGCACACTGGCCTCTGAGGCCGGGACATCAGAGGGCTGTGGGTTCAGTTCCCACATCTGGCACTTGGGTTAATATCCCAGTACTGACACTGTAGTGCAGCATGAGAGGGGTGCTGCACTTCTGAGGTGCCATCTTTCGGATGAGACGTTAAACCGAGGTCCCATCTGCCTGGATTGGTGGATGTTAAAGATCCCATGGCACTTATCGAAAAGAGTAGGGGAATCTCCCCGGTGTCCTGGCCAAATTTCCCTCATTCACTAAAAATACCACCAACAGCTTAATCTGGTTCAAGGTCAGTTGGCATTCATCTGTATCCCCCTCCCCCGGGTCGTGCCTGAAAATAGGCAGGATCTGTCTCGTGCACTTACCTGGTCAACAAAAACTAAAAAAATAAAATAAAAGTGCAGGATTAGACAGATGCAGATGTAGTGTAGGAATGGCAGTGTAGTACTGAACTGATGCCAGCTCCACCCGCACCCACCCTGCAGAGATGGATAGGCATTGGGGTGTGTCTTTGGGTCGTCACCCATACCGGTCACGACATTTCACCTCACCCTACCCTGCAGACACTTACAAGTGTTGAGGTGTGCTTTGAAGTGTTCAAGCTTTACACTCACCTCATTCCATAAGGAAATACACTGAAATGGGTGCAGTATAGGAGAATAGGGTGAACTCTGGGTCCAAAGGGTCCAAGGCGCACCTCGATGCCTGCCACTGACTGCAGGGTAGGGTGGGGGTGGAATGGCATGAGCATTACCGTCAACAGTCCCAAGTCACACCTCTGATGGCTGTCAGTTCCTACAGGGTAGGGCATTATGATCAAAAACCCTAACACCCTGGGTGTTTCTTGGTATCTGTACTCAAAGTTTTCAACATGGGCCCAGATATTCAAAAGGGTTGCGCCATGCGCAACTCCAAAAATGCACCATTCTGCGATATTCAGAAGGGGCCAGTTGCGCCACGGAAAACATGCTGAGCAACAGCGCAATGGAAATAAAGGCATGCGCAACCGAAGGGCGAGGTCCATGCATAAGTGCGCAATGCGATATTCGAACACTTGCGCCAATGTAAGGTAGCTCAACCCGGAAGTTGCGCAGTAGCGGAATTGTGCCAAATAAAAAGGCTCAAGAAGGCGCAAGAACCCACAGGCCGCAAACTGGGGGAGAGACAGAGACAGAGAGAGAGAGACAGAAGCTGGAAGGGCAGACAGGACAGTGGGTCCAGGAGGACAGAGAGGCCAGCGGGGGTGCCTGGTGCAGTGGAAGCAGCAGTGGGAGCAGCGGGGTAACACAGGAACAGCAGCCGGGGGGAGCCAGGGAGATGGACAGTGCCAGCTTCCACATGGAAGCTGTAATGAGGGGGGTGAGACACCATGCTGCAGGGGGACGTGGCCACGAAGGGGCCCGTCGGCAGTATGCCCCCGACAGGCGGTATCGTGCCCACCTCAGCTTCAAGCTGTACACAGACATCGAGATCGTGGCCCGGTACCGCCTGAACAGGGCAATACTGAGATGGCTCTGTGAGCTGTGCAGTGATGTGATGCAGGCACCCTCACGACGGAGTCACGCTCTGTCTGTGGAGACCAAGGTGATAGCCTGCATGTGCCTGCTCGCCACGGGCACCTTCCAGAGGCCGACAGGGGACACCACAGGCATTACACAGTCGGCCACGTCACGCATCCTCACCCAATTCCTCAGCGCACTGCTGCCTCATGCTACGGAGTACATCCATTTCCCAGCACCGCGGCGGTGCAGCAAACATTCAGGAGTTCCACAGGGTGGTAGCACGTATGCCTGGCGTGCTAGGGGCTGCAGGATCACCCATGTGGCCATTCGTGATGCCACCTGGCCCCGACGGTCAGGCATATCGGAACCGAAAGGGGTTTTCCAGTGTCAACTGCCAGGTGGTGTGTGATGCCACTGGGCGCATTATCAATGTCTGTGCCACACACCTGGCGGAGCACATGATGCCTTCATATGGCACCAGTCTGCACTGTGCCATCGATTCGAGTGGGGACATCCCCACGGGTCATCTAGTGGGTGAGTACACATGTGTGGAATGCAAACTCTGGGCAAGGGTGGGAATGACACAGGTGCCATGAGTAGTGGCACACAAGGATATGAGGCAATATGGACCTGACATGACACTGCTCTCCACTATCTCCACACAGGTGACTGCGGATACCCTCCGTCCCTGGCTGTTCACACTGTGCAGCGCCCCACGACCCCAAGCGCAGCTATGCTTCAATGAGGCACATGCCGCAACACGTAACATCATAGAGCGGGTGTTTGGGATGCTCAAGGCACGCTTCGATGCCTAGACACCTCGCGGTGCCCTACAGCACAGCCCCAAAAGGCCTGTGGGATATTCCTGGCCTGTTGCATCCTGCACAACATGGTCAAAGACCATGGGATAGCCATACAGGTCGAAGAGGGGGACAGCGATGGGGACGCCAGTGGCGCCGGTGATGTTGGTGATGAGCAGCCCCCCCTAGGATGGAGGGACCCCCGACTGACCCGGCAGGCCCAGCTGCACTGGGACACCATTGCAGAAGAGCACTACGCCCAACACAGGTAAGTCAAGGGGACATGTGCAGGCAACACTGTCCATGCGCAAACCACAGGCACACAGGGGAACACACCGTGCATGAAGGTCAGGGGAGTTGAAGGTTCCAGGCATACCAACACACCATCAGGGAGGGGTGAGCACTCATATGGACACACACACACCAGGCAGTGTACATGGGCAGAAGCACAGCACTGCAGAAACGACATTGCCAACACACAGCACCACTGACCACCCCCACCACCTGTACTGTCCAAGTACGTGTGTCAGGACCTGGGCACCCTTGCACCTTGGTGTACAGTGCAATGCAGGCATCATCATGCACACACACTTGTGGACAGCAGTTGGGAGAGTGTGCAGGTGGTCCGTGTGTCAGCGTGGTGAGCAGAGCACCCAGCAGTGCACTGCCCACCATGACACACATTGCACACAGGGCAGCACCAGACAGGGCCCGCATTGGGAGACAGCTCAGTCATGTAGAACTGTCCCACGGCCACCATGGATGCGTGGGTGGCCCCGCCGTGGCCCAGCAGCACTGGCAGGCTGAGCAGGGGCCACATGGGGTGGCGCTGTTGCACCACCAGGGGTCCCACTGCGTAAACGCGACCTTGCCCGCACAGGGGTCTGCATCATGCCGAACAAACGTGCACCAGGGGTGCTCGGGATGCCCACAGCAGAACCCGCATCGACAGGCCTGGTGTCGCACTGACGCCAGGAATGGGGAGTGGAGAGCCACTGTGTGGGTGCGGTATAGGCACCTGACAGTGTGCCCACGCGTCCAGCGACAGAGACCACTGCCTGGGTCAGCCTGTCAATGGCGGCGGTCACATCTGTCCCACATAAGGACCAGCTCGGCTCAGTCCGAGCACACTCCCTGCTGTGCGCTCCATGGACACAGACGTGCCTCCACAGACCTTGCAACCCGCCCCTGCAGCTGTACTGATTCCTGCAGCAGGTGGGTGTGCGTGTCCAATGGGTACTGTGCCTCAATGGCATCGTGACCCCCAGGGTGTGGACGGTCCCAGTGCACAGCACCCCTTGAGGGTGGGCGCTGTTCGCCAGGACCAGGTATGGGCGGATCAAAGGGTGGTGGACATGTGCCACTGCTTGACACTATACCCCCAGACCTGGTGTTCGACTGCTGCTGCCGCCCCTCCAACTGCCGAGCCCCCAGGTCCACCTGTTCCACCTCCGTGCTGGCAACAGTGCCGGACACCTGCACAGCCACCAGTGCTGCCCCACCGGTGCTGACAGGCACAGCCTGGGACTGTGCCAGCATGCTGGTACACAGGTGTGAACCAGGAAGGCCCGAGGGCACGTGCTGGCCTGCCAGGTGTCCGTCATGGGACACACACCTATCACTGCCCATTGCAGGCCTGCTATCATCAATGGTGCAGGTAGGTGCCACTGCCATAGGCACAGCATGCTGGCATCCTGCATGCCGGACTGCTGAGACACAGGCTGTGCACCCCCGCACCCGTATCACTGACACCAGAGTTGTTGGCCCAGCGATGCTGCTGCACTGCCTGGCTGGCGGCGGAGGTGGATAGTCCCTCCTCCACGTCCAGCAGGTCTGCATCACTGTCTGGACCCACCACTACCACCGTCTCCTGAAGACGAACAGGATCTGTAACAGAAAGAGAGTACATGTGAGTGCATGTGAACAACAGCCCCCAACACCACCACCATGTCATACCGTGCAGTGATGGGCTTCCACCTGTCTGGAATCCTCCGCCTGGTACGCCCGCAATGGCACTCGGCTGCATGGCCGCGACCAGTGTCTCCTCCATTGGGGTCAGCCGCAACACCACTGGCGGGCCCCCACCAGTGCCAGCACGTGCCGCCCTGAAGGCTGCCACCTTCTCCTTCAGCCTCCTGCGTCCTCCCCATTTTCTTCTGCATTCCTGCACAGAGCGCTTGGCATCCATGCAGGTTGACGCCGAGCTACCCTCCCATGCAGCTGCACGCCTCCTGAGGGGTGCCTCCGTCCACTCAATAGTGGCTCATCCTCCAGGTAGGCCTGGAAGAGGGCCTCCGTCTCTGCCGCTGTGAAGTTCAGCCTCCTCCTACGCCCGCCATCCTCACCCTCAGCTTGGCTCTGGTCAGTCATGGTGATCTGTATGGGTGGAAGTGGACACCTGTCACTGTGCAGTCGACAGCATTTCCCCATGAGCATAGGTGCCGGCCCGGGGGGGGCGGAAGCCCCCCATGTTTCTTCTCCGTATGGCAGATACTGATAGAAAGGGTGCCCTTTGTCCCTTTCTAAGTGCCCTTTTCATGCTCAGCCCCCTCAGCCTTTATCATCCTCCGGCACCCTTGCCCATGAGCATTGTCCTGAGCATCACACAGCATGTAACTCACCTCTCACCTGCAGTAACCGAATCTGGCCAGCACAACCCACTGTCGCATTTTTATAGCGCAACACATGCAAATGAGGAGTGGCGCAACTTTAATGACATGCTAATCGCGCCACTGCGCCTTTGAATGGCTGATCGAATTATTTGCATATGTCGGCTGAATATCGCGGATTTGCACTTTGCGCAATACGGAAGGGCCGGCTGAGCCAATGGCGCAGATTTGTGCCTGCATGCTACACTGCATTGCGCATGTCCAGACAGCTTACGCATGCGTCTATCGCTGCAGACCTGCTGAGCACGATAGGCAATTCAGGCCATGGCCACCATTGTGCCAGTGGCGCTACAGCACTGGGCACTATATGGCGCTGTGGCACTACTGCGCAATAGTCCACTTGTGGCACTGGTGCGCAGCGTTGCGTGCAGGATGACTATCGTCCGCGGCGCCGTGCGTAGCCTGCGTGCGTGACCTGTGTATGCCCTTTGCCCCTGGCTGTTCGCATGCCATGTGTCACGTCCCTTATTGCGCTGTCTGGTGACAGCGCTATGTGAGATGACGGACGCTGTCTGAACAGCGATTGGAGCCTGTGGTGGTCTATTGCGCAACATCTCCATGTATTACAGTGCAGCGGGCGCCATATTGCCTGCGCAAACTGGCTGAGATGGCTAGGAGGAGGGCAGTGAGTTGGAGCCCACTGGAGGTGGCCAACCTGTGGCCCTGGTGGAGCCCACTGTGAGGCACTCTATGGTGAGGCCCCTCACCAAGCCTAGGATGCACGTGTGGCAGCAAGTGGCCACTGACCTGGTGGAGGTCACTGGACGGGCGGTCTGCTGAGCAGTGCCGCACCGCAATGGCGACCTCCGCCGGAGGGAGCCGAACTTGTTGGCCAGGCTGCGGGCACGCAGCCAGGCGGGGCATGGTGCCCAGGCCATGTGAGGTACCATCTATGCACCTATATTTTCTGTAGGTGTGTGTGCTTGTGTGGCTGTGCATAGGTGACAGCTTGGACACGGTTGGCTGTGTCAGTGTGTGCAGCTGTGCGATGGATGGTTATGGCTGTGTGGGCGGGCACTCTCACTGGGGCAGGGGGCACTCTGCTTTTGAGTCACACTGATGTTTGTCTCAACATATGTCTCCCACAGGCCGGGATCTGAGGATGCAGGGCCAGGATGAGGAGGGCCGTGCCAGGGCCCCGGTGGCAGCAGGAGTCGCCCCCCGGATAGAGCAGCAGCAGCAGACAGCAACAGCAGCAGGGGCAACAGCGGCAGACAGAGCTGCTTGAGCAGTGTGAGTATCAGGACTTCATGGATGCTATTGCATGCTGGGGGGGGAAGTCCACTAGCCCTGCACAACACAACCATGCAGGAAAGGGGAGGTCATAATTCCACTATACAAGACACTAGTGAGGCCCCATCTGGAGTACAGTGTACATTTCTGGAGACCATACCTACGTAAGGACGTAGAGTGGCCAGGGAAGGTTCAGAGGAGGGCAACAAAGATGGTGCATGGCTTGCATCACGGGTCCTATGATGACAGGTTGAAGGACCTGAACATGTACTCCCTGGAGGGAAGGGGGGAGAGAGGGGATATGATGGAGACATACAAGTATCTTACAGGGGGGATCAGGGTGCAGGACACACTTTTTGAAGTGAAAAAGATGTTCCAGGACTAGAGTGCATGGGATGACGTTGGAGGGAGGACGATTCAGAGGACACATGGTGATGGACTGTCTTCACAGAGCGGGTGGTGGACAGGTGGAACACCCTGCCAGAGGGGCGTGGTGGGGCTGACACAATCATGGGATTTCAGACTGCAGGGGACAGACATGAAGGAATTCTGGAGATCAGGGGTAAGGGGCAACAGACTTCTAGGGAAACAACGTGAACTTACAAGCTCATATGGACAGACTGGGTTTGCCATAGGCCCTTATCTGACGACACTGTCTATGTATCTATGTATGTAGGCATGACACAGGTGACATGCATCACTGTGCAGTATCACAGCATGTCTGTGTATGCGTCACTGGTGGTCCAGGCATGCACTGGGCACATAGCTGTGTAACTGGCATCGCACCATGTTGCCACGTCACTTGCCAGCCTTGTTTGTACTGTGATGGACGTGGGCAGAGTGTGTGTGGCCAGTGGTGCACATAGCTGGTGCCGCCAGTTTGTGATAGCCATGTGCATATTCACTGTGGGTGGGTGTATGCCATCACAGGTGCGGGACATTGGGCTATATGGCTTGCAGGTTGGGTGGTGTTCAGAGTTGTGGTCAGTCTCAGCCATTGACTGTGTTCCCATTTTCCTAGGCCTCGAGGTACTCAGGAGGATGTCCCAGGATCTTCGGCGCCTCACCCAGGTTGGACTTCAGAACCAGGAGATCCTGCAGGCCATACAGTGCCATGGTGATCGTGAAGGAGGCACAGGAGGGGCGCCAGCAGGAGGACCAGCAGCCAGCTGGGCCATAGCCCAATTCCTTCCACTTCTCCCATCCCTATCCCTGCCTTCCTCTCCAGTTTTTATTCCCTCCCTTAACACCTGCCTTTTACCCGTCCCCCACTTGTACATAGTTTCACTTGGTTTTGTGATTAGTCTTTAAATATACATTTCTATTTTGATATGAATACTGTGTTGGTCTCTGATTTGCAGCTGGCTATGGGTGCTCAGTTGCAGGGTGTACATGCCATCTGGGCTGGTATGGTCCTGGTGTGTGTGTGTGTGTGTGTGTGTGTGTGTGTGCATGGGGAGGTATCTCCAGCATGGCAGTGCCTTTCGGTTGGTCTTGCCGTCTGCTGCCACCCACTGCTGGGTGCACAGGGTGTGTCTGGCTTGTAGGCTTCTGTGTTGCACGGGCTGATGGTGCTGGGGGACTGCATGGTTTCCTGCGGTGCCAGTCACTACACATGGGTGGTGTCTTGGGGTCACAGTGCAGGGTGTGCTGTGCGTACAGGGGCTGATGTGCACTGTGGTTGTCAACCCCCTGTGTGTGGCACTCTCCGCCTGCCAGTGGTTGTGCTGGGGTGTCATGGCTCTGCTATGCTTTGTTGGCTTGTCCCCATGGGCAAGTAGATCATCTGTCCCACCCCCAGTGATGCTGTTCTTGGGGTGCGCAGGTGTGGTGTGGGTTCTGCAGTGTGTTCCTGTGCCCATGTGTGGCATGGCTGGCGGTGGGCCCCAGCCTGCCTCCCTGGATGTGCAGTTCCATTGCTCTGGGGGGGGGCTGTGCTTGCGCTATGGCAGCTCTGGATTGCTCAGCTGAGCTTCCCTGGTTGCTCCATAGCGCAACATTTTGGCTCAGCTTCTCCTTCCTGGTTGCGCGATGGCGCAGTATGTGCGATATTCAGATGCTGGTTGCTTGTGCAATTTGCTCTGCTCCATGTTTGAATATCGCACCTGTTGCGCATTTGCGCAACTGGTTTGTGCTTGCTCCTGCTGTTGCGCTCGTTTTGAGTGCAGTTTGAATATCTGGGCCATGGGGTTTTATGATCCCACTGCACGAACAGTGACACTATCAGTTCATTAGGAGAAAGGTGATTTTGCACAGCAACTGTGCCATTTGGCACCACTGGTGCAAAAACACATTTCAAACGGGATATGAAAAATGACAGCTGTACTGTTCATGAGGAGGTGTAAAAAATGGCAGTGTTGAAAATCTGGAGTGAAAAATATAAAAAACTGGTGAAGCCACAAGTGTGCATAGAAACTGCACAACGCACACCCACAATGGAATTAGTTTTGGGATTTTTTACAGCAGATTTTCAACATAGGCATTTTGGGACCTCCACTCATGAACAGTGTCACAGTGATTTTCTTACTCTGTCCTGAACACCGATTTCCCGCAGCGACTGTGCTATTCTGCGCCGGAAGTGCGAAAACACATTTCGGCCAGGGTGTAAAAAATGACAGCTGTACTGTTCATAAGGAGGTGTGGAAAAATGTCAATGTTGAAAATCTGGACTGAAAAGATTATGAATTCATGAACTTATGAGGGTGCATGGAAATTGCACAATGCACGCCTGTAACACAGTCATTTTATGGGCTTTTGTCACCAAATTTTCAACATAGCCAGTTTAAGACATCTTCTCATGAACAATGGCACTGTGATTTTCTTAATCTGTCCCGAACATTGATTTCACACACTGACCACGCCACTGTGCACTACATGTGTGAAAACACATTTCAGGTGAGATGTGAAAAATGACAGCTGTACTGTTCATAAGGAGGTGTGGTAAAATGGCAATGTTGAAAATCTGGAGTGAAAATATTAAAAGTGTGTTCATATGAACTGCGCAACGCACACTAGTAAAACAGTCATTTTGGGGAATTGTTTCACCAAATTTTCAACATAGGGTTTTAGGGATCCTACCTCATGAATAGTGTCACTGTGATATTCTTAATCTGTTCTGAACATTGATTTCACACACCGACCGCACCATTGTGAAAACACATTTCAGGCAAGATGTAAAAAATGACAGCTGTACTGTTCATAAGAAGGTGTGGTAAAATGGCAATGTTGAAAATCTGGAATGAAAATATTAAAAATGCTCAAAATTACGAGAGTGCATAGGAACTGCGTGATGCATGCTCGAAAAACAGTCATTTTGGGAATTATTTCACCAAATTTTCAACATAGGGTTTCTGGGGGTCTACCTCATGAACTGTGGCACTGTCGTTTCATTAATCAGCCCCAAAAGGTGGTTCCACGCAGTGAGTTCATGAGGTGGGGTCCTAAGAACCCCATGTTGAAAATTTGGTGAAACAATTCCCAAAAATGGCTGAGATATGCACCAAAGTTGAAAAAAATCCATTTATGCCATTATACAGCTTACCTGCATTTCTTCAGTTCGCGGCTGGCTTTGAAGAGTGCAGACGTGTTCCTGGTCCACCAAATATCATCACGCTGGGCTCCGGAGATAAGTATGGGGTGAGGTGGGGTGTGGGGAGGTGGGTGCATAGTGGGTGGATGTGGGTTGGGGGAGGGGGGCATGAAAGACCGTGAGGGATCATTTTCTGTTGTTGCAGGTTTTACAAATAAATAGATGACATGGGATGCTTTTTTGCATGCTGGGGTGGGCTCCCAGCATGCAGGCACACCTGAGTGCTTCTTTTTTGGGAGGGGGTGCTGGAGCCAAGAGCGATTGGGCACCCCGTTGGCCATACACTGTGCTTTTGCTTGGGGAGGGAGTGTGCATTAGCCGAGGGGGACTGGGCACCCCCTCAGCACACAACAAATGGGGGGGCATCAAGCTGACAGGGATTGGGATACCCCATTGGTGAACTGGGTAGGGTGCTTGCTGACAGGGAGATTGGGCACCATTGGGCGGTTTTCTGTTTATTTATTGAAATGTTTCATCAGGAAGGCACACTGAACGGCGGGCAACGGCTTTCTGTTTGCTTCCTGGGGACTGTGAGAGGCCGACGGAGAAGCCGTCGCGATGGGACACCACCTAATCAGCTGTTTTGGTAGCTTGTAATGCACCAAAATAGCTGATTGCGTAGTGACGTGGCCTGAATTTCCTGACGCATTTAAGCATTCTCCCTAACTGCTGAAAGCAATGTGTCTCTTGCACATGCGTACAAACAACACAAAAAGTAAAAGGCTGCTATAGACCTGAGGGAAGGTTAAGAGTTCATCAATGCATTAATAGGTGCAGACATGCAGGGTGTTGTGGGCTGTGCACTATGGGAAGACTCCATCCATCTATCTACAGAAGTGCAGGGTCTGGCACATTCACTCTTTAGTCATTCACTCTTTACACTTTCAGTCTTCACACATTCAGTACACATTCGCTCTTCACACATTCACTCTTTAGGCAAGGCAAGGTAAGGCAAATTTTATTTTAAGACATCCAATCCCTGAGGCTGAGGGTGCCGGTCACAAAAAAAACAACCAAAAGGATAACTAGAACAACACACCAATAAATAATTAACAACATTAAAGAGACAGTTATAATAGAATAAAATCAGAAAAAAAAATAGTTAAATAAATAGGTAGCGTGGGACAAAAGATGTTTCCCGTATATTATAACCAGGACCATGGGTGTAGGCAGGCATCAGTGTTAGTGGCTCAGTAGGTTGCACACTCGCCTCTGAGGCTGGGAGATCAGAGGGCTGTGGGTTCAGTTCCCACATCTGGCACTTAGGTTAATATCCCAGTACTGACACTGTAGTGCAGCATGAGAGGGGTGCTGCACTTCTGAGGTGCCATCTTTCGGATGAGACATTAAACCGAGGTCCCATCTGCCTGGATTGGTGGTAGTTCAGGTGGTTGTTAAAGATCCCATGGCACTTGTTGAAAAGAGTAGGGGAATGTCTCTGGTGTCCTGGCCAAATTTCTCTCATTCACTAAAAATACCATCAACAGCTTAATCTGGTTCAAGGTCAGTTGGTATTCATCTGTATCCCCTTCCCCCGAGTCGTGCCTGAAAATAGGCAGGATTTGTCTAGTGCACTTACCCGGTCAACAAACACTAATAAATAAAATAAAATACTCCAAGCACTCTATGGTGTGCAATTTTATTTAAGAGGGGGTAGCAGATAGGCTCAGAACTGCTTCCTTTTTCCATGAAAACTAACAAAAAAATA
Source organism: Neoceratodus forsteri (assembly GCA_016271365.2). Classification (NCBI taxonomy): domain Eukaryota; kingdom Metazoa; phylum Chordata; order Ceratodontiformes; family Ceratodontidae; genus Neoceratodus; species Neoceratodus forsteri. Next base: position 208,523,461 of record JADMNL010000023.1, on the reverse strand, counting down.
CTGAACCTTTCTGTAATTTTATTCCTAGGAGTCGAAAATAGAAGGACTGGCCACTAATATGCTCTTTGCATCCCAAGGACAATACAACTTTACAGGCTCTGGGCTGGTATGTGGGTGTCTTAGGGAACAATGCATGGCATTCGTATTTACCCATGCATGGCAACAACCACTGTCATGAGATACAAAAGTTGTATTTATTGTGCCAAATGAGGCAACAAACACGGTTCTGGTGTACATTTGTATATTGTCTGGCTTCACCGGGGGGAGGGGGGTAGCAGTGAGTCCACTTGGTGTGCAGATCTGAAATCCCTGGCTACACCCGTGACCAGGACAGTATTTAAAAGACAGGGTCCGGGAAAGCTTGATTAAACAAGAAAGCCTTGAGGTTTTCCTCAAATACCTCTACTGAAGGGACCTCCCTTACAGCTGGAGGAAGCGAATTCAACAGGATGGGGCTGGTGACACTAAAAGCTCTGTCGCCGGTCATTTATAACCTTGTCCTGAGAACTGCAAGGAGGCCCCTAGAGGAGGAATGCAGAGAGTGGAATGAGGCAGCAGGTGTAAGAAGGTCTACCAGGCTACCAGGGCCCAGGCCATGTAGGGCCTTAAAGGTGAACAAGCCCACCTTAAAGAGGACCCTCCACCTGACTGGCTTAGTGCAGTTCGCGCAGCATCGGAGTGGCATGGCAGCACTTAGGCTGCCCCGTCAACAACCTGGTGGCTGCGTTCTGCACCAGCTGTAGCCGGCAGAGGGTACCGCTTGAGACCCCGAGGTAGAGTGCATTACAGTAGTCAAGCCTCTACATCACAAAGGCATGCACCAAGGTACGGAGGTCCAGGGGCAGAACTAGGGGCTTGAGCCTGGCAATATTTCTCAGATGATACAAACCAGTATGAACAATGGACAACATCTGGGATTCAAATGTCAGTCCACTGTCCAAGAGAACGCCCAGGTCACACACTCTAGAGGAGGCCTTCAATGGCACAGAACCCAGGAAAAGTCCTGTCTCTGCACCAAAGGCCATCCTATAATGCCCTCTGTTCGACTTGACTACCAGTGTCTCTGTCTTATCGGGGTTCAGTCGCAACCAGCTGGAGGCCATCCAGTCATTGATCTCAGCAAGGCAGTAATTTGGCATGTGCACTGCATTGGTTGTCCTAGTGGCAAAGGAAAAGTACAGCTGGGTATCATCAGCATAGCAATGAAAACCCAGACTGTACTTCCTAATGAGCTCTCCCAGGGACAGCATGTGCATGGTGAACAACATTGGCAACAAGACCGAACCCTGAGGTACTCCACAGGACAGGAGGTTAGGGAGGAGGAGAAATTCCCCATCACTACTCTTTGCCTCCTTAACATGAGATAGGACTCAAACCAGCAGATGACAGAGCCGGCAAGTCCACAACACATTCGAGTTACACATTCACTCTTCACACATTCAATACACATTCACTCTTCACACATTCAATACACATTCACTCTTCACACATTCACCCTTTAGAAATTCACTCTTCACATATTCTCTCTCTCTTCATACATCCACTATTTACACATTCACTCTTGACACAGTCACTAATCTTTTATGTTTGCTTGCATGCATGTGCAAGAAACATAGTGCCACCACACAAATTTTCGTAGGTGTGCCACCCCCGCTTCCAGTGCCCTACTCCTTTTTACAGGCGTGACCCAACCGCACTAATAAATGTCCAAGCTGTCTATGACAGCAGTTCAGATGCAGTTGCGCACAGTTCATAATAAAAGACCACTACAATTAGCGGCGGTAACGTGCAGGCAATTTGCATACTGCCATCAGCAGTATGCAACCTGCCTACACGTCAGCACTGCATCTGAACTGCTTTCATAGACAGCTCCATTTTTTCTTGCAGTCCCAGTCAACTCCACTGCTCCCCTCAACAAACACCCAAGTAGCACGCTGGGAGCCCACCCCAGTGTGCTCATGCACTCCCCCCACCCCTGCACTCTGTATTGCTGACGGAGGGTGCCCAATCCCTGGTTGGCTCCACTGCCCCCCCAAACAGACTTCAAGGTGCCACACTGGGGCCCACCCCAGTGTGGCAAACGTCTGTGTGGCCGACAGAGGTGCCCAATCCCCTGTTGGCTCCACTGCCCCCCAAATAGACTACCAGGAGCCTTGCTGGGAGCCCACCCCAGTATGGCAAAAGTCTGTATGACCGATGGGGGTGCCCAATCCCCCTTTGGCTCTACTGCCCCCCCAAACAGACTTCCAAGTGCCACACTGAGAGCCCACCCCAGCATGGCAAAAGTCTATATGGCCAACAGGTGTGCCCAATCCCCCATCAGCTCCACTGCCCCCCAAACAGACTTCCAGGTGCCATGCTGGGAGCCCACCCCAGCATGGCAAAAGTCCCACGTTGTCTTTGTAAAAAAAAAAAAAACACCTATAAGAAAAAACGGTCCCTCGTTGACTCTCCTGCCCCCAACCCATGCCCATCCTCTGTGTACACCACCTCCCCACAACCCTGCCTCACCCCAGCCGGCGTCGTCTTTATAAAAAAACAAAAACACCCTCGTAATTACACACATTTGTAATATTTTCACTATTGGCATTTTTTCACACCTCCTTATGAACAGTACAGCTGTCATTTTTCATATGCTGCCCCAAATATGCATTTACAAATCTGGCACGGTTGCTGTGGGAAATCGGAATAGCGCGGTTGCTGTGGGAAATCTATGTTCAGGACAGAGTAGGAAAATCATAGTGACACTGTTCATGAAGCAGAAGTCACAAAAAGCCTATGTTGAACATTTGATGAAACAATTCCACTAAATGACTGTGTTACACACATGCATTGCGCAGTTTCCATGTAAGCCCGGAAGCTGGAGTATTTCTAATATTTTCACTACAGATTTTCAACATTGCCATCACTTCACACCTCCCTATGAATGGTACAGCTGTCATTCTTAACATCCTGCCCGATCTGTGTTCTCGTACATCTGGAGCAGAATGGCACGGTTGCTGTGGGAACTCAAAGTTTGGGACACATTAACAAAATCACAGTGCCACTGTTCATGAGAAGAGGTCCCAAATGCTTTCATGAGGTGGGGCTCACAAAAAGGCCATGTTGAAAATTTGTAGTGCAAATACCAACAAACGCCCGGGGCGTTAGGGTATCTAACCATAACGTCCCACCCTGTATAGACTGACAGGCATCGGGGTGTGCCTTTGAATTGCTGACTTTAATGCTCATGCCATTCCACCCCCACCCCACCACTCTGCAGCCAGTGACAGGCACCGAGGTGTGCCTTGAACTCTTTGGCCCTAGAGTTCACACCATTCTCCTGTACTGCACCCATTACAGCGTATGTCCTTATGGAATGGGGTGACTGTATAGCCAAACACCCCAAGGCACACCTCAACACATGTCGGTGTCTGCAGGATAGGGTGAAGTGAAATGGCATGAACGTTATGGGCAACGACCCACACATATATCCCAATGCCTGTCTGTCTCTGTAGGGTGGAGGTGGGGTTGGCGTGAAGTTTAATACTTCACTGTCATTCCTATTCTGCATCTCTCTAACTCCTGCATTTTCAATGCTAATACCAGCAAGCAAACATTCGGCATTGACAAATGTTTGTTTCATTGGTGGTATATGCTCCAAACCCAAAAATCAGAGACAGGAGGGATCGCTGTTGTGATGCATTTGGAAATGCACACCAACAGGAGTCCTGTCTTCTGTTTCTTATTGCTCTAATATGCTCTTGTATTCTGAGTCATTAATGAATTTGTATAAAATGGTCGTAGTAGCTCCCAACTGCCACACACCCCCGATGAAGGGTTAGTTTGGACCCGAAGTGCTGGGGCTTTTGTGGCCAGTGGGCTGTTTTTTACACACTGATGGGCAGAATTCTGCTTCAAATAAAATTAACTGAATTTGAACTTGGCTACACTGGTGTGGTTCTCCAGTCCTTGTGAGTGCAACAATTTCTTGGAAGTGTTTCATTTTTGGGCCTAGCAAACCCACCTATATGCACCACTCCCTAGATCTGTTGATTTGCGCTATCAGTCTGGAACTGTTCTAGTATTCAGCGTCGCCTGTTCTTTAACTGATGTTGCTGTCATTGCAAGTGCCTTTCCCATCACTGAGGCAAACTCTGTCACCATACTTGCCGTACTGTCCACTTTATTTTCTAACACCACCAGTCGCTCCATGTATGAGTCCAGTGTTTTCTCAGTTCTAGAGTTAGAGGTAGCTAACTCTGTTACATTCTCAGAGGTGCTACCAGACAAGGAAAGGGGGGAGGGAGAAACCAACACATCAATAGCTTCAACAAGTGGTTGAAGGACTGATGTGGTGAAAACAGCTTTGGCTACATAGGGGACTGAGGTACCACCTGGGATGATGCACACCTATACAAGAGAGACAGTCTGCATCCTTTCATGGAGAGAACGACTGTCCTCGGTGAGACATTTATATGCTTCCTAAGCAAGCATTTGAACAAGCTACTTTGGGGGGGGGCTGTCAGGAGCAGGGAGATACAGACAACCTCCTCCATGGATTAGGGCACAAGTTGAGCAGAATCAGCATGTTATGCCAGGGGCAGATTCACCGGTACCACAGGACAGAAAAAGCTGCACACAAGGCCAGATGATATCATCGTTAACAAAGGTAGTAAAAGGGAAGCACCACATAGAATATGCCAGGAGTAGTAGGGCTAAACAAGGGGCTAAACACAAGGATGGGCCAAGAGGATGCACTTTCCATGGAAAGTCATGCACATGAATGCCCGCAGTCTGAGGAACAAGGTCCCAGACCTGTTGGCTGTAATGACAGAACCTGATCTGGACACAGTGGCCATAACCGAAACATGGTACACCAGAAACCACAGCTGGGACATAAGTGTACCGGGTTATGTCCTGTTCAGAAAAGACAAAGAAGGTAAAAGGGGGGAGGGCTTGCCCTCTACATCAAAGAAAGTATCAAGACAACCGAAATTCAGAACAGACATGAGGAAATGGAGGAAGTCTGAATCATCCTTGAGCCAGGCAATGGAACAGCCACTCACACAGGGATCATTTACAGACCCCCAGTGTAGCCAGAAGAAATTGACAAACTGCTGCTGGAAAACATGCATGACATGGCAGCAAAGGGGGAGGTACTGCTGATGGAAGAATTTAACATGCCAGAAATAGACTGGTCCATCCCAGCAGGGGCCTCAGCCAGGACATGGGACTTCATTGACTCCCTTGAGGGGGCTGACCCTAGGCAACTGGCACAGGAACCTACCAGAGACCAGGCAATCCTGGATCTGCTACAGACCAATGGAGACAGGATAACAGGGCTCGAGATGGAAGGTCAGCTAGGGTCCAGCAACCACCATGTGGTGAGGTTCAAGGTGGACACAGGGATTCAGTCAACCTATACAAAGGCAAGAGTCTTATACTTGAGAAAGTCAGACTTTACCAGGATGATACTTCAACTTAAAGAAACCCTGGAAAAAGGGGAATGGGAGACATTGAGGAGAAATTGGCACACATCAGGGTGGCCATAGCAGAGGTCACAAAACAATGGTCGATAGATAGATAGATAGATGCTTTGGTTCTCAAGGGGGGATGGCTGAAAAAGGTAAGGGCCAAGAGTCTAGCCTTCAGGAAGTATAAGGAGACACAAAGAGATGAGGACAGGGAAATGTACCGGAAGTGTCTGAGAGAGGCAGGAAAAGCAGTGAGAAGCACTGAAGCGCAAACCAAGGAATGAATAGTTCAATCTGTTACAAAGGGAGACAAGACATTCTTCAAGTACATTAGCGAGAGAAGGAAGGCAAAGGGGGAGCAGCTAGGCTTCGAGGAACCAGGGGGCAGATAGTGAAGGGAGACAGGGAGAAAGCGGTGATCCTGAACAAATATTTCTGTTCAGTCTTCACTGTGGAAGCGCACGGGCAGGCCTCACAGCTAGAATTTAAAGGAACACAGGATAAGGTGATAAACACCAGTCCGTTCACAGAGAAGAGGGTCATAGAAGAGCTTGCAAAGCTGAAGGTGGACAAAGCCATGGGTCCAGATGGCATATATCCTAGGGTCTTACGGGAACTGAGAACTGAACTGGCAGCCCCTCTGGCAGCCCTGTTCCATGAGTCCCTGGACACTGGAGTGGTTCCAGAGGGCTGGAGAAGGGCAAATGTTGTCTCTTTTCACAAGAGTGGTAGTAAAGAAGATGCAGGGAACTACAGATCGGTTAGTCTAACCTGTGTAGTAGAAAAGAAAATGGAGACACTCCTCAAGGAAAGAATAGTGGAGCACCTAGAAGTCATGGGGATGTTGGATCCCAGGCAACATGGCTTCACCGGAGGATGGTCCAGTCAAACTAATCTAACAAATTTCTTTGACTGGGTGACAAAGGCAGTAGACCGGGGTGGGGGGGGGCACTGTAGACATTGTCTACCTAGATTTTAGCAAAGCCTTTGATACTGTTCCACATAGGAGACAGTTCAACAAGCTAGGAAGTCTGAGGATGGGACACAAGGTGGTAAACTGGATTGAAAATTGGTTAAAGGATCGAAAACAGAGGGTAGTGGTAAACGGAACCCAATCAGAGGAAAGGGAGGTGACCAGTGGGGTACCTCAGTCAAGGATCAGTTCTGGAGCAAGTCCTCTTCAATGTCTTCATCAGTGACATTGCAGATGGGCTGGAGGGAAAGGTTTGCTTGTTTGCGGATGAAACCAAGATCTGCAATACTCTAGAGGGTATGGAAAGGAGGAAGAAGGACCTGGAACGGTTGGAGAGATGGTCAGATGCGTGGCAACTAAGGTTTAACACAAAGAAATGCAAAATCATACACATGGGGAGCAGGAACCCTGGAGCAAGCTACAGGTTGGGGGACGAGCTGTTGGCAGTTACTAAGGAATAGAGGGACTTGGGGGGGGGGGTCATAATCACAGACGACCTGAAGGCCACAAGGCAGATCACTGGGATGTTGGGGGTATTGGAAGGGGAATCATAAGCCAAAGGAGGGAGGTGATAGTTCCACTGTACAGGACCCTGGTGAGGCCTCACCTTGAGTACTGTGTCCAGTTCTGGAGGCCACACCTTCGTAAGGACATTGACAAAATAGAGATGGTGCAGAGGAGGGCGACCAAAATAGTGAAAGGTCTTCATCGCAAGCCTTACGAGGAAAGAGTTAGAGACCTCAATTTGTACATGCTGGAGCAAAGGAGGGAGAGAGGTGACATGACAGAAATGTTCAAATACCTCAAGGGCTGGAACAAGGTGGAAGGGGGACAACATAGTCCAGTTTAAAAGCAGAGCCAGAACAAGAGGACATGATATGAGATTGATGGGTGGCCACATAAGGGGTAATGTCAGGAAGTTATTTTTCGCAGAGAGGGTAGTGGATGCATGGAATAGCCTGACCCAGGAACTGGTGGCCACCCATACAGTGGCAGGCTTCAAATATGCATGGGACAGGTATAAAGGAATATTAGAGACGGAAAGCAAAAAACTAAAGCCAGTGACCAGATGGGATCACAGGCCGCTTCATCAGGTAACATAAATGGGCAGACTGGATGGGCCTGTGGCCCTCATCTGCTGACAGTATCTATAGTGGAAAGGAAAGGGGAAGGGAGAAAGAGATGTAGGGTATGCGGTGAAAATGTAGGTAGGAAAAAAGGGCAAACTGGATGGGCCAAGCGGCCCTTATCTGCTGTCAGATTCTATGTTTCTGTTTATTAGGGCCATTTTTGCTCATTGTAGAGCTTCCAGGGTGGTCTGCTGGTCGGTGTACATTGTGAGTTGTGGTGGTTGCTGGTCAGCTGACTTGGAGGGCCCATGATTGTTTCCATCAGCTTTTGTGGCTCTATGTCATCCCATCTTCTTCCAAAGTTCACAAGTCATGCGGGATCTGTATAACTACTGGTATGACTACTTGTTACTAGCTAATTATAAGAAAAACTTAGTGTTTTAAACTGATTTCAATCTTGTAGCAGAAGACCCCCACAAAAAGCAGGTTTTCTGCTGGGCTGCTAGGCTCTGCCTCCAGCAAACTGTTTTTAAACTATAGATTTGAAACCTTCCCAAGTAAAATTATGTTAGCAAGATATAGCAATATAAGTATTTTAAGGGATAAAATTGTGATTGTAGCCTAGGAGAAGAAAACTTGAGCCATGGTGTATTGGCATGTATGTGGTACCAGGAAATAAGGGCCTACTGACTGGGTCTCATTTTCAATTCATTAGATCTGGATGGCAGAAATCTTGTCACATTATCATGGGTGCAGCCACGGCTAAAAAAGTTGGGGGGCATGGATCAACTGAACTTTCACAACAGCGCCAGTGTCATTGGCCATTTTGCAAGGCCCAAAAAGTTGAGGGGTACTGTTCCCTCTCATCCCCCAGTGGTTGCGCCCATGCATATTGTTGATGACAATAGAGGTTGAGTATATAATTGATAGATTGGTAAATTACCTGGCTGCTATAAGAAAAATTAGGAGGCACATATTTCTGACCTTAGTGCAGTAAGTATATTATGCTACTGCTTATTGCATATGAGTGTATAGGAGTGATCTACAGACCTCCAGCATAGGGGGGAGAGGTGGATAAGGACATGATGGAAGCCATCCAATTAATGGAATGCAAGGGGGGGAGATGTTGGTGGTGGGGAACTTCAATCTACCAGACATGGATTGGAGCCTACCAACTGCAGCAACAGTCAGAAGTAGGGACATCCTGGACACCCTGCACGGGGCGTTCCTCAGGCAACTAGTTAAGAAGTTCACTTGTAGGTGGGGGGTGATGCTGGACCCAGTACTGACAAACAGGGACAGTGTTGCTGTTGTCATGGTGGGTGACAACCTGGGTTCTAGTGAACACTGTACAGTGTGGTTCAATTGAAGGGATTTCCAGGATTATGTGGGGGAAGAGCTCCTCCTTCACTGCCTATTTAATTAGAGCAGCTAACTCCCACTCTGCTTAGAGCGAGTTGCACTCACTCTGTAGCATACTGGGTCTGGGTTTCTCCTCCCCCTTCCCTTTGTCTCCCTTTGTCTCTCTGTGCCTCCGGATGGTCCCCCCCCTCCATTTTTCTCCTGTTTCCTCATTCCTGCCTGCTTCCCCCCTTCCCTTCCTTGTGTTTTCTCTTTAGGGGGGGGTTCTTCTGTCCCCATGCCGCAGCCTCGCTCAGTTTGTCCGACGGCTCCTGCTTCTCTCCCTAGCCCACATTGTGGCTGCTTCCACCGCTCTACTCTGCATCTCTACCTTGTTTCAGCAGCACTAATCTGCCTAAATCCTTCCTTGCTTCCCTGACATGTCGTTGGCTAGTTAGCTCTCCTGGTGTGCCTTGGACTTGCCCGTGTGCTGGATCTCCACTCAGGATCACCTATTCAGCTCCCGGAGGATCTAACCATGCGCTGAACTGCCTTATCACCTTGCGGCGAGTTTCAACTTGGTCCTGCTATTTCTTCTGTTACCATTTCTCAATGACTCGTATTCACTGGCTGGATGAATGGAACTTCCTACCGTCATGCCACCGGAGCCGCTCATCCATAGAAAGCAACGTGGTGAGGGTCGGTGAGCATGTCTGGCTTGCAGACTCATCTTAGCATATGTTCAGCGCCGCCTGCTGGGGTTCGCCCCTTCAGCCTTTACTTATTTTATTTGTTGTTCTTTTCCATTGGATACCACTTAGCTGCATGTCCCATTCCATTTGGTGCATTCCTTTTTCGTTCCTGGCAGCCACCCATTACTATTGGACGATTGCAAGGCACACGGTATGTAGCGGCCAGCCTTCCATGAGGAACTATGCAACTCTGGGCACCTATGTGACTTGCAGTTTATTCTGCTCTGTTTTATTCATAACTCCTTCTCATCCTCCGTCTTCCCTACTGCACCACCTGCTGGCACTTTGAAAGTGGTTCTCAGCTTTTTGAGCTCTACGTTTGCGCTATTGCACCATTGCCCTGCCTACCTACTTTATGTTACGTCTCGGGATTTCTTCCCGTCCTTGTTACTATCATGTTACCATGCTGCATTTTATTTTATTGTCCCCCTTTTTGACTGACCTACATATGGTCCAGCAGTACTGGCTTCTTTTTTTTGGGGGGGGGCTTAGCTGCCACTTTTCCTTACCTTACCAGCTGACCTACGTATGGTACGTTTTAATGAGTAGGACCTCCACGATTTCCACCTCTGAACCTTCTTGTTACAGTGTTGTACCTTTACCTCCCAGTTACGTTCTATCACCTCCCCCCACCAAAAGTCACCCCAAGTATGGTCATGTCATCTGGTGATATCCTAATGCCTTTTATGTTGCCTCTAGTCATGGTAGTGTCACTGATAATATAACCCCTACTTTTAGTCATGTTGATAGTGATGCCTGAGAGTAAAGTAAAGTCCTGTATAACTTCCACTGCCCTTTCTACTGCCTCTTCATTTGGCAAAAGGAGGCAGACATCATCTGTGTATGTTATTATTTTATTCACCGGGCCAAGGTGATGTAGATATATACTGTGAATGTCGTGGGTTTGTTGTATCATATGGAGTACTGGGTCAATACAGAAAACGTACAGTAAGGGGCTCATGGGACACCCCTCTCTTATGCCCCGATTTATTTTCACTGGTGGTCCGAGGTACCCATTAATCAATGGTTTTGTGGCTGCTATATGATATGGCTATTATCCATCGTATGAAAATATCTGGTAATCCACATTTAAGCAATACCTTATTCAAATGTGAATGTGAAATTTATTGAAGGCCTGCTCTTGATCGAGGTGCAATATAAATCCATCCATCTACTGCAGTTCTCCTAAGGTGACAGTTTCCCGTATCAGTAAAAAATTATCCTGAATATGTCTCCCTTGGACTGAGCATGTTTGTCCAGGGTCTATAAGCTGTGGCACCACCACTGCAAGCCTGTTAGTCACAATTTTCATTAAGATCTTTAGATCAGTGTTCATCATACTCAAAGGTCTCCAATTCCATAAATCCTTCCTATCTAGTTTTTTATAAATTAATATCTGGATAGACAGGCCCAGCTGAGGGGCTATGTCCCCTTCAGTTAACATACTATTAAACACTACTTTGAGAATGTCTATTACCTCAGACTTCATTACTGTACAAAATTCAGGCGGGAGGCCATCCGGACCTGGGGTTGTATTATTATTCAGGGTTTTAATAGCCTCCTCAATTTCAAGAGCAGTTATAGGACTAATTAAATGAATACCATCTTCTGGCAAAACCTTTGGGGTATCTAAGTTCTGAAAAAAGGTATCTAGGGCTGTCTTGTTAAGGTCAGGGTCTTGACAGAGGGCAGTAAGGTGATGTACTACTGTGTCTAACATGTCCCTTCTGGTGGTTGCCACTGTATGCTGTGGTGTATATAATTCATCCATAATTCTCTGCTCCCTGCATGTTTTGCAGCTGTCATATATGTTCCCTGCTCCTGTTTTACCCGGGGTGGCTATCCTATGTTCATTTAACAGAGAGGACGTCCTATCGTATTGCAGTTTTTCCATTTCTTCCTTTGAAGTGTGAATTTGTGAACCGTATTATTGGTGCCCCTCATTCACTCTACTAAGAATTCTATAATACTGTGCCCTAAGTGTCAGATATTTCTTATAAAAACTGTTTGATAGCAGTGCCACACAGTGTTGTAAAAGTCATCTAATATCATTCTTGGTTCCTACCCACCATCTACTGAGGTTATCCTCCAAGAATGCCATAGATTTTCTAGCTTCCAATAGATATTGTAAGTGTAGTTTATTAGCTTGTGATGTTAAACGGTTCTTGTTTAATTTCCAATATCCCTTTCCCAATGTCAGACTCTTGTTCTGACTTACAGTAATCTGTACCATAAGATGGTCCGAGTTTTCCACAGGTACAACATGTGCATTGTTAACTGTTAAGGAGCTAGAAATAAAAACCTAATCTGTTCTGGTAGCTAAAATTCTTCTATAGAATGTATACCCCCCTGTCACATGTACAGCTTTTTATGCATCTATTAATCCTCCTTCCTTGAGGGCTTTATGCAGGGCATGCAAATCACAGCAAGTTTTTCCTTTCAGTTCTGAATCAGCAATGATACAATTGAAATCATCCACCCAAATCAGTTTCCATGGAGTCATCAGGTATGGTTTAATTAAGTTAAATACATCAACCCTGTCTTTCTTGCTCTGTGGAGCATACGTAGTAACAACCCTCCATACCATATTGTTATAAGTAAAGTTGAGGAGCAGTGCCCTCCCTTTTGAAATATCTACCAATTTTGTCACAGTATAGGCATAACTTTTAAAAAGAATCCCTACACCATCACGACATTCCAACCCCATAGAGTAGAATGCTGGACCCCAAACCCACGCCCGTGTTGCTGCAGTGACCTCCAATGTGGTGTGCAGCCATGTGTCCTGTAGGAAACAAATATCACTATCACGGTCCTTAATAATAGAGAAGGTAACTGCCTTTCTCCTATCGTTATGTATGCTGTTGGTAGTCAACGTGGCCAGTTTAAGAAGGTAAGGGGCCCTCATGAAGAAATCTCAAGTAGGGATGGATAGGGTGTCATCCAAAATCTCCAGTTTTATTCAGATGATTACTCCTCCAGGTCCTACATCCTAGCTGCTTTTTCTTTTGCCAGGCTTCTTGTACCTGAAGGGGTAAAGGGTCTCCTTCTGAGTCCACGGACAAGCCATGCTGCAATGAAATGGTGGTGGGGTGTTCTGAGTCAGTGTCACGTTGTGGCTCTGATGGTTGTGACACCTCGCATTTATTATGAATCGCTATAGTTTTGGACATTTTAGCCACTGGCTGCTGTTTCTTACGAGGGGGGTGTTTTTTCGTGACGGTTGAAAGGGCTCCAGGGGAGGCATAACATTAGCATCCTCCATCCTCTGTTCTGGAACCTTAGGTCTCTCTTCCTGCTAAGGGTCTACAATCATCATTTGATCTTGGTCTTGTAGCTGTACAGTGGCAATCTTGTTATCTCCATGGTCCATGGCGTGGCCCACAGGGGGCTGAGGGGTCACATTATCTTCAGCAGGATCATGCTCTGGTTGGTTGTCGTTGATGTGATGCTCATGAGCTTCCCTTGCAGCTCTTTGGGTGTTAATACTGGCTTTTTGAGTATTCATAAGAATAATGTCCCGATCAGGTCTGTCTTGCCTGTTATGTGTGGCCCATGGGCAAGATATGTATGTGTGTGTCCAGTGTCCTTGCACAAATTACATTTCACCTCATCTTCACACTGGGAGTTGTAGTGTCGATATTCCAAGTGCAAATTACATTTTATCCGGTCACAGGCACTACTGAAATGCATAAGTGATCCACATTTGAAACATGTCCTGGGCTGACCCTGGTAGAAACAATGACCTCTGTCTCTCCCCAAAAAGAGTGAGCTTAGCAAGTGCTGTACCCCATGAGGGGTCATTTTCAATTTAACTCTGTATTTCCACCTGCCAGTCCATAGATGTTCTTCGTCCAAAATAGGGTGGGGCTGGCCTAGTACATTGCATCTCTGGGTTAGCCAGTGGGTAATATTATGCACATTAACGCCTTCATTGCAAAACAGCATTGTAATGTTCTTTATAGTTGGTTTGGTTAAGGGGATAGCCTTAAAGGGTAGACATAGTGCTGAGTATTTTTTTTTCATAGGCACTCCAAAATCTATCCAATCCCAATTTTTAAAGCTAATGTCAAAGTTACCATCCCCAGCAGCGTGTGTGAGAACATAAATCTCATTGGAGAAAAATTGGAGAGATTCTTTTATTAGCATTTTGCCCACGTAGATCCTGTCTGGTGGTATATCAAGCCTCCCTTAGTAGTGTGGATGGACTGCATTTTTTCTTTGCGCTGGCCATACCATTTGAAAATTCCTTTTCCTTTGCCTGAAGCCAGCCCACACCCTAAATGGCCTTTGTTCATCTGAATTCACTGACCCCTGTTCTTGTTCCATCCTATCCCCCCATGTGGGTACTGTCACGTCATCAACTGGAGGGTTCTCCAGGGGGGGGGAGTGTACGTGACATCCTCAGCCCTCAGATCTGTGTCAATGTCAGTTATATGGTGGATATTGACACTATCACTGTGCGCATGACTAGGTGGTCAAGGGCCTACACTAGGTCCTGGCAGAGTTCCTGGTATGGGTAACCCTACCCCGTCTGCTACCCAAATCCCTTCCTTTTTTCGTTTCCAGCCCACATTAGTGAGAGCTTTAGTGACAGTCTATGGTGTAGGGAGGGGGACCCACTGTATAGTACAGGGCTCCAGAAGGCAACCAGAATGGAGGCTAGATAAGCCATCCAGTTCAACATGTTCACTGTGCAATAGAGTATTGTCAGGTTGTGCACGTACCACAAGTCGTGGTTCTGTAGGCGCTTGGCAGCGAGTTTCTGGCTCAGGTCACACAGGCCGTATAGGCGCTGGCCGCTGTGCTGGTAGCGTCTTTGATGCTTCATCATCTTGGGCCTCAGCTGGTTTGACAGGATCCGGCGGTGCTGTGTCCACACCTACAGGGGCTGAATCAGCATACTCTCCAGTAACCTTTTCCATACAAAGTAGGTTTGTTAGTGCTGTTAGCAGTTACTGTCTTTGTTTCTTCATTAGTTATGCTAAAAAGGCTTCTTCATCACAGGAGTCGTCCGACTCAGCTTCACCTCCAGTTTCCATTGTATCAAGCTGCTGCCTGGATGCAGTCATGTCAGGTTCCTCGATCCCCAGTGCTGGACCTGCAGGAGCGGAGATCAACTCCCCTGCAGGTACACCGGCAGCAGTGTCTGCTCTCTCCAGCCATTCATCTGCATTGTAACAGACTCCACAGCACCACCACAGAACAGTAGGGGAATTTTCACCAGTGTCCTGGCCAAATTTTGCCCATTCACTAAAAATACCACCAGCAGCTTAATCTGTTTCAATGACAGTTGCCATTCATCTGTATCCCCCTCCCCAGGGACAAGGCTGAAAATAGGTAGAATTGTCTAGTCCTCCTTTCCCGGTCAACAAAAACTAAATAAAAAAAAAAAACTGGCCTAGTGGTTAGAGTGCACTGGTGAAAACCTGTAGTTGCTGCACAGGGTAAAATCCCCCTACTGCCGCTTACTCACAGAGATGACTGTTATCTCAGTCTCCCAACTGGAGAAACACAGAACAGTGAATCTGAGCCCATGTCACACTAGTGCCACTTTCCCACAGTGTTACTCTGCCTACAATGGTGGCATAATTCCCTCACCCCTCCTTTCCTTTATTGTACTGTTTTTGTCCAGGAAAGGCACACTGACCCAAAGCTGGTTTCTGGTTGCATTGCAGGAGCACAGGGAAGTTAAGTGACCTGCTCAGGTTACAGGGTATGCAAGTGGTAGCTGTTGGATTCAAACCCAGATCTTCAGGTTTACAGCTGAGGGTTACTCTATTTATGCTCCTAAGCACCAGCCCGGACCTCTTCTGCTCCAGCCCCCCAAGCCCCATCACCCAACTTCCTGCAGACTTACCATCACTCCAAGCTCTTCATGACTTCCCCCTCATAGAGGGGACAGCACGGCTCTTCCTCCCCATTGATTCAGATCCAGATCCAGAGGGTCTATATCACCAATGCGAGGTTTGTAAGAGTCTGGATCATAATCCTGCTAGGGCTGGGGATTTACAGTGCTTTCTACTGATCCCCCCTCCTCCGAAAAAGAGGTAGTGCACCTCAAAGCACTGGGGACTCAGAGTTGTTTCATCCATGTGTCTCTATTTGCGGCTTAATAATCATAGTTTTTGCAGCAGACTTAGGAGTGTGCCACTTATTTTTTTTGTCTCAAGTGTAGCCTTTCTCAGTGGCACCCTCCTTTTTGGCTGTATGACAGCATCCTTATGTGTGTCTTTTTATTACACTAAGAAGGAGAAGGTAGTAAGCAAACTCACAGGAGAATGAAACTATAGAAAAT
The DNA here is from genome assembly GCA_016271365.2 of Neoceratodus forsteri. Taxonomy (NCBI): domain Eukaryota; kingdom Metazoa; phylum Chordata; order Ceratodontiformes; family Ceratodontidae; genus Neoceratodus; species Neoceratodus forsteri. The sequence goes on along the minus strand of JADMNL010000023.1, from coordinate 208,507,574 downwards.
ATAAGCACAGTGAAGATTCACTGTGCTCCCATAAACTGTCAGAAACCTGGTACCACGTAAGTAGGAAGCTACATACCACAAATAAGGCGGTGTATAACACACAATAATGTCTTAACACCCCGAGGAAGGAGTGAAACAGCACCCTGAAACATTGGTAGGGACCACAAGTCAATATTTTGCATAAAGAAGGAATTTAACAAATATGCTACTTCTGGGTGAGGGGGTCTCTGTGTTCCAGTTTCCATAGAATTTATCAAAATACATATAATTTTGCACAAGCCCATTGGCGCAGTGGTAGCGCTACTACACGTGAAGCTGGCAACTCAGGTTCTGTAGCAAGTCTGAGTCATTAGGAGCTGGAGGGAGAGGAGGATTGAGAGTCCCAGAGGATGCTTTCTTCCTCCAAGGAGGCAGACCCACTGCCGCTGCGCAACCACCACCTGGGTGACCAAACAGGCGGTGGTGCAGGTGAGAGTGTATTACAGGGTGGGGGAGCACTGATTGGCTGGGAGGGGCTCCATACCCTACACTGCATGCCAGCTCTCAGTTGGTATTCCCATTGGCAGAGGATAAAAATGGGAAAAGGGCCCTCGGCAGAGCAGAATGATGGCACTGCTCTCCCACAGACCCCATACCACTGAACTGGCTCTTTCTCTCTCCTAGCAACACTACATGCAATTTTGAAGGGATCTGGCCCAACCTGAGGACCCCATCATAGGGGAAGTAAGCCATGAGGGAAATACAGGAAAAGTAAGTCTCCAATGGAAGGCAAGGTGATAGGGTTGGGCAGATGCAAGAGCCTGAAAGTGGGGCCAGATGCCAGCCAAGAGAGGCAGCAAGAACATAAAGTAAAAAAAATGAGTTTAATGAAATGATGACATATATTTCAAGGATGGGTGGAGGTATTGTATCAGGATTGCCTTCCTATTAAATAGCATAAAACACTGTTTCTGTAGCATGCCCCTAGTTTTTGAAGCAGAGATAGTTGTATGTTCTATATGTGTTTAAAGGGAAAACTGGCTAATAAGCCCACCCCTACCCCATGGTATTGAAATTCATGAACCAATTTTAGGGAGGCCCTTTTAAGAGTTGATATTTGGAGGTTGTTCATCTTGTTTCCTCAGTTAAAACAGATCAATGCCTTTGTCTTTTTATATTTAGAAATAGATAATTCAAAGTAATCCAGGACTAATTTTGAAATCCGTCTGTAATTTGTTGTTTACAGTAGGTCACTTAAAGGAATTTTCGAAGTTTCACTTCCTGAGAGACGCAGTAGTCCCACATGGAGAGATTTAGGTCCATCAGGGCTTTTTCTAAAGTGTTAATGATACGTACTGTAAATGAAAGTTCACTAATGTCACTCAGAGTGATAACTGTGAAACTAAAATGGAGCTAATTGGCAGAAACTGTGCACTTTCAGTAGGAATTAATTAGGTGCTAATCACTTTGTGCAAAATTAAATTTGTGCAATTGCAGCCAATTAGCCATGTGTGCAAAATAAAACAAATGTGACAACAAACAATATTGCAGTATTTTTTAAAAACAATGCGCTATAGAAGAAGCAGCTGCTGAGGTGCCTGCTACAAATATTTCCTTTTCTGATTCCGCTTATTTGAACAACAAAACCTGTGGGAGTTGAGGATTGGAGAAGAGTCCATCTTTGCTCTCTAAGCTCTCTACAGTCCTAGTAGCGATGACTGGTGTGTACAAACTCCAACACCCAATACTGCTGCCACCAAGGGACCCTCTGATCAAATGCCAGGAGGAGAGGAGTAGTACTGTCGGCATGGCTGCACTGATGGCTCTGCTCCAGCACCTCCTGTTGCCGTGACATCACTGGTAGGGTCCTGGGGCTGCAGTTCAAGAGGCAGTCACTAGGACATCATCAGACCAATAAAAACATAATTTTAATGTCACACCTTAGCTAGGCCCAGTAGAGGACTACAACACCGGGTTAGTGATATTTATATTTTAGTGATATTGCTTACTTTAGGAGTCCCCCATAGCAAGCTTACAAACATACTTTGATGAGGTTTCATTGGTATATATATGACTGTGTCGTCAGCAGAGTGGTGTATACGTGTAATGAGGTGCCATTTATGAAGAGGGTGAACAGAAAAGGACCGAGAATAGAGCCTTGGCTTATACCTAGTACAAACAATCTGGGTCAGAGGAGATGTTGTCATAGATAACTACTGGGGATCTATCCTTGACGTGGGTCTTGAATTACTGGGTGATACACTTAGGTTTGAAAGTGTGTCTATAAGTAGTTCATGGTTGACTGAGTCGAGTCAAAGGCTTTTGTGAGACCAATGAAGATGGAATTTAGGAACTGAGCAGCATATATGAAACTTGGCTTCAAAAATCATTGAATCTACTGCAGTGATGAAAGATGATAAAGGAAGCGTGAGCTTAAGCAGTGATTCTTTTTGGGAAGGGGTTTGAACTGCCCCACTCCCAACCAGGAAGACAAATATAGCATTGATTAGTATGCCAACAAGAAGGAAAAGGGGAAACAAATGTATAAGAACACACACTGTATTCAAAGCTGAGAATGATTTTCAAAACCACTCTCATAGCGGAACAAAAAAAAAACTCTTCTTCACAGGGGGGCAAGACGCATCTTCCCCCTTTAGGGATTTATAGTAATACTGCCAAACCATCCTCTGATTCAACCCCTGCATGAACTTTACTGGCTGGATACCATTGCTGGTTGACTGGGAACTGCACTAGACAGAGTTTATAAGGTAAAGGACACTCATTTAGAGTATTAGGTGCAACAGTGCTAGACGGTGCTCCTTAATCAGTTGCAACAACAAACAAAAGCTGCAGGCATTCAAGATGAGCCATGCCGATGCTGTAGGGTTAGCTAACCCACCAAATTGAAAACAAATGTAAGAATGCTAAGTCTCATGCCCTGGCACTTTGATTACAGGGGTCTTCCTCAGACTTCCTCCTCTTTAAAGCAGCAGTACTAGTTAATAAAAATGTTCTTTTTACAATAGTTATGTCAAACAAGCCCCACAACTGATAAAACTTGCATCCTTTGCTTTTAATTTTTGTTTTCTTTATATTCTTTCTTTTTTCTAACAGTTTAGCACAGACCCTTACCAGAAGTGCCAGATTGGATTCTGAGGGAAACGGGGTGGTGCCATTCTCTAACTGGTTATTTCATCTGATGCACCACCCCTTCCTTTGACTGCTGAATTTGTATAGGACAAGCAATGTAAACAAAAGAGTGAAAAAAGGAAATGGTATGGGAGCTGCCATATTTCCTATGGCTCTACACAACATTATAAATCTATTAAAAATCAAAGAAACCAGTTATCAGAAAACAGTAGTAACCAGCAAAAGTTAAATCGGATATTTTAAACTACCAGGCAGTGCAAAAACCTGGGAAGTGATGAACACTTCCTGGTTAACTAATGCTGCTGCTTTAATAAGTGAGGGTTGGATTTTCAAAGAACAGCACGATTCCGCTGCAGCTGCACTATTTGCAACATGACTATTAGATCACATAAAACATGATCTAACTTCACTTTGCAAGAGCCACAAATTAACAAACTCTAGCCAGAGCTGATACAGCTGTGGCGAGCTTGCAAAGCTCCGAAGAGCAAGTACCAAGTGCCATCCCCAAGATGGCAGCGACGCAGCTGTGCATGTGCAGCATTTGCACATGCTTTGTTACAGTGAATGGCATTATGCCATTTGCAAGATGGTGGTGCCAGCGGAACTGCACATGCGCGCAAGGCACTCACGCGCAGTTCATGTCCTGGAATGCAGAAGTAATAGCTGAAATAGTGCAACTGTTACTCCATAGTGGCCGACCATGGCAGAGTGTTACAAGCTCTATTGGGCTTTCGAAAGGATACTTCCAAAAGTCCAACGGAAGGTTCCCAATCTGCCGTTTTAAGCAACAGAATGCAAAACGGCTGTAGGTTCTGCCCACAGACGTAAAAATGAAGCACTCATCCTTTTCCAGCTGTAAAATGAACAAAGTGCTGCAAATGTATCAAAATGTTTGGGTCATTTGCAGTGATGCAGCTGTGGCAGAATAACTGTCATGAGTTCTGCATCCAAAGATGTCAAAATCCAGACCTTTGTCTTCAGGTAATTTGTTTGTTTTGGGGGTTTTTTTGTCTAAATTTGCTGTTTTCCCCCAGTAGCTCTGCTAGCCCCATCAGTCCAGCCACCTACCCAGCCCCATCAGCCACCATCCACAGGACTTACCTGGACCTCAGGTATTTCCCCTTGGATGACCCCCCATGGGAAGGGCCACTGGGAGCCTCGCCCATAACTCCCAACAGGATTGAGTAGTCCATCAGTGAGGCAGAGAGCCCAGTCGGCGGTGCAGGGCCTTTGACAAGTGCTGGACAGCATCCTGCACATGACAGGATTTTCCTGTGTTCTGTCTTGGGAGGTGGGATGTGCAATGATGTCAGAGGCGCACACACCGACATCTGACCCACCTCCATTACATGCTAGTGCCTGGCTGCCAGAACCCTGGTTTCCACCAGGGGTCAGACTAGCACCAGGAGCCCCCCCCCCCAGAGGAGAGCAGTCCATGGGATACTCAGTCCTCCTCCCCCTGGCCGGCACTCTGATGCTCAGGCTCATTTCCAAACCCAGGTCATTGGCATTGTGAGCAGTGGCACTACCGCTGTGGGAGTGGGCCAGCTTCTCTGCAGGTAATGTTGCTTATGCAGAAATCAAGTTAAAAAGGAATGAGAGCTGGCCTGGTGGCGTAGAGGGTTGAGGTGCTTGTGTTTTACCTCAAACCACACCGGCGACCCGGGTTCGGGAACAGACTAGGGACACCGGGGGCTGGCAGGAGAAGGAGAGGATTGAGCATCTGTCGGACTGCTCTCCTCTCCTGGGGTGGGTTGTGGGTTGACAGCACACTGCAGCAGCCTCTGGTGGAGGCCAGGAGCTCTGCAGACGCGTGTAGGAAGGAACAGCAGAAAAGCGGAAAATCCGCTTTGCGACAGACCAGATGATGGCTGCCGGTCCACCACTGCCACCAATGCCCTGAAGGAGACCATTCACCTCAGCAATACCCTGGGGCCAAATATGTGTGCTGGGTGCCTTCCCCCTCGGAGGAGGGGGACCCACCCGTTGAAGGGTTATATCCGAGTTACCGCAGAGACTGCTGCGATTTGAGGTTGGATGTCTCAGGAAGGGACAGGCAGAGCCGATGGGACCTAGGCAACCCAAAGGAGTGGTGGGTCATGAGGCAAGAAGGGGAGAAAAGAAATAAGACAAAAACAAAAACAAAAAAAGGGAATGAGGGGGAATGGAGTTACCCTACTTCAGTTACATAAAGAAATATTTGCAACTTTTCCTTAGTGATTCCCATGGTAATAATCTCTGATCTCTTTTTAGAGTTCCCGTTACCATTTGTGTATAACTAGAATATATTTTTTTTATTTTACAATTTATTTACCCAGGCCCAACGCATTTACCCAGGATAGTCCAGCTGAGATGCAACATTTCGTTTCTAGTGGGGTCCTTCTTCTACCCATTTCCACAGCTGGGTGGACTGGAGCACCGTGGCAGTTAAGTGACATGCTCAGGATCACACGGTGAGTATTTGACTCTGGTCATATCTGAACCTATAATCTCCTGGTTTGCAAGGTAGTACTAACCGTTAGACCACACTGCCTCCATGACATGTGTGAGAGAGGGGGTTATGAAAGAAAATATGTATCATTTTTTGACAAAAACATAACAGATCAAACTTTTTGACATTGTGACCCAACAGTTTTAAGTCACTTTCACGCCATTCTCTTTCTATTACTCTCACACCTTCCTGACTGTTTGCACTTTCCTAGAAAGAGCCACATTATCATCAACTTGCGTAAACTCTTTTGCATCAGCTATTTGCTGCACTATGCTGACATCTGCTGGCATTCTGGTTATGAGCATTTGTGGTGCTCAAACCATCAAAGGAGACAATAACAAAGACGTTCTTACACTTTCTTTGAAACAGATGTTAAGGGTGTTGTGCAGAGAAGCTGTGGAACTTATCCCTTGCTGAGAACTGAAACTCCCTGATGCACCCAGGCTGCACAGCCTGTAAGAATGTGCCAACAAATATTATTTTTCATGTTACACTAAAGCTGAAACCTCAGCTGAAATGCCACCCCCACTGGCTTCTGTTTTCCCTCTACTTGACTGTTCCTCCTGTATGTGGCTCCTCCCTGGGTATCGGGGTGGCTGAAATGCCTCATTTTCTTGTTTCTACCTCAATTGCTCATGTTGCACTTACTCCTGTAATTAATTTGTTTTCTTTGATTGAACTTTATTGTAACTGTGAACTTTGTCTGTGCTAGGTATTTGTATCCCCTGTTCCCTTCATCCGGGTCGCACCTGGAAGTGAGCCTCAGTTCAGTGTGAATTTCCTGGTTACCAGTTTTCAAATAAATAAAGTAGTTTTTTCAATTCATCAATTTACTCATTTATTTGAAAATTGGTGGCTTGGGTGTTAATCATTAATTTATTAATTCATTTGAAAACTGGTGACTGGAAGAGGCTTGTTTCCGGCAAGGAGAGGTTACAAAAGGAAAGAAACAAATACAGGCAATGCAGACATACAATAATAACAATTTATAAATACAATGAACTGCGTCGGTGATTATGCAGTATATCGTACATACCGTGAAGGAAAGCAAATGTGAAAATTAATTACAAATTCAAAAGGCAATTATTAAAAAAAATCAGCAGAACAAATCAACACAATTACAATTACCAGAGAGACTGTATGAAATTGTAAAAGGTAAGGAGCTCCAATGTGTCTAGTATTGGGAAATCAATCGTGCCAGCATGTCAAATGAAAACTATTGGGATATTCTTCATGCATGGCATTGTAAGAGTGGAACCTGGGGATTTTTGCAGGGAATGGGTTGTAGAAGCTGGGTGTTCTTGGGGGTCCCTGCTACACCAATGAACAAATAATGTTGTGATATACTTCTGATGTTGATTAGGAGTGAGTATTCCATGTCCTTAACACAACCCCACCTCTATTTAACCCCCCCATCTTAACTGACCACACAAAATAAAATCAGTAAAATCAATTTGTCATTAAGATGTGATATGTGGAAACTGTTGACTATAGCAAACAGTTTTTATATAGTTATACTGTATTTGCTTTTTTTTAACCCTCCAGTTTTTACATTTTCCCCTTTCCCTATCAAGTGTGGTTAAGGGCAATGATCTCCTTTGACCCTGCCAATGCCTGCTTTGTTGTTTGGGCACATTGGGTGCAGGAGAGCGCCACGGCTCATCCCTCTCTCAATGGAGAGTGAGTATCTCATGTTCACAACATATCCTCTCTCCGCTGACTCATAGAGTGAGAGACAAGGTCTTTCTTTACTCAGGGCCTCCTGCCTGAGGCACTATATATTACTGTCAAGCCACTGAGCCTTCCTATTTTTGCTTAATCTGTTTTACTAATAATGCCTCTCTTTGACTGGTGCAGTCTGATGTTCCTTCCCCCTACAGATCCAGTTCTCATCCTGTTTACAGAAGGTCATGTGCTGGTGCCAGTACTGCATAGAAAGAAAGAAAGAAAGAAACAAACAAAAATCCTTGTAACTGGAATAAGTGATCTGGGTCAACATTTTATGGGGCATAGCCATAAATCTTTTCCCCACCCCCATTCATGTTAGAAACCTACACTAGATTATATTAACAAAGTAAATTCATACCAAAAGGCAAGTTGTCAGAAAGATTAGTTTATACAAATCTTGTTTGTTTGCTGTTTATTTACTTTTTATCATTCCTTTACCTGGTTGGCAAGGCTATTCTTCAGCCCCGTCCACGGTCCTCGATCCCACGCCTACTAGAGCAGTGTCAATAGGCCCCAAAGGCCCCCTTCCTGTCCACTCACATACTGTCACACTGGGTAGGGCAAAACAGACAAGGAGTAAAACTGGTCAAAGCACTTCATACCAGAGACCCAGAGAACTGGGTACAGAGAATGTGGTGGCATCATCCACTTTAGTGCCGTAAACATTTCCACCTGCCTTTATTGTACACCAAATCAGACACACAAACCAAAAAAACTGACGTAGTCAGAAGAAAAAGACCCCGCAGCCTATTGAGTCTGAAACATTAATTTAACATTATTCCACGTTATCCTTACAATGTGGCCTGTTCCCAGTTAGATGGGACTGTTTAAATCTCATCCATGACTTTGATATGGTAGTTGTCCACTTCACTAAGGAGTTTTTACAGCTGCGTGAGTTGCATGCCCCTTTTGTTAGTACCAGAAGGAATAAGGTAAGTCTTAAAAAAATAGAATTAGGGGTTTGGAAGAAGGCTTTTAGTTTTAGCTATGAGAGCACACGGTTTTGCTTTAAAGCTTTGTGAAGTTAATGTAAGCAATTAATGACTAAATTGAAAGACGTGTGCCAAGAACCCAAGGTATTTTGGAAGATTCTGAAGACCTTGCAAAACCCAGTTATAGAGAGACCACTTACTTTGATTCTTATTTTAGAAATGTAAATCTAGATGACTCATCAAGTGGTGATTTGGTTGTATATCAGAATAGTGGGGAAGAAATTTCTCAAGATGGCATTTACCACAAATTTTGACTTCAGATCTTTAGGTCTCAAGATATATTGAAAAGACCGAGGAGCCTAAGAATAAGGAACTCAGGTGGTGTGGATGGGCTGGAGGCCTGCTTGCTGAGATACCACTAAAGGCGCTTTTACACACATAGTCTTACAATGGAATAAGCGTTATGGAAGGAACATACCAGTCCATCCCATGCTGTCTAAATGCTTTTTGTTCCGTTGTAAAATGAACGTTCGCCTGGACAGCATTCCCTGGCATGGGTGGTTTGTCCCCAAGTGTGCTGCTGCAGTGCACAGCGTAAAGCGCCCAATCTTCAGTTATCGCGTCACGGCCACTATTTTACCCAGCAAGGAGTACTGCACTGATATGGAGTGCTAGGCGATGTTGTGGCGAAACAGGAGCTCATCTAATCAGAACGTGAAGCACAACAGGCTGTATCAACGCTGGACAGGTAACGCTGGTTTTGGTACAGTAGTGCGTGTGTAAAAGCACCTTAAGAGTATTGCTGTTCCCTTTACAATGCTCCCGATTTGTATTATTACCACTGGCTGGTTCCCATCTAACTCTAAGGTCACTAAAGTTATTCCATTGTTTTGAAGGAGGGGAGGGCCAAAGAGAAGCAAACAATTACAGGTAAACAGCATTACTCTTTTCTTTCCAACATTTTTGGAAATGGAAATTCCTAAACAGTACAGGCCCACTCCTGCGGGGGCAGGATTCACTGGGCTCACAGTGAACTCGCCTAACTGCAGCCTGTGTGGAGTGGGTCAAGACCCCCCCAATCCTTCCAGGGTGCTCACTGAATTTATAACTGAGCATTTGCCAGGAGGCCCTTGGGTCCCCTCTCTCTGTGTGAGGGATGAAAATATAGCCTTGAGTCTGTGTTCCTGGGAGAGGACCACTTTGGTCACTGCATAGTGGAAAAAAGAAAAGCCACAGGCATTTAGGCCTTCGGGGTGCCCTCTAAACCCTATAAGTGTCTTTTCAAGGGAAATGCAGAGACCGGTTCAAACCCCACAGACCACTCAGTGAGACCTCTTGTCTCTCCCCCTACACTCACACAGTCCCTTCTCGTGTTCCGTCCTGGTAGCATTTGGCCTTTAAGCATTAGCTCAGGCATGGTATTGTTTGAACAAAACCATCCCAGGCTTACACACACACACACACACACACACATACACAAAAGACAATTTTAAAGGTATTGTAACATTATGCCAATGACTTTACTAATATCTATTAGATAATACTAATTTAACATATAAATAACATTCAAAGATTGGTTGCAGGATATCAGAAATAGAAGTTGGACAATATACACAATATACAAAAAAAAACTTACACAACTTTCCTAAATCTAACATGTAGCTTCTGCCTTGTTCTAGTTGCAATTGGTAGAGTTGAAGTCTAGTAAAAATGTCCGTTACCTATCTTGTGATGGAATTCAAAATGGGGGGGTCCATCTGAGTAGTTGTCTCCTCACAAACAGTACAAACAAACAATAGGTCACAAACCTATGACCATCTGTCCCCTCAACAGTCTGGCTTCATGCTCATGAACTCAATTAAACCTGCATTAATGGATTTTATGGGGATGGTGGCACAGTTCTTGGACAACAGGTTATGCATGGAGGCTGTCTCTGCACCAGACACTGAGCACTCAGGATCAGTAATGAGGTTTGTTTATGGTTTAGATTTTACTTGTCCAGACAAAGCCAACTGGCCTCTGTGAGTGGTACTTATTCTGAAGTGCTCCCGCTGACCTCTGGGGTAACTCAGGGTTCCATACTTAGACTTCTACTTTGTGTCATGTCTATTAATAGTCTGATTTTCCCCTGACACTCCCCAGGAGACCATTTACCCTTTCTTCTCTCAACCCTTCCAAATCTAGCCCAAACGGCTTGGACCGCTTGGACCCTAACCTTCTCCATCTGTCAGCTCCTCCCATTGCCACCCCCCCTTACTCACCCCTTAAATCTTTCCTTCACTCTTTGTATTGTCCCTCAGTCTTGGAAGATTGCCAAGGTTCTTCTCCTCCACAAAGGGGATGATCCCTCCACTTCTGGCAACTTCTGCCCTATCTCCCTCCTCCCTTCTCTTGTGAAGCTGCAGGAGAAACTAGTCTACTCATGGCTTGCAGACTTCCTCCTCTCCTCCAGCTTCCTTTCAGCCTTCCAGTCTGGCTTTAAGAAGGACCATTCCACCATCTCCTCCCTACTTAGGGTCACTGACTCCATCCTCTCAATGATGGATTGGTGAACATCAAAGCTGCCATCTTCATCAATCTGGCCAAAGCCTTTGATTCAGTGTCCAATTCACTCTTCCTGGATAAGCTGAGCTCTGCCAGCCTCTCAGCCACTTCTGTTGACTAGTTTCACTCCTACCTCTCAGACCATCAACAGGGTTCAGGTAGGCAGCGCCATCTCTCCACCCCTTCCTGTCCCAGCAGGGGGTCCCACAGGGCTCCATTCTGGGTCCAGTCCATCTTCCTAAATAATCTCCCCTCCACCTGTGCCAACTCGCATATTCACATTTATATAGATGACACAGTTCTCTACACCTCCGGTCCCTCACCGTTATCTCTGGAAGTCTCACTTCTGCAAGACTTTCACAATGTTCTATATTGATTCCAGTCCAACCAACTGTGGATCAACACAAATAAAAGGTGTCTATGAACTTTGGTACCAGCCAGAAGATGTCCCGGCTCACCCACCCCTCTCTTCTCCATGCTGGATGGCATACTGCTTGAAGTAGTCCTAGTTTTCAAGTACCTTGGTGTGTGGTTAGATAACAGACTTGACTTCTCTGTCCACAGTGATGCCATCCATGCCAAACTGCACCCCAAACTTGGTGCCCTGTGCTGCAGTAGGGACTGTCTCTCTCCCCAAGTCTGCTGGGAACTGGTCACCAACATGGTTCTCCAGGTTTCTGACTATGCTGATGTGGTTAATGCACTATCCCCTCCACCTCCCTTGCCAGAGTGGACACCCTCTGCAATGCCTTCTGCCACTTTGCTATCAACTCACCATCTCATACTCACCACTGCTCCCTTTACTCCTCACTATCCATCCTTCCTCTCCCCTCACGTCACCAGTTCCACTGTGCTTCCCTCATCTCTAAATACTGGTTTGGGTCCCTCCCTTCATACTTACTCCTTCTCCTCTAACCATCCCCTCCTCCTTGTACTTCATGTGGTCATGTAACCTAGGCATATTCTCCCCTCCCCATCCACCCTCCTCAGCCAGGATATCTGCTTTCTCATACCAATTCCCTTCCCTCTGGAACCAGCTACCCTCCTCATCTGTCTCTCCCCCTCTCTTCCCTTCATTAGACGCAAGGTAAAACTCTTCCCCCTCCCTCCCTCCTGCTCCATCCAACCCTCTTCCTGAACCCTGTCTGGCTTATAACCACCCCTTACCCCTTCCCTCTTAACCTCATAGTTCTGGCAACCTCACTGAAGTTTATCAACCCATTTTTACATCTACTTTCAGCACCAACTCAACCTCTCTTCACACTTGCACTATGCACTTTCAATTTGTCCAGTTTGCACAGATATATGTATGCTAATTCATTTGTTTTGCCATTTTGTCTGTACTGCACTCAACTTATGCTCTTTATTTCATCTTCACTGTAGCCACATCACCTGACTGGCTATATATTGTTTGCAATTGTACTTCTCCCCTTCCCCCGGGTCACACCTGGAAATAAGCCTCAGCTCAGTGTGCCTCTCCCAATTACCTATTTTTTAATAAATATATCTTGATTATTTAACATTCTATTATTAAGTTTTATGCTGAGGATTAGGTCCTTCTTACTACTACTGAAAACCCATCGGTGGCAAGTGACCTTATTCAGAAGGACTTTTCAAACCTGCAAGAATCTGACAGCAGATAAGGACCGCTTGGCCCATCTAGCTGCCCATTTTCCCTGTCTGCAACATTGGCTAGCTATAAAAAAACTGGATATAAATACAAAAAAAGATGATGTTTTAAACTCCATCTATGTTAAAAACTCATTCCCCTAATAATTTTCAAGTGACTGCTCTGGACAGAAATCAGAAATGAAATGTAGACTGCTACATATTTGGTATTGTGGGTTGGCCTCTCTCTAAGGTATAGTATCATATCATATCATATCAGTTTTATTTATAAAAAAGGCACCTTTCTAAAACCAAAGCGCCTGTACAATAAAATTCATAAAATAAAATGGAATTATTAAAAACAGGCACATAAATGCCAACAGAAAACAGTATACTAGCAGCATAACAAACTAAAATAACCACATCAATCAACAAAAGCTAGGTTAAATAGGTTTTTAAAGCAATTTTAAAACTCTGGACGGTTAGGCAATCTCGTACCCGATGAGGTAGAGAGTTCCACAAGGACGGAGCAACAAAGCTCAATGCCCTTGCCCCAGATGTCTGCAAACGTACCTTGGGAACCTCTAGCAATCCCTCATTGGTGGATGTGCAATGCCTGGGAGCTCTAAGGAGACATTGCCACTGTTTGGACTAAGCCACTAGATGTAACTATGTCAATCAGTCGATCAGAATCTTTATTTAACCCGGCAAACATCATTGAGCAAAGCTCATTTGTGAGATGGACCTGGATAAGATACAAGAACATTACACAGCACAGTAAAAAACAATATAGCCACACAAAACATAAGTACTAACATAGACAGAGCTAAATATAATATACAGGGTAATAACAGTGGTATTGCTTGAGAAATGTACTCTCGCATAAGCAGGTAAATACAGGTTAAAGTCGAGGTTGGACACTATAAAGTGGTGAAGACAGGGAAAACAAACATGAGTAAGAGGGGGCAACAAGGGTAGATTAAGGAAAAGTTGAGAAAAAAGAAAAGGGAATGGAGTTATGCAGGTTAACAGGGGGAGGAGAGAAAGTAGGCAAGGAAGCACAAAAATTATCATAACAGCAAATAGGGATACCAGTGTCATGGGTAGGGACAGACTCAAGAAGAAAGAAGAGCAGAGAGGCAGTAGGTAACGTGAACGCTCCAGAGCAAGGGAGGAAGGGGGCATATGAACAAAAGATAAATGTTTAAGACTACTGACACCTACACAGTGGAGCAGGCTACACAAGGAGAAAACAAGAAGAAATGCTATGAGTGGGGTAAAAAAGGGTATATGTAGTACTTCTTCAAACAGGAGACTGGCAGGTCGCTGACGAGGCGATGGGAGCTCAAGAGAAACAATCGCAAGTTTCCTTGAATGAACGAGCATAGAGAGTTTTAAAAGCTGATAAGTTCATTCTGAAGGTCAATTTCAAGATTTTTTGCAGTTTACTCCAGCACACAGGTAGCATATGGCTTATCGAAGCCCTACCAAAACGTGATGTGGCCTTTGGCACTGCCAGGTAGAGATAAGAGGCACTTCTCGGCGTATACATACCTATCGCGCTTGGGGGTAAATGAGCTTTGCTCAAAGGTGTAACCGAACTATTAATAAAATAAAGAAAAAAAAATACTTAACCCATTTTTGAAACTGTGGGCAGAATACAAGCATCAGTGATTACTAAACAGCTGTCAAACCAATGGATCAAACAAGCCCAGTCCAGTTAACAATACCCCCCCCACACACACACACACACACAGTAAGTAAGTAAGTAAGTAAAAGTTTATTTTTAAGCGCTTTTCGAAATCAAAGCACTGAACAATAAAACAGTTTAAATACATATAAAAACATACATACAACATAACAAACAACAATAAATTATAATTACAATACAGTGCAATAAACTACTCCCCATACGCCTTTTGAAATAAATAGGTTTTCAGTTCTGACTTAAAGCTTTCAACGGTCAGGCAGCTTTGTATCCGACGAGGTAGAGAATTCCACAGGGTAGGGGCAGCATAAGAAAACGCTCGTGCCCCCGATGTTTTTAAACGAACCCTGGGAACCTCTAGCAATCCCTCACCGGTGGAGTGGAGTGAGCGAGAGGGACAGTAGGGAACAAGCAGATCTTGAAGATATCGCGGTCCCTGTTCGTGTAGGGCTTTATAGGTCAGTAAACCGACCTTAAAGGTGATCCGCCACTGAACCAGCAGCCAGTGCAGCTCACGCCTTTCAGGCGTAATATGATTCCTCATAGATGTCCCGTCAAAAGCCTGGCTGCTGCGTTCTGCACCAACTGCAAGCGGCGGATATCAACCCCGGCAGCCCTAGGTACAGGGCATTGCAATGTCGGCGAGAAGTAACAAAGGCATGGACTAATGTCGGGAGGTCAGCCGGAGGAACAAGGTGTTTCACCCAAGCAATATTCCTCAGATGGTAAAAAAGGTTTGACAGCAGATGACACCTGGAATTTCAGCGTCAAACTGTCGTCAATAATAACGCTCAGGTTCGCACCGGTCTGAGGTGAGAGCTGGGCACCATCGATCCATATGCGAAGGAAGACCAGCCCTACAATCCGCCTCATGACGACCTGGGTCCACCACCAACACCTCAGTCTTATCCGGGTTTAACCTTAGCCAGCTGGCACTCATCCAATCACTGATCTCGGATAGACAGTTGTTAAGTATAGAGACTGCATCTTCTTGCCCGGGACTAAAGGACAAATATAGCTGGGTGTCATCTGCATAGCAGTGAAAACCCAAGCCATATTGCCTGTCTCCCAATGGCAGCATATAGACAGCGAACAACATGGGTGCCAGAATGGAACCCTGCGGAACCCCACAAGGCAAAGAGACGGCATCAGAGGAATAAATTCCAGTGATAATCCTATGTCTCCGGCCTGTGAGAAAAGATTGAAACCATTGTAGAACCGTACCAGACAGTCCACAATGAAACGCAGGCGTTCCAAAAGCACACTATGGTCCACAGTGTCAAAAGCTGCAGAGAGATCAAGAAGGACTAGAATAGTACGAGCCTTCGATCCTCGCTATCAGGAGATCATTTAGAACCGGACAAGAGCAGTTTCAGTACTATGTCTTTTCCTAAATCCCGATTGAAGAGTATCATAGACATTATGATTTGTAAGATGGTCGTCCAGTTGCAGTGCAACCACCTTTTCAATAACCTTACCCAAAAGGGCAGGTTAGAGATAGGTCTGTAGTTAGCTGGACAGTCCGGATTCAATGAAGGTTTTTAGAAGTGGTCGAACGACCACCTCCTTTAAGGTTCAGGAAAGATCCCCTGCTCCAAGGATTTCCAGATGATTTCAGCAATGGTCGGACAGATAATATCTACTCAACCCAATAAAAGTGGCGTAGGGCCCGGATCCAAACTACAACTGGTTGGACGTACAGTCTGGACAATCCTCATAATGTCCATGAATTCCAGCCTACCAAAGTCAGACCAGGTGACACAGGTGTTTGCTTCCCCTCGCCGATCACTGCAAACCTTTGTAGAGTGAGCTTGGCTGAGATCCACCCTAATGCCGGCAATCTTATCAGCGAAAAATCGAGCAAGCTCATCACACTTTATTTGTGAAAATCTCTTCCAGACTGTAGACAGAGTGGATTGCACAATCATCAACAGTCCGAAAAGAGATGAGCGGTCGGTTTCTCGCAGCAGCAATCTCCTGGACAGAATTCTGACTTCTTACAGGATATTACCGATTGATAGATAACATAATGATCCATCAATCTAAGTTTGTCAGCATCCAGGCAAGATTTCGCCATGCTCTCTCTAGCCTTCGCCCCTCTCCTCAGCTCCTTCAAAGACTCATCAAACCAGGGAGTCTTTTGGGCGCTGAGTGAGTGGGCGAATACGTAATAGAGCATCTGGATCCAGGGCCCCGTCACCGCCTTGTTATAGGTAATAACCAGGTCCCCTGACCCATGCTCTCATCCAAACAACCCGACAGGTCCAGTACCGCCAATAGGCCCTCTGGGTTTACCTCCCTAAAGGGCAATACTGACCATCTCCTAGGGACAGACCTATTAGGGGTGCCCCAAAACTGAATCTTATGGTGTGATGGTCTGTCCACGCATTTGGTTCCACCTCCAAATGTGAAACATCCAAATCCAGTAGGAACACCAGGTCCAATGAGTGTCCACCTATATGGGTAGCAGAGGTAACTACCTGTGACAGGCCCAACATAGACATAAGTTGGAGGAAGTTCTTTCCAAAGTGTGAGAGTTCATCGTCGACCCAGTACATCTGAAAAGTAAAACATTTTATCTCCTAAATTAGCTATTTTCTTACTTTTATCTCCATGGAAAAGGGTTTTCTTAGTTTTCAGATTGGAATTCCAATGTGAATAAGCCAAATTGCCAGATATCAAGGCGGAACCCCATGGTTTGGTCATAACTATGAAGTGCCTGCAGTGGCTACTCCTAAATAGAGTGCATTGCCTAAATTGTCTCTTTTAAATGAAAGTGTTTTCCACCAAAGTAACTCACAGGTAATCAACTGAAGCATGCTAAAAAGCAATACCATGAGCTCCCAAACCCTAAACTGGCAGTTTGTCTCATGCACATTGGAATGTCAGTCTGAAAACTAAGAGAACCCCCTTTCCATGCAGATAAAAGTACGAAAGCAGCCAATTTAGGCAGAAAAATATTTTACTTTTCAGATTTACCACGTGGGAGGGGTGTGTGCACTGGACTCTGTTTGTTTGTTTGTTTGTTACATGCCACAAAATCAGTAGCACTACTCAGCAGAAATGTGATTTTAACTTTGTGAATAATGCAAAGGTTAGAGCATGCTAGCCTTGGAATGTGTCATACTAAAGAATCCCTGCAAAAATGAAGAAAGTGGTGTGGCTGTATGCTCACAGGAAGTTGCACATTACAGGGAATCATAAACATAAAAGTGCAATGCACCAGTTATGCCTGCATGGTGACTGTAATCAAGAAACTGAGACATAGAAACATAGAAGTTGACGGCAAATAAGGGTCACATGGCCCATCCAACCTGCTCATTTCTTTTTCTACCTTATGAATGTGCCATCGGGCTATGCACCATTTATTCTTATCCTTTTCTTACATCGTAGATTTTTGTCCTGCATTGGGAAATTTCTAGAAGGTTCCAATTTTCTCGTCCACCACCTATGAAAATGTAATATATTGCTCATTCTCAGCTGTTTGGGCAGGGTGGGAGTATAGCACATTATGTGTATTTATGGCTTGTCTAAAATGGAACATTTGTCAAGCTTGCGGTTCCTTCTTGTTCCAGCAAAAAACAACTTCTTTACCAGTTCTGTTAGGTCAAGTTAGAAATGAAATATAAGCAGTATATGACAAAGAATATAGATAGTTGTCCAAGCATAATATGTCTGCTTCATGGAAGAAAGTTACAGGTACATGGATATAGGCGTATGGTTGTAGGAGAACCTAGTTCAGGAGATTCAGTGGATGAGATCACAGTTGTCTCTGCCACAAGCTACTTCAAATATTAATCAATAAAGAACTGTGATCTCATCCACTGACTCTCCTGAACTAGGTTCTCCTTTCTGGATGTAAAAAGGAAAACCCTTCAATTCTCTGTCTGAAACTTCGCCCTCAGATGTTCTAACCTCTGCAAAAGTGTTAGGGAGTACTTTTCCCTGTTGGCTATCGGAGCCCTAAACCTCTCTCTACTGAGTTCCGAATCCACCTGTCCAAACCACATGACTCAACACACTCTACTGAACTGGGCCCCTACCTCCCACTCCCACCACGTCATCACCTCTGGCATCCTCCCCGATGCTCTTAGTGACCATAACCCAATATTCATAGTTAGGAAAGTCCACAGAACTAAATCACCACACTAAACCATACAACTACTCTTTAAGTCTCTTGACCTTGAACAACTCCAGAGTAACCTTGCCACTTCTGACTGCTCCCCCCTAACCTCCCTCCCCTTGGTTCATAGGGCCCTTGCCTACTTCAAAGAAATCTTTCTTGTAAACTGGAACGCCTTCGCCCCACTCAAACAAACCAGAGTCAGAGGTAACCGCTTACCTTGGATAACCCCTTAACTTCTGGCCTGTCTCAGGCCTAGAGATTGAGCCTGGAAGTGTCATAAAGCTACCCAGCATCCTAGTGACCTTGCAAACTATTGCATGCTCTGAAATAGCTTGCACCAGAGCTACAAGGTTGTCCAAGTCCGAATATTTCAAATCTGCCTTCATCACCAACATAAATTCCCCTTCAAAGTTCTGGAAGGTGGTTCAATGCACTATTTACCCTCTCATCTCGCATACTGCCCAGTACTTAGAGTAAATAGATCACTAGTGTCTGATCCAGCAGCCGTAGCTGCAGAATTTAACTCCTACTATACCTCCAGTGCCACTGAGCTACTGAAATCCCTCCCCTCCTACCCATCCCCCTCCCCACCTCTACCTGTGTGCCCCCTCCACCACCATCCCACATCCCCTTCTTTTTCACTACTGTAACCCCAAATGATGCCCTAAGTGCCCTCATCACCATCAATTTCTCTAAAGGTGTCTCCCCTGATGGCCTCAACTCAAAACTCCTATTCCTCTCCACTTAGGCCATTGCCTACCTCCCCCAAATAATCCTAAATCTCTCATTCTCCACTGCCTCAGTTCCCTCTTCTTGGAAACTTGCAGTGGTCCTCCCTCTACCCAAAGGGGGTGACCCCTCATCCCCTGGCCATTATCACCCCATTTCTCTCCTCCCTACCTTTGTCAAACTTCAAGAACACATTGTCCTCACCCAACTCACATCTTTTCTATCTTACACCTCCTTTTTCACCCCTTTCCAGTCTGGTTTCAGCAAAGAACACTCAACCACCACCTCTCTCCTATGGCTCACAGACTTCATCCTAACCAGGATGGACAACGGCCAAATTACCTCTGCCATTTTTGTCGACCTGGCCAAGGTCTTTGACACCGTCTCTCACTACCTTCTCCTCGACTCACTCCTGGCAGCTGGCCTATCTCCCTCCACCACAAACTGGTTCAAGACCTACCTTATTGGCAGAACCAATCAGTTAAGATCTTGGATGCCACTTCCCCTCCCTTCCCAATTAGCACTGGTGTCCCCCAGGGTTCTGTATTAGGGCCCCTACTAGTGTCCATTTTCTTAAATGACCTTCCCTCTGCCTGCTCCCCCTCCTCCGCTGTTCATATGTATGCCAATGATACAGTCCTGTATGCATCTGGCTCCTGTCCTGCTGAGGTTACAACCAGCTTACAGCAAGACTTCAACAAGGTTCAGCTCTGGTTTGCTAACCATCAACTTTTCCTCAACACCAAGCGGACTGTCTCCATTACCTTTGGCACAAGGCAGAGACTCTCTATGCTTCCCTCCCTATCCACTTTCCACACCCTTGATGGGACTTTGCTTGGGGACACATCCTCCTTCAGGTACAGTGAAGCCCGCCAGGATGAAGCTCAGTGTTGCAGGTTTACTGCATGACAAAAGGGATTAACTCCCACTGAAATTGCATTGTTTGCTGCAGTAACTCTACTGCAGAATTCTGCCGTGCTGTGCTTCATTCTGGTGTGCTTCACTGTACTTAGTTGTTTGGTTGGACTAACACCTAAACTTCTCTGGACATATTGACGTCTAGGCATGAACTTGTTCAGAAGATGATACTGCCCATTTTCAACTATTCTGACATAGTTTATGGTGCTGCCCTTAAATCCTCCCTGGCCAGACTGAACACCCTCTTCAGTTCCTTCTGCTGCTTTGCCATGAATGCCCCCACTCGCACCCACCACTGCGATCTTTATCATGCCCTATCCTTCCCCTCTCTTACAAATAGGCGACTCTCCCACTGTGCTAAATTCACCTCCAAGCACTGGTTGGGTGAGCTCCCTTCCTACCTCACCTCCTCCTTTATAACCCCCCCATCCTCCCATTCCCTTAGATCAGCCAACTCCTGCATCCTGGTAGTCCCCAGCAGATCCACCCAAACAGGCCAATCTAGTTACTCTCACCGCCTCCCAGAAATATGGAATTTCTTCCCCCCCTCAAATCCAGCACTCATCCTCCACCTACTCCATCAGCTCTGCCCTCAATAATTACCTTGCACCTAGCTGCTTCTGCCATGTCCCTCCCTAATTCCCTCCATTAAGCCTTAGACAAACCCTACCCCTCTACAGTCACCTTCATTTTACCCTGTGCATCCCCACCCCCCAAATTTCTAGCTCTCTTCCCCTTCTGCCAAATTGCTCACCCTTAATGGCCTCCCTTGATCTCTCACAGAATGCAAGGGACCCCAAATGCTCTCCATGGGTCCCTTTCTTACCCCCCATGGGGCTTGTATCTCTCATCTACTTCCTTCCCCCACCATCCCTCCTATCTCCCTTGACTTGCAGTCTTCCTGCAGGGTTCTTAGCATCCCGAAAGGGTCCTTCTGCATCTAGGCTTGTCTCTTCTCCTTCCCCTTCCCCCCATTTACCTGTTCCCCTGGCCTTTGTAGACCCTTGCAGGGTTCTCAGCATCCTGAAGGGGCACTACTGCACCTAGGCATCTCTCCTCTCCTTCCCTTCCCCCATTCTACCTTTTCTTCCTAGCCTTCGCAATCCCCTTGCAGGGTTCTCAGAACCCTGAAGGGGTCCTATTGGGCATAGACTTGTCTCCTCTCCTTCCCCTCCCCATCTACCTTTCTCTATAGCTTTTACAGTCCCCCTTGCAGGGTTCTCAGCATCCTGAGGGGTCTTACTGCACCTAGTCTTGTCTCCAATCCTTCCCCTCCCCATCTTCCTTTCTCCCAAGCCATCGCAGTCCCCTTGCAGGGTTCTCAGCATCCTAAAGGGGTTCAACTGAGCCTTAGCATATCTCCCCTATTCTGTCTAGTCACTGTCTTGGCTTTCCATGACTACTAGCAGGGTCCAATTGTATCCTGATGGACTACTGATTAGGCCCCATCCCCTCCAAAGTTACGAATTATCTTCCCCTCAAGGGTTAAATTCTCACTCTCCTGTCACTCTCTTAATCCCTACCTACTTACCTTCCCCAACCCCTTTGAAGGACACCCCACATCCTGAAGGGTCCTCTCTTGGGTTAGGTCCTATTCCCCCTCCTAGCATTTAAGTCACACCTCCTCCTTCTTCTCTCTCCTCCCTCTTTAAATCCCTACAGCCTTATCCCCCTTTCTATCTAGCCCCACAGCCCCCTTAACAGGGTTCCCCACATCCTGAAGGGGTCTCTATGGGACACTGCCATATCCCCTTCTCTCTGGTCCCCCAAGTCCCCTTGCAGGGTTCCTCGCATCCTGAAGGGGTCTCCAGGGACATGAATCTTCCCCCTCTCCCACCAAACCCCTCCCTCTCTTTTCTCCCTTTTCTTTTACATAAGCACTTGTTTACTTACTAACCTGTCCACTCTCTACCTATTATGCACAACACTGTTGTAACACTCTTTGTAATACCTGCCTTATAACTGTATGTTAGTGTTGATCTTGTAACTTCAATGTTTAATGTCTCAATCCTATTGTACTCCTTCCCCCCAGGTCACACCGGGAGATGAGCGACTTGTCACTCAGTGTGCCCTCCTGGTGAAACATTTCAACAAATAAAGTCACGCTTTTCTCTTTTCCTCTCTTGGACCAATTCCATTGCACATGCTGTTGTATACCCTGTATATTATGTACACCATTCTTCTTTATTGTCAGAATCACTCCCATAACTGTGGCACTTAATTTGCATTTGTACTGGTACCTCTGAATGTATTGGTTGTTGATTTTTTAATTGTTTGTTGACCTGTGTACTCCTAGTCTGGGTGATTTGACTGTGTTGCCCCATGCTTGCCATGAATGTACTAATGCTTTTGCATCTACTGTGACTGTGGAAAACCTTGTTTTACCCCCCCCCCAATTCAATATAAACCCTTTTTTAATTGTGGGTATATATTGTAACTGATGTCATTGAATGTTTGTAGATACACCTAATATTCTTACTAGACCAACAAAATGGAACACTGCCCGCCAAATATAATTCCAATCTACTCAGTCAAAACTTTCTGTCTAGTGCTATAAGAACCACTTAGTCTTCCCTAAATTGCACTTCTTGTACTGGAAATATTTTTCTGAAACAGTTATAAATAGTCCTGTTTGACACGGAGCCTTCTTGATCTTGCTGCACTTTTCCATCTAAATTTGTTATTAATCTTTTATTTAGTTTTTGAGTACCATCATCATTGGTGTGAGTAATTAATTTATAGTTTGTGATACATCTCTGGTCTTTCAAAGGTTTTGAGAGGGAAGAGATTATAGAATAATTCATAGATGGACGACAGTCTACTTCATATACAATTTCTCCAAAAACATTTACTAATTTGTCAGCAAGCATATTTGTAAAACATTCGTAATATTCTTGTGTTATACCACTGGGGTCTGGGCTTTTTCCAGAAGAAAGGGTGTTTTTAGTTTTATTTAATGGATGTTATTGAATTTTCCTACCATACATACACTTAAAACTGAAAACATCCTGAACTCACATACATTCCCTCCTAACTATGTACAGATGGGCACTCTGATACTCAGTGCATTACATTTTGAAATATTAATCATATATAGTATCAGTGACAAGATTAATAATAACTGGAACAGAGTGGTAGATGAAGTTAATGTCAGCAGAAGAATGGATAAAGCTCTGTTCCCATTTCAGAAATGCTGAAAGGATTAAACAAAGCTCTGGACGCATTAAGGTAGGGAGCTAATCAAACACAGAAAGTTCTGGAAGCATCCAGGTAGGGAGCTAATCAAACACAGAAAGCTCTGGAAGCATCCAGGTAGGGAGCTAATCAAACACAGAAAGCTCTGGAAGCGTCCAGATAGGGAGTTAATCAAACACAGAAAGCTCTGGAAGCATCCAGATAGGGAGCTAATCAAACACAGAAAGCTCTGGAAGCATCCAGATATGGAGCTAATCAAACACAGAAAGCTCTGGAAGCATCCAGATAGGGATCTAATCAAACACAGAAAGATCTGGAAGCATCCGGATAGGGAGCTAATCAAACACAGAAAGTTCTGGAAGTGTCCAGATAGGGAGCTAATCAAACACAGAAAGTTCTGGAAGCGTTCAGATAGGGAGCTAATCAAACACAGCTGCAGTCAATGTTGATTAGGTCAGTGTGTAAAACCTGCCTGGCAACACAGAGGGGGGGGAGAGAGAGAGACCTGTGGAAAACTGGAAGCTGTACTGTAAATAGCGAGTTCAAGATACAGAGACCTTTGGAAAGGACTGCGACGTCTGAAAGTGGATTTTATGATTTTACCTGGAGCCTGGGAACCAGAGTAGCTGGTAACCAGAGGTAGTGAGGGTTTACTTTGCTTAGTTAGAACTCCAGACAGGAGTAGGATTTTGTTTATGTTTGTTAATGGGGCTGCGACCCCAGTCAATGTTGGAGACAAAGCAACCTTAAATAAACTGCACTATTTTATTTGACCTCAGAATGTGTATATTCTCCTTGGATACATCTACACCATGTTACCCCAGGGAAAAACAATGAGGGTCACTCTACCACATATGGTGGTAGTGGTGAGATTCGTCAGCCCACTGGTGTGTCAAGGAAATGGAAGAGGTCCTGAAAGATCTATTACAATCAACAGGAATGCAGCAGGAGGTGGTTCGAGTCCAGCTGGAGACTGTTTGCTAATGGCCCAGATTGCAGAGATCTCGGCTGCACAGTGGGAGATCTCGGCTGCTCAACGAGAGGACTGCAAAAATCTCAGAGAGATAGTGCAATGCATGAGCCAACTGGCCTTTGCAGAGCCACATAATGAAGAACCATGGCCAATCCAGGTGAACCACTGCCTAACGAAAATGACACCTGAATCTGCTGTGGAGGCATATTTGTTTCCCTTTGAATGAATGCATTTTGGGAGACCTGGTCCTTTTCTCAAAGGGCTGGCATCATAGCACCATTCCTGCTGTGCGAATCCCAAAAAGCTTATTATGACCTAGAAGGAGAAACAGAGACAGACTATGACCATGTGAAAGAGGAGATCCTGGTGAGAACAGGAGTAACTCCAACAGTGAAGGCTCAGAGGTTCTACAGCTGGCGGTTCCAGGAGGAGAAGGCCCCCAGATCACAAATGTTAGAACTGATCCACCTGGCAAGGAAACGGTTAAGACTGGACATCAACAGTCCAGCCCAGATCATAAAGATGTTGTTACTGGATCATTTTCTTCATGGGTTTCTACCTCTTTTACACAAGTGGGTGGGGCAGGGCAACCCCACTACATGTAACAGCCTGGTAGCCTTAGTGAAGCAATAACTGGCTGCCAGA
This sequence comes from Neoceratodus forsteri, assembly GCA_016271365.2. Taxonomy (NCBI): domain Eukaryota; kingdom Metazoa; phylum Chordata; order Ceratodontiformes; family Ceratodontidae; genus Neoceratodus; species Neoceratodus forsteri. Next base: position 208,482,848 of record JADMNL010000023.1, on the reverse strand, counting down.
GAATGTTACCGCACTACACCTGTGGAGATACCTTGGACTCAGTGGCAACCCCCAACCCAAGGAACCAGAGCCACAGTAAAACTGGTAAAAATGGGATAAGGAGTGTGGGGTACTGAAGAGTGGTCAGAAGCTGAGAAATGACTTGGGGTTCCTAGCAGAAAGGACAATAAAAGGGGGAACTAAACCAAAACACCCTTATCAATGTTTTGAGTGTGGGGAACTGGGGCACATTGTGGCTAATTGTCCTGATATCTCAGAAGCCTGTTCAAACCCCAGAAGGACAGAGGGGCCTATATGGTGATATCAGAGGTGTTGTCTAGGGACCACTCACCTGAGCGGAAGGTGAGGATCTCGGAAGAATGAACACCCGACCAGTATAAGGAGGTTAGACAGATGGTTAACCAGAATAGAGATGTGTTCTCTGATAAACCAGGCAGAACACAGGAAATATTCCATGACATAGTGACTAAGCTAGTTATGAAAGACAAGCTTAAGCCCCAGAAGCCCTTGACAGTGGATAAGAACTGCTTGGCCCACCGTCTGCACATTGTTTCCCTCCTACACATTACCCTTTAAATTTCAGATTAATTAATTCTACCACTAACTTAAAAAAATGTTTGTGATGTACAAAAAATGCATACAAGGCTAGTCATTTAATATTTTCTCCATAAAGGTCAGCTTGTAGAATTATATATCAGGTTGCTATATCTTTTTTCCATTGTTGACTTTAAGGGATCGTTTTTTGTGAATTATATTGCTTTCTCCCAGCTGTAAAAAAAATAAAAACTTGACTTATTCACAATTCTTTCAAGTTTGTGGATTTTTCTTTTGCTAAGTGAGTTTCATGGAGGAAACGCCTAGCACATTTTCTTTTCCAAGAAAGGAAAGTATTTGTCTTTTGATAGGAGTGAATTCCACATACATTCCAAGATAAATCAGTCAAAGGTGTCTCTTTTTTTTAGTTTTCTTAAAGTCCTCTCTGTTATTCTTCTAGTCTAATTTATTTTTGATTCATCTAAACATAAAATCTGACAGCAGATAAAGACTGCTTGGCCCATCCAGTCTGCCCATTTTTCCCTAACTACAGTATCACCACAGACCCTACTTGATCTCCAGCTCTTTCTTCCTCCCCTCATTCTCTCCACTAAGATCCCCATATGCCTATCCCATGCATTCTTGAACCCCGCCACTGTTTTCATCCCCACCACCTCTGCTGGAAGACTGTTCCAAGCATCCACCATTCCTTCTGTGAAGAAATACTTCCTCATATCTTTCCTGGATCTACACCCCTTCAGCGTCACTGTATGTCCCATTGATCTTGAGCATCTTCTTTCTGAAAAATACTCCCCTCCTGTACCTTATTTCCTTCTGTGAGGTATTCAAAGGTCTCTATCATAGTCCCTTCCCCCCTGTCTTCCAGGATGTACATATTGAAGTCCTTTAGTCTCACCTCATAGGGCTTCTGAAGCAGACCCTGCACCGTTTTAGATGTCCTCCTCTAGACAGCCTCCACTCTGTCTATGTCCTTACAGAGATGTGGTCTTCAGAACTGGATACAGTTCTTCAGGGGAAGGTCTCACCAGTGATCTATACAGAGGCAACACAATCTCCCTCTTTCTTCTGGTGATACCCCTCCCTATGCAGCCCAGTATTCCACTAGCCCTCCCAATTACCTTGTTGCACTGCCTGGCCACCTTTAGGTCACAGTCCAAAGTAAAAAGTAAGCAAGCAAACCAAGGACATTTGAACATCTTTTATTCAAAAATGTGCAAGTGCTCTGCTACTGGCTCTAAACCATACTGGTAACAGCGGTGAAAAAAACTTGTACGTTTCACTCAGCAGACTGCTGAACATCATCAGAGATCTCCGATGACATTCAGCAGTCTGCTGAATGAAACGTAAGAGTTTTTTTTCACTGTTGTTACCAGTATGGTTTAGAGCTAGTAGCAGAGCACTTTCACTTTTTTGAATAAAAGATGTTCAACTAATGAAGTCCTTGGTTTGGGTGCTTACTTTTTATGTTGGACTGTAAGCTTTTTATAATAGTACCAGACCCTTCCCAGTGTGGCTATCCTATCATTTTGACCACCTGTAGGTCATCAGATATGATTACTGCCAAGTCTCTTTCCACTGTGGTGGTCTTCACTAACTCTCTAACCATTTTGTACTCCAGCCGTCAGTTTCTATGCCAGAAGTGCATGATTTTGCACTTTTTCGCATTGAAACTCAGCTGCCATACCCTTGACCACTCCTTGAGTTTTGTTAGGTCTCAGTTCATTCTTTCCACCCTCCCCAGAGCGTCCACCTAGTGTAGATTTTGGTGTCATCCACAATGAGGCAGGTCTTCCCTTCCAGCACCTCTGAAATGTCACTTTTAAAGACATTAAAGGGGACTGGTCTCAGTACTGATCCCTGAAGCACCCCGCAGGTCACCTTCCTTTCTCCAGAGTGAACCCCTATTTACCACCACCCTCTGTCACCTACTCCCTAACCAATTTTTTACCCAGTTTACCACCTTTGATCCCACTCCTAAACTGTCCGGTTTCCTTACGAGTCTCCTTTGTGGAACAGTGTCAAAAGCTTTACTGAAATCTAGGCAGGCCATGTCCAGTACTCCACCCTGATCTAATTCCCTGGTCATCCAGTTAAAGAAATGTATCAGATTTGTTTGATCTGCCCTCCCCCCATGAATCCATGCTAACTCGGGTCTTATAACCCATTGGATTCAAGATATTCCACTATCCCTGCTACGTATTGTACCTTTTTTTTTCTGAAATTCTTTTACTACTGTTTCTTCTTGCTTTTCAAAATGTCAAAATGTAGATTTTTAACTCTATTTTCTAATTTCAGCGTGCATTTAATATAGCCATTTTGTTTTACTTTGTATTGCTTTGTTGGTAATTGAAATGGGGTTGGGCTCCACTACGTTAAAGGGACACTGTCAACCCTTTTTGCATCCTATTATTTCTAGTTGAAAACCTACATTTTATGATTGCCTACCTTCTCTGAAATTCATTGATGTTGCTGGTTGTTTTATTCATAGGCTTCATAGAATTGGTACGAATCTATTTGCCTTGGCCTATATGACTCTCCATTTCTCAATGGCTGTACCTTGCATTGTTGTTAACTATAAACTATCCTGAGTCTTGTTACAGGAGTCCATAGTTGTACTACTGACCACCTCCTCAGGGAGGTAATTCCAGAGTGATGCCTCCCTTTGATTAATCCATGTCCCCCTTATATTGGTTCTATGTGTTTTTCCATTTAACTGGTATTTATGATGTCTGGTACTCCTGTCAATTTGTTTCCTTCCCAGCCCCATACATTCCCAGAGGTCATCCTCCTTGAAAGCCCTGTACACCAGACATAGATCTCCCCTGAGTCTTGCGTACTCGAGAGAGTACCTATTTAGCTCAACCAGTCTCTACATGGTAATTCAGCTATTGTTTTAACCCTTTTGGTGGCTCTTCTCTATACATACTCCAGGAGGTCAATACTGCCTCTGTCGTGTGGTGCCCAAAACTGTACGCAGTTCTGGAGATGGGGTCTGAGCAGAGCAACATATAGTGGGATGATAACTTATCTCTCCCCCACCTTCTGATGTTTCTTCCTACACATCCCATGATTCTATTCCCTTTAACCACCTCTCTACAGTGTTCAATGAAAGTCAGTTTATTATTTTGATACCCAGATCTGCTAATTTTCTTAGTAGAACTAAAATGCATTCTAATAGTGTAATTATACCAAGTTTTGTTTTGTTTCAGATCTTTGATCTGCTCTTATTGCATATTTTTTGAACATTAGGAACACCCCCAAACAGTGCAGCCTTTCATGATGCAATAGTTTCCTCTTGTACCACTGCATCTTGAGTGGCTAGACTGTGTTAGGGGTGTCCCCTAGTCTAGAAAGGATGCAGTAAGCATTGAAGGACTGTAAACAAACACATTTTTGTGTGGTAATACCAGTACGTGCATTTTAAACTAGGGCTAATTTGAGGCCAATGGGGGTGGGTGTGTGTGACAGTGTTCCTTTAAGATTCAACTATCGCCATTTGTATTTGTATGTAAGCCCCCCTGCCCCCAAATCTGGGACTTACCTGTACTGGGCTGTGGCCCCATTTGCTCCACTAAGTTCTGTTTTCTGTCTCTGGTCCCCTGGACTGTGAATCGAACCAGAGAGCTTTCCCCAAGGAGCCCCTGGTGGAATTCAGGCCAGGTCTCCCTCTGTAGTCCCCACAGCTGTGGCCACCGAATCTCCTGTTCCTCGGCCCTATAAGAGAAACAGGGCTGAGGCCCTTTATGATGTTTGCACCTCCGGGCACCGGGGGAGTGTTCTGCCTGGTCCGGGAGTTGACTGGTAGGGACCAGGATGTAAACAAGTAGGGCAGCACATATGTGGACATTCCACACATGTGCAGCCAGCCCTAAAAGAGCTACAGCTCCCAAAATGTATTTTGGTTGTGCAGGCACCTTTAAATGGTATTCCTGGCTCCAGGGCAGGCAGTAGAGGCAGGGATCAAGTAACGGATGCCTCTGGGTGCTGATTTAGTGCGTCTACTCTTAAAGTGAGGCTGGTAGTAAAAGATATGAGCTGCACAAGCATGCAGTGAAATTTAAACAATAATGGCAGCCCCCAGTAATCTCCCTGCAGTAGGAGCCACTGGAAAAAGGTGAAAGGGCACCATTGTAAGCCCAGGAACTGACTGGCCAATCAGGCGGGGAGCTATGGGCTGCTATAAAAAGAGCTGAGCTGGGAAAAAAGAGAGACCCCAGAGAGATCCTGGAGAAGAGTTGGATAGAGACTGTGGGAGGGCTGCACCAACCTGATGGCTTGCTGGGTGTGCAAAGGCCCCTCTGAGTCCCAAAAGACGGTTTAGGCAAAGTGCCTATAAGTACATTTAGCAAGCAGGGAAAAATTGTATTGCCAATCTGTGTTCCCTGGAGAAGCGAATCTGGACTGCTGTGTTGCAGTGTGTGGACTGAAACATTTATTTTATTTATTTATTTAGTTATTTCTTTATTCTAGTTTCAGATTAACACCTTTGAGCTGGGAAGCTCATTTACAAAGGTTCCAAGTCGAGGTTTGCAAAGGACAAGACATCTGGTTACATACTTGTTAAGACAAAAAATGGCAGTCATACTGTACATTTTGCTGAAAATTTAAACAGTTACAAAAGTGCAGGTTTAATACAAGTATCAGAGGATGGTGAAATGAGGGTGGGAAGGGGGAGAAAGGTGGTAAAAGATAAGGAGGATTTCTTAGGAGAGAGCAGAGCAGCAGAAGGAAAGCAGACTGGGAAGGCTTTGTCAAGGGAGAGGTGAGAGTGGAGGATTATTGAGGTAGGGAGCAAGGGTGGATATGTTAAGAAGTGCTAGGCAGTAGTGGGTTAGCTGTCTTTGAGGCATTGTCAGTGGGACCTGGGGGGAGGGGTAATGGGTAGAAGAAGGGAGTAGGAGGAAAGGAATTAGGGAGTGAGGTGGCATAGGGGACAGGTGTGTGTCAGAGTATCTCATGAGGGGCAGGCATATATCTAGACTGTGTGAACTGTTCTGAGGGGCAGGCACATATCTAGACTGTATGACCTGTTCTGAGGGGCAGGCACATATCTAGACCGTGTGAACTGTTCTGAGGGGCAGGCATATATCTAGACTGTGTGAACTGTTCTGAGGGCAAGCACATATCTAGACTGTGTGAACTGTTCTGAGGAGCAGGCACATATCTAGACTGTATGAACTGTTCTGAGGGGCAGGCACATATCTAGACTGTGTGAACTGTTCTGAGGGGCAGGCACATATCTAGACTGTGTGAACTGTTCTGAGGGCAAGCACATATCTAGACTGTGTGAACTGTTCTGAGGGGCATGCACATATCTAGACTGTGTGAACTGTTCTGAGGGGCAGGCACATATCTAGACTGTGTGAACTGTTCTGAGGGGCAGGCACATATCTAGACTGTGTGAACTGTCCTGCCAGCAAGGAAGAAAGGTATTTGAGCTGAATCAGAGACAGTGTTTGAGAGATGAATTGTGTTCAGTTCCAGTGGAAGCTGTTTATTCTGCTGGATGTCCAGAGTGACTGCAAGCCTGCCAAGATACTTTGGACCGATGAAAGGCCAGAAGAGGCGAAGATGACAAAAGGCCTGTTGAGTGAATGATCCTACAATTGCTGCACCTCCACAGCTGGCTAATGTGGTACAAAGAACAACTGTCTACTGTTACCAGAGTGGTACCACTAATCTGTGTTCTTTCTCCACACCCCCTGAAGCCTTCAGAAACTGTAAGTACCTCTAGGCTGTGGCCCTGAGGAGTTCTGCTGCAATCTAGTGAGTTAGATAGATTTATTTATTATTATTTTTTTGAATTTTGATGACCGGGTGGGCCAACTGAGACAACCAAGTCCCTTTTTCAGAGTGGTGACCCGGGGAACAAATATATTCTAGGTACACTGATATACATTACATAACATAGTAATGCATACGACATTGGGAGATACATAGTTTTAGGTACAGTACAGTACTGTACAATTTGTAGTGGAACAAAGTCAACAGAATAATTTGTATCAAATATTTATTTATTTTATTTAGTTTTTGTTGATTGGGTAAGTGCACTAGCCAAAAAATGACTATTTTCATGCACGACCCTGGACAGTACGAGGGATTACATACAAGAAACATTTCAGAAGTGCATTACAATAATACATACAGCTTAGTTTATAACCATTTAAACAAGGATACAACAGCAGATCGATAACAGAACAGTGAGCAGTACATGCAAACAATAACAAAAGCATATGCAACATAGTATAGGAGATGCAGTCAAATAGACAAATATTGGAATGGATCACAGTACCAGCAATCAAAGTGCACATGTCATCACATATAGGATACGACTTAGCACAGTGTGACACCTAAGAATTTCAAAAGAGGAAATAGCAGGAGGAGGGCAACTGTGAAATAAAGTAGAGTGAGGGGGGATTTTAGAGGATAAGTATATGAGGAGGGGTGGTGAGAGGCCAAGGGAAAGTCAAAAAGAGGACAAGGGCAGGGGTAAGATAAAAGGAAAGTGGAGAAAGGAAGGGGGTGAGAGGGTAATTGTAAGGAGCAGGAGAGTTTTGAGAATTATGGATATCAGGGCAAGAGTATGGTAGACCCCCAGACAAGTTAAGTAGGGTCAAAGCAAGTACAGGGTTCAGCCCTTGATAGGTATCATCGGAACTCACTTTTGAAGCAACAGTGAGATGCAGATAGCCTTAGATCAAAGGGAAAAGCATTCCAAAGCAGAGGAGCAGCATATTTAAATGCCCCAGTGCCTTTAGAGTTATGACACCTAGGTACTCTTAGTAATGATTTGTCATCTGATCGCAGTCCACAGGCGGAGGTGAGGGGAATTAGCAGTATCATAAGTGAGGTAGGGTTTTGAAGCCTGATAATGGAGTCAGACAGAGAGCCAAGATAGTATTGTCTGGAGGCAGAGGGAGAGAGCCAACCAAGGTCACTATAGAGTTGACAGTGATGCTTAAGTCGAGGGGACGATGATACATAGCAGCAGACATTGTTGTAATCGACGTCCCATTTTTGAAGTGATGATTTTTGGGCAACTGCAAGGATAGGAGCACAATATGTTAGGTTGGGGAGCAGGATTCCCCTGGCAATGGCCAGCTTAGCAGATGGTGTTAACATGTAGCTAGTTTTGTAGGCAACACCCAGCCTACTATTAACTGTTTCGCAGGTTGACTGAATGTGGAGACTGAGATCAAGTGATTGGTCAAGCATGACACCAAGATAATTAAAGGACGTGACAGACTCTAGTTTAGTTCCCTCAAGGTCATAGACCTTTGGGGTGATGGACACGCCCTTAGTTTAAGGGCAGGGCCTAGGAGCATAGTTTTTGTTTTGTTAGCATTTAGAACCAATTTATGACTGCGCAGCCAGTTTTGAATGTTCCCAAAGCCAGTGGAAAGTGACGAGTTATGGCGATCAACATTTGCAGCGCTGGTGTAGATGACAAGATCATCAGCGTAGAGAAGAGATGAGCAGCTAGTAATGGCATCTGGAATATTGTTGATAAAGAGTGAGAATAAAAGTGGCCCCAGAATCAACCCCTGGGGAACACCAATGTTGATTGTAGTGCTGTTAGATGTTGCAGAGTTGAATTTCACTGTTTGGGTCCTGCCAGATAGATAGCTGCTAAACCAGTTTATAACAGGAGTTGAGAAGCCCAGGTTTTGGAGGGCAGACAGGGGCAATGGGTGGTCAACCAGATCAAAGGCCTTGGTGAGGTCAATGAAGACAGCCCCTGTAAGCCATCCAGAGTCCACGTTAGAGAGCATATCTGAAGTGAGTTTTACTGTATCAGAGCTGTTGACATACTATGATTTTTCCTGAAGCCATGCTGAGCATCAGATAGAAGATTTGAAGTTGCCAGGAACTCATGTGTTTGGGCGGCAACAAGCTTTTCAAGTATTTCACTCAGGACTGAGAGAATCGCTATCGGTCTGTAATTTGTAATATCCTTCTTATCCCCCCTTTTTAAATATAGGAGTAATCCTAGCAATTTTCCAAGGGTCTGGAACAACACCACAGGAAAGAGATAATGTGTACATTTTTGCCAGTGGAGAGGCAATGAGAGGAGCCGCCAGTTTTAGCAGGCAGGATTCAAGGGAGTCAGACCCTGGGCTAGTGTTGTCAGAGATTGATCTCAGTTGTTTAAGGACCTGTGATCTGCTTATAGCCTTAAAGTAAAAAGGAAGAGTCAGAGGAGACCCTTTAGAAGGTGAAGGGGGGTCTGCTAGATTGCTAGAGACAGAGGACTGAGATGATGTAGACATGGGAGGGAAGGAAGAGGTGTATAATGAGAGATCAGAGAACATCCTATTGAAGCATTCACAACGGTATTAGAGTCGTTGCAGTGAGCTCCATTGAGATTCATTTCTGATAGGGTAGTAGAGTGTGATGCACCAATAAAAGCCTCTACATGGGCCCAGAATTTCCGAGGGTCACAGGCCGAGCTAGATAACAGGTTCTGACAGTACTTACTTTTGGCTTGTCTTACTCATTTTTTGCAGGAATTTCTGTGAGCTCTATATGTATTGAGATCAGAAAGCAAGCCAGTACGTTTATAGTGCTTCCACAGCTTATCCCTGAGTCACAGCTCAGCAGGCAGGCAGGTCTTTGTGGAGCCACCTAGTCTGATTACCTCTGACCCTCCTAGTAACTTTTGGGGCTTGCTTCAACTAATCTGCACTAAATTCACTAAGAAAAATATGTAGGGCATCCTCAATTTTTCATGCTTGATAGACCTCAGACCAGTCAATGTTGGAAACATCATGAAGGAATGCATTTTCATCCATGGTTGCAAAATGTGTGAAGGTGATGAAATGAAGTGGAGGAGACAGTGGGGCACCTGAGGTCCAGACACAAAAAATCAGAGAATGGTCAGTTATTGCATCTGCCAGGATACCCGACGTTGTCACATGCTCCAGGCAATTTGTAAGTAACCAGTCGATAAGGGTGCCTGGTTTAGGTGGAGTTGGCGTTCTCGTATGCTCGGTTATCAACAAGTATAGGTTATAGCTGTGCACTAGTGACATCAAAGAGCTTTGAGTAGGTCCTAGCCAGTTTAGGTTTAGATCCCCCAAGATTATAGCCTTGTTTAGATTGACAGAATGTGATGCTTGGTCAAGGAGGGCCTGGAGTCCTGCCAAACCCCCAGAGGGAGGGTTATATACGCAGATAATATGCATCTTCTTAGCACCAAGTGAAACTATGGCATGAATGGATTCACACAGGGTAGATGAGGCCTGGGTAGGGACAGCTGTAACGCTAAGGTGGTCTTGTGGTAGAGAGCCACACCCCCACCACCCTTCGCCCGGTCTGTCTCTGCAGATCAAGGAGTTTTTTTTTTGTTTTGTTATTTAACCAGGTGAGACACACTAAGCTGAAAGCTTTTTTACAGGCACAACCTGGGAGCACAGGGAAGTTGAGTGACTTGCTCAGGGTCACACAGTATGCAAGTAGAAGCTGTGGGATTCAAACCCAGGTCTGGTCTGCTTGATGTCACCAGATTTGTAGCTCAGAGCCTTAAACCACTGCGCTATACTGCCTATACTGAGTAATTAGCTATTGAGCAGACAGAGTCAGAGATTTGAGGTTTCAGCCAAGTTTCAGTAAGACAGAGTATGTCTGAGTTGTAGACTTTGATCCACTCTTCCAGTTCATCCATGTGGCACATTAGACTCTAACGTTCATATGTGCAGTGCAGGGCCGAATTGAGCACCCATGAGCCTTGACATGTGGGAGGCCACCCACTGGCACTGACCACCATGCGACCCCCGCGCATGCATGCAGCAACTCCAGCAAGTCTAAGACCTCACACGGTGACACGAGTCACGACACACCTCAGCCTGTCAACTGACTGTGATTGTAATACAAGTGCAACGCAAAACGGAAAAAAAAAAGGCAGCGCCAGCATAAGCATTCTTTTTCACTCACATATTAAGTTGCTTCGGTTAGTTGGTTCCTTCCTCTTTTCGCCAATCGCCTTTACATTTGCACGGGGCCCCACCGATCTCTGCAGACAGCTGCCCACATTGTTGTCTGTGCATTCGCCCTGCCCGCCCTCCACGCTGATTGTCCTGGTCCTGGCCACGGTGATAGAGAGCCTGTCTGAGACCATAAAAAGCAGCAGCATGTTTCCGCGTTCCCCATATGCCACACATCATGGTGACGTGGAGGAGCAGTTGGAGCCAATCACAGGGCTCCCTCAGTCCCTGCTATTATTTGCACCTCCTCCCCTCGGACCTGAAACATTTGGTTCCCACTCAGGTCCGTGAGGGCTCCATAAAGATGATCCCTTTGGCGCTCTTGGGTCCTATTCAACCAAGGACTAGTTCAGGCGTTGGAGTAGTCAGATAAGCTCGCTGACTATGTAAACACGCTCGCTATAATCGCAACTTGGAGGGAGCCGACTGCAATTTGCGGGAGAGAGAGAGAGAGTCGGACTCGGGAGACTAGAGAGCAAGAGAAGGCGCTGCGCTGTGCGTGAGACACAGTTAGAAGACCACTGCTATCTGCATCTGAAGCCAGTGCCACAGCCACTCAACTGGTAGCCGCTACCCGTAGTAACCCGGTTCCTGTCCTGATCTTGAGAGTAAGTACTGCTGCTGCCTGCTGGCCTGCCGTTACCCTCGGTGCACTGTGCTCAGTATTGCTTGCTGTGCTGACTGCTGTACTGTCTCTGTAAATCATTTATTTCTTTTAAGAAATAATTGTTAAGCTCAGCAAGCAGCAGCAGCAGCTGGCCAGAAGACCACAAATCCAGTGTCTGTACTACTGTAGTCTGTTGCCCGGATTTGAGGAGACTTACACCCACAGTCGGAGACCAAGTTTTCTGCTTAGGTAATAGGTATGTATATTTGTTTCAAATAATTGTTTGATACTGTCAGTGTATTATACTGAATCTGATGCTGCCTGCAATTAAGGTAAGGATAGTTGGGAATGGGAGATGAGATGGCTGCTACTGACTCCTGACTGTTAAAGCCAAAACGGTACTGCATTATAGACAGTTGCTTGCTTGCTTTAGATGAGGTTGAGATCCGAGTTTTGCAGTGTGTTTTTTTTTGTTTTTATGTAGGTAGGTACTGAGATGGGATAAGTCTGGACAGGCGATTCTAGGGGTAGGAGGAAAGTTTGTATTTATGCACGACTACCCTATAAAGAAATTGCTAGTTACTGTAAATCCTGCTGTGAAGTGGTGTTGGTTGGTTGAATGTTGTTGACCCGTAAGCCCACTGGGCCTAGAAGTCCCTTTTTCAGGGGTGACGGGGGATACAGATGGTAAGCAACTGAATTTGAACCAGATTAAGCTGTTGGTGGTATTTTTAGTGAATGAGGAAATTGGCCAGACACCAGGAAATTCCCTACTCTTTTGATAAGTGCCATGGGATCTTTAACATCCACCTGAACTACCACCACTCCAGGCAGATGGGACCTCGGTTTGATGTCTCATAGTGGCTATACCATGCACTGTCTGTAGTGACCCATTATAAACAAGCAAAGGTGGTATATGGTTATATAGGGCTGGCCTAGTAGACGATGAGGGTTGAGTGCTGGACACCACATCTCACGGAAAGCTGGTGACCGGGTTCAGGAATGAGCCCAGGCCATCAGGGGTCAGCAGGGAGGGAGAGGACTGAGCATCCGAATAACAGCTCTCCTCTCCTGGAACTGAAAGGGAGGGTCCACACTTGTGATTGACTGGCCTCTGTAACGTGAGGAAGAATTTCTTCACAGAACGGGTGGTAGACAAGTGGAACACTCTGCCACTGCCAGAGGAAGTGGTGGGGGCTGAAACAATCACGGTATTTAAGAATGTATGGGATAGATATAAAGGAATTATGGAGGTCAGGGTTAAGGGGCAACAGACTTCTAGGAAAACAAAAACTGAACTTACAAGCTCAAATGGGCAGACTGGGTGGGCAATAGCAGGCTCTTATCTGCAGACACTGTCTGTGTCTATGTATCTATGGTTGTATCCAACAATGACTCAGTACACTCAGGATATTGTAGAATGCCCCAATACAGCACTGGAAGATCTAGCAAGCAGGGTAAGGGAGGTAATAACTTGTAAATGACAGAGCATGGATGCCCATGGCAAAATATCTCTTAAGTCACTACTGTGAGCATACTTAGAAGTATAAAATTCCTTATTATGATGTCCGTAGACTTACAACAGAAGGCAACGCTATGCTACTAACAGCATTGGAATTGCACCTAAGGAGTTTTGGGAACTATTGGTGCTTCTGGGGTTTATGTCTTTACATTTGCACACCCTTCCTATTTTAAGTCAATAACTGTGTAAGAGCTACCTACAGGAGCTTATTTCGAAGCTATGGAGGCTGAGCACTGGCAACTCTCCCATGTAATTCAAACATAAATGTAAAAGAATGTTGTAAGGTGCAAGGCTTTAATTATTGCATTGTAAGGGGTAGTACAGTACACTGTCTTTACATTCGGTTCTCTTTAAGGCTCAGCTTCTATACTCTATGTGGCAGATAAAGTTTAAAAGCTGTGTAGTGAGTCTGTATTAAAGGAGTTGTTCAGTATTTGCAGTCAGAAGTCTGCAAGGCTTTCAAAAGTGTAAAGGGCAGTCAATTCTGCTTTGTTCCCTATTAGAGCCTACTGCATGCTGTAGAAGTCTTTTCATAGTAAATCAAATAGGCGTGTTACTAATGGAGAATGTATTGTGACAAAAAAAATTCTGCGTGAGGATTTTAGTTCTCTTGCTGTCTCATGTTGTGGTTGACAAGGACTAGAGGCTTAGCCCTTTTTGGGGTGAGTGATGGGCCGGGGGGGTTAGGTGCACTAATTTGTTTGCCATATGCAGTAGCACCTCTCTCATTTAGAGTTTGAATGAGCAACTGTGAGTAGCTACCATTGGATAAGGTTTGTAAAGGAAGATGGATGGCTCTCATTTAACTAGCTCTGCACATTGGCTGGGGCTGGGGCCCACACCTCAGTGACGCTTATGCCGGGTTACTGTTATATAGTTAAGCCTTTTTGAGGCAGATGCACTTTGGTGTAGGGACCCAACTGATGGGTGGTCTACCTGGGTGACGACGTGCCAGTAGGGCCCTGAGGTGAATATCAAAAGACCCACACTCCGTTTGAAAGCAAATTACAGTGCCAATCCAGGCAGAAAAATATTTGTTGCATTACTTACAGTTTTTTTCTAGAGGTCTCAGACCTGGAATGCTTTCACAGCTGTGGGACATAATGTGTGATTAAGCTAAGTCATGACTCATTAGCAGATCTTTACGAGATCCAGACGGCATTAGTAGGACAAATGTTAAAAAAGTGCACGTGGCTGTGGGCTCATTAGCAGCTCTTTACTGTGCTCACCTGGTATTGTCTGTAGGACAATGTAAAAATGCAGACAGCTTAGTGTTGGAATTTAACTCATTAACAACTGCTTGGGTGTACTTGGTAGATACTGCATCACACACCAGGTGAACACTAAACATGTTAATAGGGAACAGCACTGAATTTGAAGTCATCTTGCTCACTGGAAGCAGTTTTTCAGTATATTTTCTAATTCTGTAATTGTTCCATTTCTAAAGGCTTTTAGTTACGTCAGTGGGTGTTTCTCATCTACCCTCTGCTGTTTACATAACATTTTAGAATTCTATGGAGTTTATGTCCTTCTCAGCCACAAAGTTCTACAGCAGAACATGGATGCATTGTGCCAACAATGAATGATCAAGCAAGGGTCATAAACTACATCACAGTTCTAAAAAATTTGTGCATGCAATGTGCAAACCAGAAATACCAAGTACAATGATTAAAGCAAAGCCAGTAGAGATGGCACCTATGACTGTGCCAGTAGAAACGGACCACCTGGTCCAGCTAAGTCTGCTAGAGTGTGCAACTACCCCACCCCCTCCCATTTGTCATCTCACTGCCACCCCCACCCTCCCCTGTTCCCTGTCCCAGCCATGCCCTTTTGAAACTGTTCACAGATTTACATGCTATCACCCATTCTGCTAAGGTGTTCCATTTTGCTACCACCCCTTCTGTTAAATAGTGTCCTCATTTCCTTTCTAAATCTTCCCCTCCTCTATTCTTGGCACATGCCCCTGGTGACCCTCCCTTATTGATTCCCCACCTCAGATACTTGAACGTCTCTATCATCCCCCCGTCCCTTCTATCCTCCATGGTGTACATATTCAGTTCTCTCAGCCTACTGTCATACTCTGTGTCCTTCCATTCCACATCATCTTTGTTGCCCTCTTGCACCCCCTCCAGTTGCCTGATATCACGCTTTAGGTACGGCATCCAAAACAGCACACAGTACTCTAAGTGCGGCCTTACCAGTGACCTGTTTAGGGCCAAAATTGCCTCTCTCCGCATAGACAAAAACCACCTTGCTATGCATCCCAGCATTTTGTTCACTTTTGCAGCCACTCTCATGCACTGGGCAGTGTTGTCCATGGTCCCTGTTACCATTACCCTAGGTCCTTCTCCTCCTCCTCAAGTGATCCCCAGCTTAACCCCTCCCAGCCAGTACTCTCTCCTTGGGTTCTTCACCCCAAAGTGCATACACTTCTTTGCACTGAACCCCAGCTGCCACCACTCTGACCACTCCTCTAGCTTAATTGGGCCCCTGAGTTTGTTAAGCTGTGGTGTGTGGGTAGTTAAAGAAACAACCAAGCAAAGTTCTGTTAAAATTGCTTTTATTTACATGAACATACAGGTGTGTGTGTGTGTGTGTGTGTATATTCAGTCTAACTCACAGAGACATGTGCACAGACATGGCAGTCCCACTGGTAAACATGCCTACCTGTTGATGTCCGGCAAAATCAATGTCTCTCCACCCAAATTTGGATATCCAGCTAAGACTCATGGCTTCGAGGGGTGGAGATGTGATCATCCTAGCATGGGGTATGAGGAACCAGGACTCTCACAGTGTAGCAAAATGGTGAAATGGCCATGGACTCCCGGGCGTGACACACCCAATCTTCACAGAGAGCAGGCCATTGCAAGTATTGCTGGATCCACAAAGCCGAAAATTAAAATGCCTAATGTATTAACTTTCCAGTTAAGTGAATGGGAAAGTACAAAGCTGTACATTTTGAAAATTCTGGTGCAAACATTTAATGGCATTTGCTTTTTTGCACCTTCAGTTTAAAAACATGGGCGCACATATTTGTCAGCAGCTAGAGAAAGTTACACCAGAAGAGATGATGACACAAAGCGGCAAAGAGGTGCCATTGAGAAATTTTTACTACCCGTCACATTCCTGTGAAAGCCTGGGAAGCAGAGCTGATCTTGAAAGAGCACCTGAACCTGGAGCACAAGTTCCTTCAACTGCTGTAGTGGAAGACATGGTGTCCACCATCACCCAGAAGTTCTGCCTTCAGAGGAGACCAAAATGCACCTGCACGGTCTGTACTGTTTCCACCACCTGTCAACATATCATTCCAGGAGTTTTGCCTTCAGAAGAGACCACAGAATGCACCTGCCACTGTCAGTACTGTGCCCACCTGCATAGATACCATCATCTGTGATTTAGCTGGATCTTCTGAAATTTCATTTGAGGATCTTGGAACTTGGCCAGACACACTAAGGGATGAGGCAGTGTCATCTGTGAAGCATGGACCTGTTCAAGTCATACTTCCACAATTCCCAGTGAATGAGAAAAAGAGAAGATTCACAGCAGAAAATTATTTACGCACTGTACCCAGTGGTGAGAGAGTAAAGCGCACTTGGTTAACGTACTCTGTCTCAAGGATGCACTGTTCTGCTTTGCCTGCAAATTATTTGACACTCAAACAATCTTCTTGGACTGAAGGTTATCGGCATGGAGAGAAATGTCAAAGGCTCTAAGTTCCCATGACCGTGCACCAACACATGCAGCAAGCATGATAAAGTGGAAGGAACTGGAGACAAGATTGAAGAGCGGCCAGACATTGGATGAAAAGAGACAGCTGCTAATAGAGAAAGAAGTAATACACTGGCGTGGAGTAATGGAACGTATCATAGCAACTATTCAATACTTGGCTGAGAGGAATATGGCTTTCCGTGGCACAAGTGACATGCTTCATACCCCAGGCAATGGAAACTTTTTGGGGCAGGTTGAATTCCTGTCAAAGTTTGACCCACTAATGGCTGAACATATTCGTCGGATTCAGAATAAGGAGATAATGGACCACTATTTGGGAAAGGACATTCAAAATGAAATTATTCAACTAATTTCAGGTGCAGTTGTACGGACCATTGCATTACAGATACAAGAATCCAGATATTTTTCCGTGATCCTGGACTGTACGCCTGACATTAGCCACCAAGAGCAGATGACACTTGTTGTTCGACATGTGGATGTTTCAAAAAATGTCGCCACCATCAAGGAACATTTTTTGGGTTCATACCTGTCAATGACACAACCGGAGAAGGCCTGACTGACTCCTTTCTTCAGACTTTAAAGCAACATAATCTGGACATCAGCAACTGTCGGGGGCAAGGATATGATAATGGGAGCAACATGAAAGGCAAACGAGCTGGTGTGCAGGCACGCATAAGAGAACTGAACTGCAGAGCATTTTATGTGCCATGCGCTTGCCACTGCCTGAACATCATTAGCGATGGAGCCCATTCATCAAGACATGCTGTCTCATTCTTTGGTTGCTTGCAGCAGGTCTACAATCTTTGCTCTGCCTCAACAAGCCGCTGGCAAATATTGAAAAAACATGTTCAGATCACTCCAAAGCCACTTTGTGAGACTCGGTGGGAGTGCCGCATAGAGTCTGTAAAAGCACTTCGCTATCAGCTCCAAGAATTTAGGAGTGCTTTGCAGGACATTGCAGAGTCTGTAAGAGCCAAAGATGCTGCAGCATATGCAGAGGCAAGGTCACTTTGTGCTGAACTCCTCTCATTCAAATTCATTGTATGTCTCATCATCTGGTATGATGTCCTGCTTGAAGTGAACCGTGCAAGCAAGATATTGCAGAATGCTTCAGTTGACATATCGACCTGTGTGAAGGTGCTTGCTTCAACTACTGACATACTTAAAAAGTACAGAGAGAGTGGGTTTGAACAGGCATTGGCACAGGGCTCAAAGATTGCTGCAGAACTGGATGTCCCAGCTGGATTCCGTCAGACAAGACACAGAAAGGTCAAGCGACTATTTGATTCTGAAGGACACGACGATGCAGTGCAGGACCAAAACTCAGTTTTCAGGTTGAGTTTTTCAACACACTACTGGACACCACACTTGTCCTTTAGTGAACGATTTCAGCAAATGTCAGAGTTTGCAAAACATTTGGATTTCTGTCGAACATAAAATGCTAAATTCTGTTTCCATAGAAGACCTGATAAAACAATGTGAGGCTCTCAAAAAATTAACAGACAGCACAAGTAACCACTCTGATTTTGATGCTCATGAACTTGCACATGAACTTAGGAACCTGGCAGGAATGGTCGAGAATGATACATCACCTATACAAGTGTTAAATTTTTCCTTCGAAAAGCTACATGAAATCTATATGAATGCCTATGTGGTGTTGCGATTTTTGATACCAGTAACTGTGGCTAGCAGAGCACGAGTTTTCAAAACTGAAGTTGATAAAGACTTATCTGAGGTCATCAATGAGCCAAGAAAGACTGTCTGGACTAGCAGTGCTGTCCATTGAGCACGAAGTTGGCAAAAGTCTCCCTTACAGTGACTTAATCAATGAATTCATCCACAAAAAAGTTCGGAAAGTCCCTCTGAAGCTTTAAAACTCCTGCACAATTTCACTGCACATACTGGGGCTGCCAAATCCCTTATACACCTTAGAATGGAGGAAAACTAACCTTCAAACTGGTGAGCTCCACAGTAAAACCCTGTGAGTTTCTTACTGGCTGGAACACACTGTCCAATAGAAACATACATAGAATTTGATGGCAGATAAGGACCGCTTGGCCCACCCAGTCTGCCCATTTCCCTATCTAATGGACAGGCTGAAGATCCTAGTTAACCAGCAGCCTACTTCTTTCTACCCCCACCCCCAGAATTGCCTTATGGCTGTCCCATGCATGCTTGAAGTCAATCACTCTTTTTGACTCCACAGCCTCTTCCGGAAGGCCATTCCATGCATCCACAACACTCGTTGCGGAAAAAAATACTTCCTTACATTACCTCTGAGCCGCCGCCCCATCTTCAAATTGTGCCCCCTTGCTCTTGCACAACTCTTTTTTTGAAAGTTGCTACCCTCTTGGATTCCCTTGAGGTACTTGAACGTTTCTATCGTGTCTCCCCTCTCCCTCCTTTCCTTGAGGCTATACATATTAGGCTCCTTTAGTCTCTCTTCATATGTCTTCCGCTGCAGACCCTGCACCATTTTAGTTGCCCTCTGGACAGCTTACATCTTGTCTATGTCCTTGTGGAGACTGGGTCTCCAGAACTGCACACAGTACTCCAGATGGGGTCTCACCAGGTTTCTGTACAGAGGGATAACAGCTTCCTGTTTTTCTACCAGTGATGCCTCTCCCTATGCATCCCAGTATCCCCCCCAGCCCTCTTTACTGCCCTCTCGCATTGCTTGGCCACCTTTTAAGTCATCTGATATGACCACCCCAGGTCCATTTCCATTTCTGTTGTTGTTAGTATCTCACCCCCCCTTGTGTATTCCCTATCACTGAGGTTAAACTGACTGGTCTGTAGTTTCCCACTTCTGCCCTGCTTCTACTTTTGTGAAGCGGAATTGTATTGGCCCTCCTCCAGTCCTCAGGTACCACCCCATCTTCCCATGACTTGTTAGAGGGTAGTCAGTGGTGTCATTAGTTCAGCCCTTAGTTCTTTTAGAATTCTGGGATGAATCCCAACAGGCCCCATTGCTTTGTCCACCTTCAGTTTTAAGAATTTTCCGAACCCTTTCTTCTGTAAATCTGCTTGTATCAACTTCTGTATCCAGAGTGTTTCTATTGTGTTTTTTTTTTTTTTAGGTACCCCCCCTTCATTTGTAAATACTGAGCAAAAATATTTGTTTAGCATCTATGCCTTTTCAGTCACCCTCTGCCCACCCCCCTCCCCTTTAAGCATCACTATCCTCACTTAGTCTTCCTTCCGCTCCCTGATGTACCTATAAAAAGGTTTTATCCCCCTTCTTAACTGAGTTGCCTGTCTTTTCCTCAGTTTGGGCCTTGCTGTTCTATCTGCCTTCCCAGCTTCCTTTTTGCTTTAACTGATACAGTTCTCTGTCCTGCTCCTTCTGTGATTCCTTGTACTTCCTGAATGCTTTCTTTTATCTTGAACCTTCACGCCACCTCCTTTGAGAACCATAGTCATTTCTTACATTGTTTTGTTTTGTTAATTTGCTTCACACAAAGGCTTTTATCTCTGTGATGGCAGTTTTATTATTCCCCATTGTTCTTCACTTCTACCCTCCTTTCTGCCCATTTGCTAGTGCATTTCTTAGGCACTTGCCAGTTTGGCAAAAGTCAGCCCTCCTGAAGTCCAGTACTTTATGTTTAGTGGCTTTGACTATTGCTGTGTTTATTGTGAACCATACTGTTCGATGGTCGCTAGTTCCCAGATGGCTACCCACTTTACATCTGTGATCCTCTCTCCATCTCCATTTGAGAGGACCAGGTCTAAGATTGTTCCCTCTCGAGTGGGCTCCAATACTAG
Source organism: Neoceratodus forsteri (assembly GCA_016271365.2). Lineage (NCBI taxonomy): Eukaryota > Metazoa > Chordata > Ceratodontiformes > Ceratodontidae > Neoceratodus > Neoceratodus forsteri. The sequence goes on along the minus strand of JADMNL010000023.1, from coordinate 208,462,687 downwards.
TTGTCTAAGGCATGCCCCCTGTAGGGCATCTAGAATAACCCCACTCTTAGAAGTGGCTGCTGACATCTGGCACATTCAGATCACCCATCAGCAATATCTCCTCTTTTTCTGCCATTCTAAGTATACTTTCTAATAATAAAGCTGGAGTGCGGTTTACCCCACAAGACTGAAAGCAGGAGGAAATCAGGTCTTAAAGGCAAGATGAAATGTTTTTTCCTGACCGATGGAGGTGGTCACTTTGCCGTAGTGGTCAGGCTTAATCATAATTCAGCTGAATGATGAGACTAAGAACTCCTCCAATTTTAGACCATAATATTTGTTCCTGACCGATGGAGGTGGTCACTCTGCCATAGTGGTCAGGCTTAATCATAATTCAGCTGGATGATGAGACTAAGAACCCCTCAACAATTTACAATAAGGAAGCATATTGGATTATATGGACAATGCAGATGTTTAATGCAGCAGAGTGGTGGAGAGGTAATAGAGCAGTGAGAGCTCTGGTTCCTTAACTATATGCTTTTGATTGTAGAATGATTACTGGGGAGGGCCCCGCCCTGTCTGTGGAGCCCCAGTCATAGAGTTTGCTGGAGGCCCCCAAAGTCCTAAAACCAGCCCTGGTGCAGTGAAGAGTCCTTTATTAGTTATCCCAGATAGGTCAGTAACAGAGAAGAGGGTGGAAGGACCTGGATTAGGTTCCACATCACCTGATAGAAGAAGCACTAGGATTGGTAGGAACAAGATCCTTATGGAGCAATATGTAAGGGGCAAGGAATGCTTCCCCCTCCACTTACAAAGGGCAAAATGCGCATAGTATGTACATCCACTTTTGTAGAAAAAGTATGGCCAAGTATATACAGGCCAGTATTTCAAAATTAGAAGGTGAGAGAACCTAAAGTCCCTAAGCCCATGAGAATTACCATTCTGGTTGCACAGTAAAGAAAGAGATAATTCATTTATGCAGAGTAGTAATAAGAGAGAGAGAGGGTGACCCCTACCATATGGTAGCGGAGCATTATATTGTCACCGGGGGATCGGGTGAGGCCACTAACTGGTGGCATAGTTAGCACACTGCGCGGCGTATTACAAAGGGGTATCAAGATATAGTCCAATTGAACAGATTTCCTGTTTGACCTACAGTATAGGTGAGTACCTGTGCTAGCTGCTAAGGAACCAACTGTCCCAATTTTAGTGCAGTACAGCTATGGATAGGAAAAATGAAGCAGAGTAGCTGTAAGGGTTGGGAAGACATTTAGGTTCAAAAATAGAGTAAATAAAGCTAGTTTAGGAACACTGCTAGAAAAAAGACAGTCCAAAAAATATGAAACTGAGGCGGTCGGTTTGGGAACACCACTAGACAAAAGCAGCCCAAAAGTATGAGACTCAAGCAGCTCAGGCAAGTGTAAAGGACCGCGTTGTCAAAGTCTAACAGTGAGTATAGATTGGAACACACCGCTAGTGGCTACACAGTATAAGGAGCTAATGGAAAATCGGGCACTTAGTCATCTGACTAAGAAGGTCCTATATAACAGCAGGTCCACCCAGGGTGGGTGAGGTGGGGGGCTGGGTGGGGAGCCAGCGTGAAACACCAGCAGGAAGAATGGCTCAGAGGAGTGGTGTAAAAGTTTCAGCACCTGCCGCGTGTCTCTGCTACCAGATCAGCAGGACCACGGCAAAAGACACAGGGCACTGTTCCACCACAGAGCTCGGAAGCCCGGTGGGCTTAAGGAGACCTGAGGGAAGGGGAAGGGAGAGTGGTTTAAGTAAGAGCAAGTGGGGGGTTTCAGTAGACAAAGAAACTGGGCGGGCAGAGAAATTAAGGGAGGCGAAGGCAGAGGGGGAGTGGGACAGTGAGACAAGCTTGCAGCAGTTAACTACTTTAAAGCTGTACCAAAAACAATTCCTTAAGGCTCTAAAGTTAGGAACAGGTCAATATATTAACAGCTGTATGCAAACTTAAAATAAAGCCGTAAAGCACATTAGTTAACTTATCCCAAAGAGGAGTTGAAATCACAGTAATAGCAAATTGACTGCATTCCTTAGCTAGGCACCAGAAAAGGCGCACAGAAACCAGGGATTTCAAAGGACAACAATTCCTACTGCGTAGTGGCCTAAATATGGAGTCCACACTAACAGAGGAGCAACAAACTAAAATGGGTGCACTACTTGAACTGTAGTCCACGGCTCAGGCCAATCAGTACTGGAGACTGGAGCCAAGAAAGTCCAAGGGACTCACACCAATCCATGCTGCTTACAGGAATAGGTTTCCTCCAATCATAGGCAGGGCGCCCCCTTTTAAAATTCCAGGGTGCTTTGAGCGCCAAAAGACATACCTTGCGGCATTTTGGCTTTACCAGCCCAATGCTAGTGAGCAATTGGGCTGCTGGTCCATACGCTGGACTCAGGACTTCAAGTTCGTGGATGGCTCCTTCCACGAGGGATGGCTCGGAACGGCATAAAAGTTTCAGCGCCTGCTATGTGTCTTTGCTGCCAGAAATATACACATATACATCATATAAGCATTATATATCTGGGTATATGTATATATATATATTATATACATATATATATATATATATATATATATATATATATATATATATATATATATATATATATATAGAGAGAGAATATATATATATACAGAGAGAGAGAGTGAAAAGGGTGAAGTCCTGGACAGCACTTTGGAATCTACAGGATAAGCCCAGGCAGAAAGTTGGAAAAAGTTCTGCTGTGTTTGCTTTGGATCCAATTGAGGCCCCTTGCAAAGTTCTGTAGTTCATATTGCAAACTATTTTTCTCTGCATCTCAGCACCCATGGTGCACTGCCCTTGCATCTTCTGGTTGGCCACCAGCAACCCAGGGAAGTACCCACCACAACAGACTGTCACTATACCTACGGCTGTTGGGGGGGGGAGACAGGTGCCCCCGGGGGGGGGGAGTGGGACTCTGTGGGGTATAACAGTGAACAAAAGTTGTTGCCTGTTGTGTTTTCTTCCCCTGCACCCCACCTCTGCAATAAACCTGAGGTTATTCATTGTACTATTGGTGTTCATGGTTATTGCCTGGAAGTGTATTACTGCTGTGGGGGAGCAGGATAGTACTGCTGTGTGGGGAAAAAGTAACTGTGTGTGGAAGGGAAATAATACTTATTTCTGAGGGGTGGTAACCTTGTGTTTCATCAGCCAGGTACCCCATACCACTACCCCAGGTGGAGGCACCGCACCCTTTTACTCCAGTGCAGTCCATCCTTCAGTAAACCCAAGCCAGCCCCTCAGGAGGTGTTGGTATGTGAGACCCCAAGGGCCCCGGTACAGGCAAGTGGCAAGTTGGGGGCTGCTGCATGTACTTAAACTCTATGCTCAATCAAGGAACATAGCTGAGAATACTAATGAAAACCTGCAAAAATGCATATTAAAAGGAGCACTCCTTGAATTACAGTATTTTAAATCTTTACAAGACGTGCCAATGGAGAAACGTGCATCTTATAAAACAGGCAAAAGGGCATCTAAAACAGCTTAAAAAGTTTTAGGTGCAAACTTTTCCACATAATATGCACTTCTGTTTAAAACAAAACACCAAGAAACATGCTCTATTTCTCAAATAACGAGAGAAAATGATAAGAAAGTTATAAGAAAGGACACAGTGATACATCTGCAGAATTTTATGCCAAGCTTCACTCAACACTTCTAGATGAACAGCGCGTCAGCCTTTGCCAATCCTGTGAAGGAATACAGCTTCCTAGTGTTTCATCAGAACAGACTGTATATCTAAACCTCAACTTATACTGAGAGGTAGTAGAGCCTAGTGGTTGGAGCACAGAACTGCAAACCTAGAAACCCAGCAGGCCTAGGTTTGAATTTCACAATCACCATTTATTTGCTCTGATCCTGAGCAAATCACTTAATTCCCCTTACCTTTTATGTGCTGGCCTAATGACTGCTGACAACTTCTGACACGGATTGTAAAGAACTCTTGGGTACAATGTGTATGAAAGGCACAATATAAACCACAAATTCATTCCTTCCTTCCTTCCTTCCTCCCTCCCTTTCTCCCTCCCTCCCTTCCTGCCCCACTGATAACCACTGACATTTTTAGTGCAATTTGCTCCTTTATACAAAACAAAGCCTTATGACCCTACAAATTCTCTGCAAATTTATGAGAAACTTACAGGTCAACTAACCTCAATCCTTAAAGACATTTGCCTGTAGGGACGTCACGCTAAGATAATTTCAATGGGAGGCACACAGGACTGGATTAACCTTTTGTGTGCCTAGCACCAAAAGGTTTTGTGGTCCCCCATTTTCATGGGGGGGGGGCATGGAGCAGTGTTCAGACGTCCTAGCTAGCTAGGTTTAGACTTACATGGGTGAAACCAAAATGCTCAGAGTTTTGATAACCAGGGGTGGGAGCCATTTGATATTTCAACAGGGCAGGGGGTTAACAGGGTAACAACCAGTGGGGGTCAGGTGCCTGTTAGCCCCCTTGCACATCTGCACACAGGCACTGTGCACCGACTACTGTGTGCACGTTCAAGCAGCCGCCTGCCTGCTCAAACGTGTGAGCTGATTCAGTAGAGCGGAACTTCTGCTGCACTGAATCAGCTTGCACTTTTGAGAAGGCAGGCGGCTGCTTGAACATGTGCACAGTGCAGAACGATATATTAAGATTCAAGTAAATCAATGCAACCTACAAGTGTAGATGGGGATCAAGTGTGATAACTTTCTTACTCTGCTGTGTGGCTGGAACCTGCTGCCTGCCACTTGCCACCAGCCACAGTGAGCCCATCAGTTATGACTGCCTCCTTGAGTTCTCTCCTCCTCCTGGAACCGAACCATCCTGACTCCTCACTGCGACCCGAATGGTCCTGTGCTTGTCTGCAGCCAGACCCACCAAATGTCCAAGTGAGATCGAGAAGACCAAAATTCTTTTTGATGCCACCAAGCAAGAGCTCACTTCATCACCAACCGGGCTGTAGCCTGTCTGTGGCAGCGGGAAAGTGTGCATCACGCAACTTATGTGCTCTGTTCCTCCACATCACGTGATGTCACTGATGACTTAGCCACAGTGTGAGCACACACAAGGGCAGGCAGGGCATTTATCGTTCAAAAATAAAAAAAAAATGCCACCAAAAAACAATCCACAATTTCCACAAGGCATGCGGGTGGCAGCTACCCCTCGGCCAGTGGGCCTCCTTCTGAGTGTGGACCTGGCTCCACGGAGCCATTGTTAATCCGGTACTGGAGGCACACCATTAAAAATTAATCAAGACACTGCACTAAATTACAGTTTTAGAGCCCTTGCACAACCCAAAAAGTGATACTTTTTTTTTTTAACTTTATTTCTTCACACACAATTCGGGCATCCTTCAGGAGTACCCACTCAACATCTGCCCTACTCCCAGCCTGAACCCTCGCTTCTCCCATGATCCCTTCCCCCGAATGACCCCCGGGCAGGCTCGAACCCCAGTACCATCTCCAGGGCTGATTCCGCCCTCCTCGGCATAGAAACATAGAAACACAGAAGTTGACGGCAGATAAGGACCGCAAGGCCCATCCAGTCTGCCCATTTCTTTTTCTACCTTATAAATGTGCCATCGGCCTTTGCTCTGTCAGTGACCTATCTATTCATAGTCATTTGTATTGCTCCCTTATGCCTATCCCATGCCTGTTTGAAGCCCTGCGCTGTATTCATAGCCACCACTTCTTGTGGTAAGCTATTCCATGCATCTACCACCCTTTCTGTGAAAAAGTTTCCTCACATTCCCCTTAATCGGCCTCCCTCTAATCTCATGCTGTGTCCTCTTGTCCTGCTATTTTTCTTATATTTAAACATGTTAGACTCTTTCACCTTGTTTATGCCCTTAAGGTGTTTAAATGTCTCGATCATATCACCTCTCTCCTCCTTTGCTCAAGGGATACATATTGAGCTCCGTTAATCTGTCCTCATATGTCTTCTGATGCAGTCCCTGCACCATTTTGGTTGCCCTTCTCTGGACTGCCTCAATTTGGTTAATGTCCTTGTGAAGATGTGGCCTCTAATACTGACGCAGTACTCCAGATGGGGCCTAACCAATATCTTGTACAGAGGATTATTACCTCCCTCTTGACTTGTGATACCTACTAATACACCCTAACACCCCTAGCCTTACCTACTGCTTTAGAGGTCTGCTTGGATGATTTTAGGTCATCAGTGATGATGATGCCCAAGTCTCTTTCTTCCTTTGTGACTGCTAGCAACTCCTCCCAGCCTATAAGTGGCTTCAGGGTTTCTCTTCCCTATGTGCATGATTTTGCACTTCTTTGCATTAAATCCCAGTTGCCACTCTTCTGACCATTTTGCTAGTTTATCCAGATCTCTCTCATTCTGCCCACCCCATCTGGATCATCTACTCTGTTGCAGATCTTGGTGTCATCTGCAAACAGACAAGCCTTACCCTCTAGTCCATCTGCGAGGTCACTAATGAAGATGTTGAATAGGACTGGCCCCAGGACTGATCCCTAGGTACCCCACTTGTGACTTGCATCTCTTCTGACTGTATACCATTTACCACCACTCTCTGTTTCTTGCCAGTCAACCAGTTTGCCACCCAGTTGACCAACTTCTGACCACCCGAGCCTACCTAGCTTATTTATCAATCTTCTATGTGGAACAGTGTCAAAAGCTTTGCTGAAGTCAAGGTGGCGACATCAACTGCTCCCCTTGGTCCACCACTCTGGTTACCATCAAAGAAATCTATGAGATTAGTTTGACAGGACCTTCCTTTGTAAACCCATGCTGTCTTGGATCCTGTGCCCCTATGGATTCCAGGTGTTGCACTATCCTTTCCTTAAGGAGTGCCTCCATAATCTTGCCCACTACTGAGGTAAGACTGACTGGTCAGTAGTTCCCCGCCTCCTCCCTGCTCCACCCTTTTGTGAGCGGGATCACATGAGCCCTTCTCCAGTCTTCTGGGACCTCTCCTGTGCTCAGAGACTCACTAAACAATTCTGCTAATGGCTCTGCTAGTTCCACCTTTAGCTCCTTAAGTACCCTGGGATGTATGCCATCAGGTCCCATTGCCTTATCCACCCTGAGCTTAGCAAGCTCTTGTAGGACCCTTACTTTTGTGAAGGGAGTAGTGCTCACCTCCCTCCCCGTGTCCATGATGCTGAGCTGTGGGCCCTGCCCTATCTTCTCTTCAGTAAATACTGAGCAAAAGTATCTATTTAGGATAGATGCCTTTACAGGGTCCTCCTCCTCACATGCTCCCTTTTCTCCATTAAGCTTAGCAATACCCCCTCTGGACTTTCTCCTTTCACTAATGTATCTATAGAAAGTCTTGTCACCTTCTTTTACTGTTCGTGCTAGTGTTTTCTCAGTTTGGGACTTTGCCTGCCTTACTGCCTTACCTGCTTCCCTTAGGGCAGTTTGGTATGCCTCCCTATCTTCATCCGCTGTGTTCCTTATATTTCCTGAAGGCCAGCCTTTTGGCTCTGACCTTTTCTACTGTATTTGAGAACAAAGTGGTTTCCTTCTTCTTTTGCACTTCCTTTTCTGTCTAACACAATGGGATGTTGCTTCAAGTATTGTATCCTTAATGCTTGCCCACTTTGCCTGTACCTCCTCACCTGTGTTTCTTTTTTGCCAGGGCTAGCTTAACTCTGTTGGCCATCTTATCAAAGTCAGCTCCTCTGAAGTCCCATATTTTTGCCTTGGAATGGGATGATTTAGATGTAGTAGCCAAATTGAACCATACCATGTGATGGTCACTGGCCCCTAGGTGACCTTCTACCTGGAGATCTGTGATCCCTTCTTTGTTAGTCAGTACTAGATCTAGGATAGCCCTGTCTCTTGTGGGTTGCTGTACCAGTTGTTTGAGGCCCTCCCTGCAGGGAATCCACTTGAGTCTAGTTCTGGCAGATGTTCCTGCTGGTATTGACCAATCTGTATCTGGCATGTTGAAGTCTCCCATTATCAGAACCTCCCTTTAGCTGTCATGTTTTGTATATCTTCTAATAGTAATGTGTCTATGTCCTCCTCTGGTCTGGGGGCCTGTAGACAACCCCAGTTCTTATGGCTGTCCCATTTCCTGTTTCCAGGGTGACCCACAGTTCTTCTGGCTCCTTATGTGTATTCTGAATTTCTGTAGCTTTGATATTTTCATTAACATACAGGGCCACTCCTCCCCTCCCTTTTGCACCTCGGTCTCTTCTGAACAATACATAGCCAGGTACTGAAGTCTCCCAAGTGTGATTACTGGTAAACCACGTCTCACTAATTGCTACTATGTCCAGTTTAGCCTCTGACATTATTGCCTGCAGGTCTGGGATCTTATTTCCCAGGCTGTGAGCATTTGCGTATGATTTTCCATTGGCCAGATTTTGGTGTGTTAGTTGTTGGGTGAAGTTTGGCATTACCCTGTGCACCGTATGGGAGACAAACCTTTTTCTTACCTGTGATGCAAATGAGCGGCAAACACGCTGAATTCCTGTTTGACCACCAGCTGAGGGGAGGTGTTCTTCCCATTCGATCGTGATAGGGTGCACCCCTCCCCATTTGCTAGTTTAAATATTCTGCAAAGACGCCAAACTTCTGCCCCAATGCACTGACTCCCTCTTTAGTCAGATGCAGTCCATCAAATTTAAAGAACTTTCGGCTCCCAGAACTGTTGCCAGTTCCCTACAAATCTGTGTCCTTTCCTGGCACCAGTCCTTGAGCCACGTGTTTAGCTCCCTATCTCCCCTTCTCTGACCTTCCGTCCATCTGCTCCCTTCTCCCAGACTGGCAGGATCTCAGAGAAGGAGATGCCGGACGAAATAGATGATAGTTTGTCACCCAGCTTAGTCAGGTGTTCCTTGGTCTCCACAACTGACCGGCTGGCGAGGCGGTGAACTCCTTAAGTGTGAAGTGCCTACCTGATCATTCTTCAGGTTGGGGGAGGTGGAGGACAATCCTGGGTACGTTGGGCTGGCACTTGGGATGTAGGCAGAGTCCCAGGGGCCACCATCATCTCAACGAAGGGTGTGAGGCTTTTTTCCAGCATTTTACCTTGCTTGTCCCCTTGGAGTGTGGCAAGCCAGGCAATGTAGAGCCGCAAACTCCACTCCCTAGTGCATCTGCTGCATCACCACGCTGAGCACCCCTGGCTCCCCACCACAGGCTGCTCCAGGACCAAGTGCTTCTCCCTAACCCTCCCCGGGAAGAGAGAGCAGTCCTGCAGACACTCAATCTCTTCCCCCACGCTGATCCCCAGTGGCCTGGGCTCATTCCTGAACCCGGGTTGCCAGTGTGGCGTGAGGTGTAGCGTCCAGTGCCTCAACCCTCAGTGCCATCAGGCCTCAAAAAATAATACTTGGATGGAACTTTAGGGAACTGTGACCCCCCCCAAATGATATGGGCATGGTAGCCCTGTTTTCCAGGATGCCTTTCAAAAAGGAGAATTACCAGAATCTTTAAGGTGTGGCCTTTTTACTTTATTTCTTAAAACTGGGCAAGAGCCTACCAGTTATCAAACCTATAGACTACTTACTCAAACTGTCATTACAGTCAGGGCCAAGCAGAATGCATGGTGAAGCAAGCGGGGGGCCAAAACATTCTAACTCCATGCTCCTCCAACCAGTCAGGGACTTGGACAAAAAGGTAGAGCCTTTGTCTAACTATTTCACCCTGTTAGACACAAAAATGGAGTCAGTATAATTGCTGAAAATAAAATACAGAAAAATGTGGTAGCAGTTAGAGATCAGAGCTCACCTGTCAAATGTCCACTTATTAGGATTACCCAAAAATACAGAGACAGGTGACCCAGTTACCTTTACTCTGGAATTTTTAAGACATATTTTAAAAAAGGATCTTTCAGGCAAACTGAAAAGATACATTGGGTGACACCTAGAAAGCATCCACAAAATGTAGAGAAACCCAGAACTCTGTTAAAGGGGACAGGAATTGATTACTTATGTGCAACTGTTTGAAATGTCTCTATTTTCCAAACTTATATTAATACCTGTAAAGGATCCCTATTTAACTGTGTCTGAGTAAAAGCTGGTGCTGTCAGTTGTGTTTAGTTTTGTATGGACAACATTCTGTGCAGTTCCTTTCATGGAACCAATAATTTTGGAGTGTTGACTATGTCACTTCATGGTTCAGAAATGTGAGCATCAACTTATCAGTACAGTGTCCAAGGTTCTGAAACCATGAAGTGACATAAACTCCAACAGTCTTGGTTCCATGAAAGGAACTGCACAGAATGTTGTCCATACAAGGAAAACAATACAAAACACAACTGACAGGTTCAGCTTTTCTTCAGGCATAGTTAAATAGGAATACTTTAGAGGTACGAATATAATTTATAAAAAGAGACATTTCAAACAGCTGCACATAAGTAATCAATTCCTGTCCCCTCTAATAAATATTGTGGGTCCACATATAAGAGATGCTATCCTGGCTGCTACTAAAAGAAAGGATTCACTACAACTGTCTGATGGTACACCAATTTACTGCTTTCCTGCCCTCAGCTTTGCCAACCAGACCTGTAAAGTTGCGTGTTCTGAATAATTAATTGTAAAACTTCTCTGGACTCTATACATAGGTGACTAAATATGTACTTCATGTGGATAAGATTTTAGCAACCTTCATGGATGTCTCATCACACTGGATACACAATTCAACAAACAAAGTAATGCAGCACAGATATTAATTAAAAGCTTTGAGGATGTGTAAGCAGGACTCTGGGAGTGCTAGGCGTAACCCATGTCCTCTAATTCCTGGCAAAAGTCCAAGCACAATGTGCTGGGAAAATACAGTATATTTCTTTTCTGATCCAGTTGAAGCAGGCAAATACTTGAAACTTATTCAGGCAGATTTTGCCCGAACTGAACAATAAACTGACTAGGATGAAGACTGAAAACTGTCTTTGCTCAATGCTTATAAAAGATGGAAGGTGGGGATTTAGAATGTTGATGTTTAACATTCTCTGCTGCTTATAGTATGTTGAAGCTAACTGCTACATAGTGGAATGTTTTGTTATGGTTCTCATGCTAGCAATATAAATGAAGCAATCTGGGTGTTCTGAAAAACTATTATGTCTGTTGGCTCTTGTACTTGCTCATCCTAGTTGTGGCAGAAAGCCACCAACTTAAGATGGTGGATACAATGAGGAGCCTTGATGTGGCATAGTTTGTTAAATGCAAACCTGTAACCCTGGATCACGCACTGAGCAGGCAAAACCCAATTATATTGTGTCACATTTATAATAACATTGCTGTGCAGAGAAATGTCTGTTATAATGGCTCACAAATTGAAACCCTCAGTTGTTTTGGTGCTTATTGCACCTTGTAGGCACTTAATGAAATTAATAAGACGTGTAAGAGAAAATGTTCTTTTTGTACCTTAAATGTTGCTGTTCTCTTTAATACCTATCTTATTTTAGTGATGGGTTTATCACTATTTTTCACTCATTGAGATCTCGGGGTCAGACCTGTAAAATTTTGTGTTCTGAATAATTAATTGTAATGCTTCTCTGGACTCTATGCATAAGCGGCTAAATATATACTGCATGTGGATAAAAATTCAGCAATCTTCATGGACGTCTCATCACATTGGACACACAACTCAATAAAGAAATGCAGCACAGATACTAATTTATTTTTATTTTACCAGGAAAATCTCCATTCAGCAAAGCTCATTTGCAAGGAGGTCCTGGGTAGGACAGAAACAAAAACAATCCATACAGACTAGGGATTACAATTGCAAGGCACAGTGTCAACTGGCAGTGCATAATACATAAAAAGGCGATATACAAGGCAGGAGAAAAGAGATGACTACTCTGGAAGGGATAATAATTTCAAGAACCTGTATCGACTAATGGTATAGTATCTACTACTTAAGAAGATAATAAACAAACAGTAAATATGGCCTGGGGATAACAGACAGTCTTAAAGGGAAATTGTCAACCTGTTTTTCATCATATTATTTCTAGTTAAAAACCTCTATTTTATGATTTCTTACCTTCTCTAAAATTCATTGATGTTGCTGTTTGTTTTGTCTATCTCCTTGTTTAGTAGAACTGAAATGCACACAAATATATATTTGTAAACAACCTTGTTTTGTTTACAATCCTGGATCTGTTCTTACTGCATACTTTCTGAGCATTAGAAACACACCCAAACAGTGTAGTCACTCATAGGCAATAGCCTCCTAAACTCCCACTGCATCATGAGAGGCTAGACTGTGTTGTGGGTGTTCCCAAGTCCAGGAAAGATGCAGTTGGAGCTGAACAAGGAATGTAAACAAACCTGTGTTTGTGTAGTAACACCAGTATGGAGTGCTCTGTTTTTCATTTTTTTAAAGAAAAAAAATTGTCATAATCAAGATACCAGCTATATCAGCAATCTTTGCAGAATGCTGGCTATCATAAAATATGTTTTTTAAACAAGGGACACTTTGAGACCTAAGGCGGTTGACAGTGTCCCTTTAAAACATAGTATACAAAGAGGAACAAAAGAAGGCTATTTAAAAGTACATTATACAAATGATGGGAATAAATACAGTGACATGAAACAAATTGGCAGTTGAGAGCAGTATAAGATAGAATACAACAACGAGAACTATACGTAATACAATAGAACAAATAAAGTGCTAATGGCAAACATATTTATCTGTGCAATGTTGGCTGAGAAGAGTTTTGAAGAACAGGGGACTGACCAGTGTAGATAACTTGAGCAGTTTCTGGAGAGCATTCCAGGCTTTAGGGGCAGCCCAACTGAAAGCCATCTTCCCATATTTTGAAAAATGCTCAGGACTGTTAAGCATAATGACATAATATAGTTTAAGTATATATGGGCCTTGGGACCTACAGAGGAGCGAGGAAATATATGTGGGTAATGAGTTATGCAGAGCTTTGAAGAATCAAAGACTTAAATGTCTTAGTCTTCTGGTACAGAGTGATGGCCAGCCTGTTTCCTTGTATAGGAGGCAATGTTTGATAAGGGCAGGAAGCTGACAGATAAAGCAAAGTGTTCTGGGGTACAACACATCTAACCCAGCCAGATTTAAAAACTGGGGTGCTTCTATAATGTCACCACAATCTAATAGGAGTAGGAGCTTAGCCTGAACCAGTGCTTTCTTATCTCCAAGGTTAAGGCATGACTTATTATGGAAATAAAAACCCAGACTTTGTTGTAGCTTCTTGCAGAGGGTTTCTATATGTACATTGAATGTCAGTTTGTTATCCATCAACACACCTAGGTATTTAAAAGAGCTTACCAATTCTAGTATATTGTTAGCAAGGGTGGTGATGCCTGATGAAGGGGGGGTGTAGTTAGATTTATGTGAAAAGAATTAATCCTTTACGCAGATGATGCAGTATTATTCTGTTCAGGGGCCAATTTATCAGCTCTCAAGGAGTTCTTACAAACAGATTTTACTCTACTGCATCATTGGTTTGACCTACATAACATGGTAATGAATTCTGTTAAGACTAAAACTATGTTTTTTACCACTCACAAGAAACCCCATTTCTGAATTTAGTATTTTTGATAATGATGATCTATTAATTAAGTGTGTTAAAGAGTTCAAATATCTGGGGATAATTTTGGATCCTTATTTTTCATTTGAAGCCCATATTGTGGACTTAATTAACAGACTTCATAAAAGATTGAGCTTTCCTTTTTGGATAAGAAAATATCTTACTGTAGAGACTAGAACCATGCTTACCCATAGTCTCCTTTTCTCTATTATTGACTATGGGTCAATAGTTTATTCCTATACTTTAGGAAGATTGTTAAACAAACTCCAGGCAACCTATCATTCAGCTATACGTTTTGCAACTGGACAGCTGAGAATGACTCACCATTGTTTACTATAAAATTCATTTAAATGTCTCTCACTCATTGAGAGATTTAACAGTAGGTCCCTTACTTTTTTTGCATAAAATTAAGTTGGGACTTCTTCCTAACAGCATCTCAAGTCTGTTTCCAGTTATTCCCATGATTTCAAATACTCGCCTTCAAAGTAAACACTCTTCAGATTCCATTTTTTGTACTGTATTTGCTCAAAAGTCTGTGACTTTTGTAGCTCCAAAGCTCTACAATGACTTACCCTGTAATGCTGTAAGTTGTCAAAAAATTTCTATATTTAAGACAGCACTCAGAAGAAATTTGTTTGTAAACTCTGTTTGTAGGTGTTTTACTTATTTTCTTTGATGTAATTGTTTTATATAGTCCTGGCTAAGTCTTCAATATTTAAATGTGTTATATTTTGTAATGTCTTTATCTGTATAATGTATTGAAATTGGACGTCTGTGAAAATGGGCATTGCCCACAGACCTTTTCAGTATAAAATAAAAATGAAAAAGACCATGTATTTGGCATTGGCCACATTTAGGAGAAGCTTGGATACATGGAGATCAATTTGCAATAGTTTGAACGCTTATTGAAGGGACTACAGTGCTAAATCTGGGTCTGATTTTGAAGTATAAAGTACTGTGTCGATTGCATAGAAATAAAGGTTGGCATTGGTGATGTTCTGGCCTAGGTCACTGATGTAAATTGTAAATAGTAAAGGGCTCAATATGGAACCTTGTGGTGCACCTTTGCTGATAAGCATACAAGTTGAGGTTAGGTCTTCAACCTCCAGTTGCTTTTGCCTACCTGTAAGATAGCATCGGAGCCAATTTACTATGTTTGTACTTAGCCCAACACTCAAATGTTTACTCAAGAGGATGTTGTGATCTATAGCGTCAAAGGCCTTGCTCAAATCTAAGAAGAGTGCAGCTGTGATATGTCTGTGGTTGAGGGCTTTAAACCAATCATTTTTAACTTTTAACAAGGCATAGGTTATGCTGTGTTTATCCTGAAAACCAGACTGCATAGGGTTGATGAAGGTATGCATCTCAAGGTGGTCTTTTATCAGTCCATGGATCAATTTCTCAAATAGTTTAACCAGTACAGGCAGAATAGAAATAAGTCGGTAATTATGCACTGAGGTTTTATCACTGGACTTGAAAAATGGGATGATGTGTGTAATTTTCCATAATAAGGGAACCTTGCAGCTCGATACTGAAAGGTTGAAAAGATGCATGATGGCCGCAGTTAAAACTGGGTATCCTATTTTTAGGAAGAATGGTTCAATATTATCCAACCCTGCACTCTTTTTAGAGTCAAGGGTTTGGAGTAGATGCTCCCCGCCTCCTTATACTGTATGTAACCTGATGAAAGTTGAAGAGATTTGAGGTATTTGGTGGCATGCTTGACAGATTGTGAGATGGCAAAGGTATATTGGCAGTGGCTGAGATGTCGAATTCACTGCCTGCTGAACCAAAATAGAAGTTCAGTTCTTCTAAAATCAGCTGCTTATCTGGGAGTAAATGGTTACCTTTTTGCAGTTGTTTTGGAAGGTATGGGAAAGCTGGCCTCTTTCAAGATTCTTAGTGGTTTGCCAGAAACTAGAGGGATCATGTCTGTTGTTTTTCAGAAGGGTCTTATAGAACGTTGATTTGGTTGTATGGATTAATTTTGTATACCAGTTCCTTTAATGCTTGAAATATATCCAGTCTTGCTCTGATTTAGTTAGTCACGTTTTGGCCCAGAGCCGGTCCCTGTCTTTATGGGCTACTTTTATTTCCTTTGTGAACCATGGGGAGAATTTTTTCTTGGCTCTTTGATTTACGTAAGGAGCTAGCCGATTAATAACTCCAGTAATTTGCTGTGTGAAGTATTCATATGCTGCGTGGATTGAAGGGGTTAAATAAAAACTCTGCCAACTGATAGCAGCTAATTGACAAAGATATTCATGGGCACTGAAATAGCAGAATTAGCATTTCTGAGTAATAGATGGCTTTCTGCTGGTCTTTAGTACTCCCCTAGAGCAGGCAACAACATTACGATCACTGAAGACATTGTCAGAGGCAGCTGTAGAGGAGATTTTCTGTGGTCCATTCATGAGGATGAGATCCAGAATAGAGGAATTTATGGGATTATGCCTGCTGGGCCAAGTTGGTTTTAAAATAAGTTGTTGAAATCCAAGATTGTCGCAGAATTGTTTTGAGTCAAATAATTTTGGTGAGAGCCAGTCATAGTTCAGGTCGCCCAGAATGATTGTTTTCTTATTATGTACGGAAGCATATTTGTACAAAAACTGTAACAGATTGGAGCCACCAGTAGGAGGTCTATAGCAACCAATGATCACCAAAGATATTGACCAATTCCGCTTTTGAGAAGGTTCAGATTGGGAGCATGGAGCGAGAGGATCCCAGGGGTGAGAGGAGGGCATGGATCAGGGGAGGATGGTGGAGGTTGGTGGAGGGGCAGGGTAGAGTGGCACTCCAAGGGGAGGGACAGGGATAGCAAAAGGGAGGGAGGGGGGGACACAATGGAGGGAGGATCATGGGGTGTAAGAACTGTGGAGTAGCCATATTCATGAGCACTCTGTGGAGGCTGGGGGAGCGCCCAATTTGTCAAAGGCTGGGGAAGCTGGAGGCTGAACTATTATGGCTGAAGAGGGAAATGTTGTCAAAAAGAGAAAGGGAAAAGAGAAACACAGAGGATAAATGGGTAGAGGACAGGAGACAGGACAAAAGAGAGGACAGGAGGTGGAGCAAGCAGAACACACTGGGGACTGGGGGGAACGTGCCAGGGCAGGACTCAGGGGCACTATGGGCATGAATGACAATGTAAATGAGCACAGATACACAACAGGCTCAAACAGGTATTGGTCCTTAAGGGAGATCGAGGAAAAGGAGCAAGTAGCTGGGAGAGAAATTAAGGGTAACAGGGAGCTGGGCTATGAAAGGCAGACAAAGCCAGAGGTAAGGGCAGATCTCACAAGGGGGTTACAAGATAAGAGCAGTAGGTATGGCACACTGAAGGAAATTAGTAACAATCTGGAGGGACAAGGTGTTAAGTATGAGGCAGAAATAGGGATGGGAAAGGAGCAGGAGGCGGCCAACAGGAAAGGAGTCAGGAGTGCAGGCAACTAGGTAGACAATGGGATACAGGGAGGGATACAGGAAATGGCAAAGACGAGGACTGGGGAGGCAGAATGAAGGGAGAGAGACAGGGAACCATCAGGGAGGGCAGAGGATGGAGGGATAGGGGGTGCAGGAGTGGAGACAGGGGGTGGCTGGGGGGATGTATGTAGCACCAGAAGAAGCCAGGTAAAGGATACAGAGGTAGCCTTGGGGTTAAGGCATGAAAAATTGGTGATAGTGTATGGGGACTCTATTATAAAAAGGTCCACTAGTTAAGGAAGGGAGTGGCTTTTAAAGGGAGGTCAGGTTTTTTGTGAGCCAGGAATGGAGACAAGCAGGGCACTACCAAAAATTAGGGAGTGCATTAGGCTAATTGGGGAGGAAACTCACCTGTTCTTACACCTTGGAACAAATGACATAGCTGGGAAGGAGGGGGAGGAGGTACAAAAGAGATTCATGGAGCTAGCAGGAGGGTGCAAGGGGATGGTGAATTCCATAGGCTTATCAGAAATCCTGCCAGTACACTGTACCAGTACGGCTAGGCAATTGAGAATCAAGAACTTTAACCACTGGTTGAGGCAGTGGTGCAGGAAGGAGGGCTATGAATGTATAGGTGAGTGGGGGGACACATGGGTAGACCAGAACACGTATGTGAGGGACAAACTGTATATCAATGACGAGGGGGCTAGACTGTTGAGGGGGAAACTCCAGGGATACATAGATAAAATACTGGGGAGTGATTTAAACTAGGGGTGGGGAAGTGCATAGCTGGGGGTGGTCCAGGGAAAATGTCTGGTGGAACTTACCTAACTCACACTCCCCCACAGCTGTGGGCAGGAGATGCTGGGGAAGGGGATGGAAATGGAGGAAGGCAGGGCTGGTGGAAAGGGATGCTAACAAATGCCAGAAGTCTTGGCAATAAGATGGTGGACCTGCAGGCAGCAGTGGCGGCAGACCACCTGGACATAATTGCAGTCACGGAGACCAGGGTATGGACTCTACAGGAGGGACAGGACAGGAAGGAGGGGGGGTGCCCTGTATGTAAAGGAGGGGATTCAAGGAATGGTAAGTGGGGGTAGGGATGGATCAGCGGAGACACTATGGGTCAGTTTAAGTAGAACAGGGGGGCAGTGAGGGTAGGAGTGGTCTACAGCCCACCAAATCAAGGACAAGAAGTGGATAGTAAGATTGTTAGTGAAATACAGGAGATGGCCAAGAATGGAGAAATGGTGGTGAGAGATCTGAATCGACCAGATGTGGATTGGGAAATCCCAGCAGCATCCACAGAAAGGAGTAGGGAGCTGCTGGAAGCCATGCAGGAATCGTTCATTCACCAGCTGGTCAAAAAACCTACTTGGGGGGCCATACTAGATCTGGTAATGACAAATGGGGATGAGGTCAAGGAGGTGGAGGTTGGGAAAAATTTGGGTGACAGTGACTACAGAATAGTAAGCTTTAAAATTAGAAAAGGTCCAGTTAAGAGCACTTCCACCACTAAGGTGCTAGACTTTAGGAAGACAGATTTTAGCAGGATGATAGAAACTGTGCAGAAGGAGCTAGAAGGAAAGGAGAACTTGGATGATGTGGAGGAGCTGTGGGAGGAAATTAAGGGAGGAATATTGAAGTTGACAGAACTATGAGTTAGGATAGCACAATAATGAAAGACTTAAAAATATTGTTTTTTGTCCCATTTTAGCTAACTGGGAGAGAAACAAAGTAGAATTCCAGGAAGGGGCACTGATGAATTTGAGCAACTGAAATAAAATTAAGGAAACTGTTTAAGTAAGTAACATGCTGCTGAATATATAATTAAAACTGAGCTGAAACTAATGCAATGTATAAGGCATGCCAGATAGTTAAAAAAGTGGGTTTAAACCCTGGAGAGTAACAGGGCTCATTACAAGTAGGCAAGGCATAGAGCAATGTGTAAATACCTTGAAAAGTAAACTAGAAATAATATCAGGGGACATAAACGTATGGTTTTAAATACAATGGTTCAATGGTGCAAGTGTCCACGGCAACTTTTTCTTAGTAAAAAAATGGGAACCTTATTTTGATTGCTGTTAAAGCAGTACTTTAAATGTGATATATTCTTGTGAAACTAATAAATGTATTTATATTTATTTAACAGGCCCTTTGAAAAAGCACTTGTAGTGTGAAACGTCAGGGCGCATGAAATTATCAAATAAAAAAGAAGCTTCTGAATGAAGATTTGGATTCCTTCAGTTTTTTGTCTGAGGACCTCCACTAACCAATTTTTTGACCTAATCAAGGAGTTATAACTTAGTAAGAGGATTGACACCATTACCCCTGGTAACAAGCATTGCTCCATGGTGGTATACATATTTTTTTATTTTATTTTATTAAACTCTAGGATTACAAATACATTTGAGCAGGAACTGCTCGTTTACAAAGGTTCCACGTCAGAAGATGGGGGGGGGGCAAACATACAAAGGTTGTCGAAGATGTACAATCATAACACATACAAAGGTTGGCAATTTTTTACAGTTACAACACACTTGAGAAATAAAAGACATAAATAGAGAGCAACTTAAAGATCATATGCAAAGGTCTAAATACTACTGCTCCTGCATGCTATAGCATTGCAAAAGGTCTGTGGAATGTAGTGTGCCACAATTTTTCCATTAAAAGCTATGTTTTATTTGATTTCATTACTGTTATTTGTTCTGCTCATTCCCAGCAATTGTACTTGACTTGTTCAGATGCAGGGCAATGCAAATGCTCATTTACATACAGCACGGTGATGTCATTAGATGTGTGCCCCACTGGACAGCCGTGCTAGTCTGGTGTTTCCTGCCGTACTGATTTTTCATTCAGTAATTCAATCACTGCATATATTTTTATTTCTACACTGTTATCGGGTACTTTTAAATGTTAGCAGCTGGATTTTGTTATACTAACACAGTTTTATGAAGCTTGTTTGGCTGCTTCAAATCGGGGAAGTGATCACTGTGTTTTCGCCCGGTACTGTAGCTCGGCTGTCAAATTGACAGTTGTAATAGTAACCCACGATAGCCGTATGTAATTTGTCAGTGATGAGTGTACTTCTTTTTTTATGAATGTCTGCATATCTTTTTATATGTCTCTTCACCTGTTGTGGTAAATGCTGTATTGGTATTTCATTCATACTGCTTCCTGCATTATGATTTCGAGCTTCTCATAATGGGATCCTGGAACCCTGACATGATTCTGTCTGCACAGTCACACCGGGTGTTCACAGCAGAAAAAAGGAATCGGTCTGCATTTAATTCACTATCGATTGCAACCCATGATGTTTCCATGTTTCTTTATTGTAGAGAAAAATGCCGTGAAGCGCCACTATCAAAAAGGACCTAGCAGTAATTTTACATAACCAGCACACATAACTGCAGAAGAATTGAGCAATACATTTTAAATCTTCAAAAATGTAATAAACATATCTGTATTTGTTTGTGCAGTTTGTGACAAAGGAACTGTCAGCTTAGTTTGCGTATGGCCGCTTCCCGTTATTTTTCTCTATGATTGAGACATGTAATCTGCATGGATAGTGGTCTGTAGTGACTAAAATGCACTGAAATTCTTCTTCTTCTCGCCAAATTAGTCACTGTTTAGCATTCCATCTTGCAAAGTGACACCTGCCCGCAGCAATCACTGGGGCGTATGTTTATATTATATTCTGTGACTGCATTTCTATTTTTTTATCTATTGTCCTCTGTTCTTTCATTTTCTTTCCTTGTGTCACACTGTAGTGCTGATGTGTAAGTCTGCTTGTATGTCTTCTGTCATATATGCATACCATTCTGTGTTTAAAACCGCGTTGTCTAGTTAACCCCCCACCCCAAACATCTTATTCACCATGCTGGTGTGTTTCATGCAGTGATCACCTTCTGTTCTTGTTCCTAACCTGGTTTCAGCATGTTCTAATAATTAGTTTTGTACAACTATTGTCAACCTCATAACACTTGTTGTACCACTTCATGCAGTGTCACTTGTAATGTGCTACTGTACATGTATCATGATACCAGTAACGGTGATGCACTGTATGTTCATGTGATATTACACTTTCTGTCACTGATGTTACAAGTAATTTGGACATCTATTCCTGTTATGTCACACAGCAATGCAGTGTGTCACAATGATCCAATTATAACTATATGTCAATTTATTTATTTTTAGAATATCATAAATGACATAAAATACCGCAGACATCTTAATCTGGTTCAATTTCAGTTTGTTACCGTCTGTCTCCCCCCCTCCCCTCAGGGTTGCCCTTGAAAAAGACACTTATAGTCTCAATGGGCCTAACGTGTCAACAAACATTCAATAAATAAATAATATAATAAATTCCTCAGTCAATTCCACATGTCAATCAATCAATCAATATCTTTATTTATCCAGCCGGGCACCATTGAGCAAGCTCATTTACAAGGTGGACCTGCAGTCCTACAGTAATAATACAGAAAGACAAGTTACAATAGTACAAACAGTAAAAATAACTGCTATTATAGTAAAAATGCACATTTACAGGTAATATACATTGAACATAGAACTACAAGGAGCCGTGGATAATGAACTTGTGCTGGATCCAAGCCCAAACACTATGGGCTGGATATTCAAACTGCGCCCAAAAAGTGCGCAACAGCAGGAGCAAGCGCAAGTCACTTGCGCACATGCGCAATAGACGCGATATTCAACATGGAGCAAGCCAAACTGCGCAACAAGTCAGCATCTGAATATCGCACAACCTGCGCTATAGTGCAACCAGGAAGGGGAAGCTGAGCAGAGACGATGCGCTATGGCGCAACAAGGGCTGCCCAGCTGAGCAGCCCAGAGGTGCCACAGCGCAAGCAGAGAGCCCCCCAGCAGCAGAGCGATGGAACTGCACAACCAGGGAGGTAGGCAGGGGCCCACCACCCATGCCACAGATGGGCACAGGGACACACTGCAGAACCAACAATGTACCCCCACACCCCAAGCACAACATAACTGGGGAGGGATGGAACAGCCATCGGACCATGGGGACAAAACAAACAAGCACAGCTGGGCCAAAGGTGCCCCAGCACACCCACATGGGCTGAGATCAGCACACAAGGAGGGCGGACCACCCCATGGCACAGCAGCCCCCGTGCACAGCACACCCTGCACCGTGACCCCAAGACACCCCCATGAGCAGTGACCACCACTGCGGGAATCCCCATGCATACCACCACCCCCCCACTGCAACCTCGTGTACCACAGAACCATACAAGCCAGACCCATCATGAGCCACAGCAGCCAGCACAGACACCCACAGTGGTATGTGGAAGCATGCAGCACACTGGATGCAACACAGTGCAGGGGCAAACACACACCCATACCCATGGGGACACTAACACAGGGACGCAGTAGTGTGGCAGCCAAGCCCCCAGTGTGGGCCCATGAAAACTGTGCACACACAGCCTGCAGTTCCTCATGGCACAGGGGTGACACCCACCCTGTGCATGAACTGCGGTCTCTGCGCCACCAGCAGATGCCTGGATCACAGTCACAGACAGTGGTGCACAGCCCCTGCAATACACACAAGCCGCAGCATGGAGGTGGGACAGCAACTGCGGAGGCCATAGTGTCACCCGAGGCAAACATGCACCACACCACTGACAGGAGGCAACCCAGCATGGTGATGGTCACAGTGGATGACCTGCAGGGACAGCCACCACTGAGAAGGCAGCAGACCTCGCAGGCCACAGACATGCAAGGGTGTCAGCTGCACAGGCCAAGGATGGGTTGACAGGGGCACAATGGACACAGAGCAGGCACCATGGACCACTGCACACAGTAATGCAATGCACAGGGAACAACACACACATCACAAATACCGACTGATGGCCACTCCCACACCAGAGACACATCCCCACGCACACACACACACACACACACCCATGACTGAACCACCCCAGATGCCATGCACACCACTGCAACTAAGCACCTATAGCCAGCTGCAAATCAGAGACCACCACAGTATTCATATCAAAATAACTGTATTCCAAAAATATAACAACAACAACTATTTACAATTATGTACAAACATGGAGTGGAGGGACAGGAACAAGGTGGGAGTGGATAAGGGGCAGGGGTGAACATATGGGAGAGGGAAGGCAGGGTGTGAGGGTTGGTCAAAGAAGGGAGGTTGTCTCTCTTCACTGGCGGCCAGCCTGGTCCTCTACTGCCTGGGGCTGTTGTCTGGGTCACCTTCTCCTTCTCACGCCATGCTGCTGCAGATCCCGCAGGATGGCAAGGGACTCTTGCGCCACCCACACAAGGTCCTGGATGGACCGCTGCATTCGCAAGAGTATCCGCACACCTAGGACAAGGGATCAGAGTCAATGGGTGTGACTGTCCATCCCCCTGCAGCCCACCCAATATGCATGGCATACAGCCATGTGCCACGCTCCTGTGATGGTGTGCGCGCCCACCCACAGTGACCGTGTCCACAAGACATGCCCAACCAGGCAGCAACAGCCATGTGTACCACTGCACACACCCACCGCCCATGTCCAGCACAGCACCACCAAAGCCGTACAGTAACATGGCTATGCGGTGAGCAGGCAGTGCCACAGCCATGTGCCCAGTGCACGCGTGGACCACCATTGGCGCACTCCCAGACATGCAGTGGCACTGGACAGTGCTGTCACATGTCGCGTGCATGGCAGTGATGTCCATGGATGGTGGCCATGCCCTGCCTCCCACCCTGTCACACAGCATGCAATAGCAATCATGGTGTCATGGCACTCACCCTCATCGGGATGCTGCTGGCATTGTGGTTGTTCACCGCCACGATCCGGTCCTGCAGCCACCACCCTCTGCTGCTGCTCCAAATTCCTCCTCCACTGCCACGCCTGTGGAAACAAAAGGAGAGTAACACATCAGTACAAACCCAAAGCATATTCCCCGCCCAATGTGTGTGCCCACCCACCCAGCCAGACCCACCCATCCCATACCCTGTAAACACCGCCACAGCCAACCCTAGACCATCCCTCCTGTGTGCTGGACACATGAGACAGTATTACCCATATGGACCCACAAGTGTGTGGAGCGTATCACCCACCTGGACGAGGCACACGCCCTCCTGTGCACGGACCGCAGAGGCGTGCAGTTCAGGCTCCTCCGCTCTCAGGTCCCCATACCAGTGCCTGCACTGTTCGTCGCTCTCCCGCGGCCAGTGGCCGCCTCAGGTCAGTGGCCACCTCTTCCCAGACCTGGGTCCTGGCCCTGTCCAGTGGCACCTCACCAAACAGTGGGCCATAGTGTGGCTCCACAGTGGCCACAAGGTTGACCAGCTCAAGGGCATCCCACTGAGGGGCTCTCCTGTGTGCCATCTCTAATGCTATAGTAGACAATATGGCGCTCCGCAGCGCGGCAACCCCACGTGGAAGTGCTGCGCGGTACATCGCCGCCATTCCCTATCGCGCTGTCGGTACAGCGCTGCCATTCCCTATCACGCTGTCACCGAACAGCGCGATAGAGCCGTACACATGCCAGATGTACAGCGCCAGGGGGCAAAGGTCGGGCACAAGGTCAGGGGTCAGTGGCGCAAGGCCACGCACAGCACCATCGGATGGCTACACGTCCTGCACGAATGGTCACCTGCGTGCCAGTGCCACAGTGGACTATTGCGCAGTTGTGCCACAGCGCCATTTGGTTCCCAGCGCTGTAGCGCCACTGGCACAATGGTGGCCATGTCCTGAATTGCTGATCGTGCACAGCACGTCATCAGCGCGGCAGACGCCTGTGTAAGCCACCTGGGCATGCGCAATGTGGTGTACTACACAGTCATGGAAATGCGCCATTGGCTCAGCCGGCTCAACTGTATTGCACAAAGGCGCCATATTCAGCCGACACATGCAAATCATCTGATCAGCCATTCAAAGTCGCAGTGGCATGATTTGCATCTCATTACAGTTGCTCCACTCCTAATTTGCATGCATTGCGCTATAAATGTGTGACATTGGGCTGCGCTGGCCAGATTCGGTTACTGCAGGTGAGAGGTGGGTTGCATGCTGTGTGATGTTCTGGACAATGGTCATGGGATAATGCTGTAGACTGCACAGTGACAGGTGTCCACTTCCACCCATACAGACCGACATGACTGAGCAGAGCTAGGTGAGAGGTGAGGATGGTGGGCGGAGGAGGAGGCCCAACTTCACCACGGTGGAGACAGAGGCCTCTTCCAGGCCTACCTGGAGGAGGAGCCACTACTGAGTGGACGGCGGGGCACCCCTCAGGCCCGTGTGGCTGCATGGGAGGGGGTAGCTCGGGCAGTGAAACTGCACGGAAGCCACCAGCGCTCCGTGCAGGAATGCAAAAAGAAGATGGGGACAGACCGCAGGAGGGTGAAGGAGAAGGTGGCAGCCCTCAGGGTGGCATGTGCTGGCACAGGCGGAGGCCAGCCAGTGGTGGCGGAGCAGACCCGGCTGAGGACGACTGGCTGCATCAATGCAGCGGAGCGGCTGAGGCGTACCTGGGAGGTGGATTCCAGACAGGTGGAAGCCCATCACTGCAGTATGACATGGTGGTGGTGTTGGGGGAGGTTGTTCATGCACTCACATGTCCTCACTTTCTGTTACAGATTCTGTTCGTCTTCAGGGGATGGTGGTGGTGGGTCCAGGCAGTGAGGAGACCCGGCGGAGTTGGAGGAGGGTCCATCCACCTGTCGCCAGCCAGCATGCACGCCTGGCTGCCAACTCTGTTGTCGGTGAGTCAGGTGTGGGTGTCGTGGATCCAGCAGTCTGGCATGAAGCATGCCAGCACGCTGTGACTGTGGCCGTAGCACGACCTGCACCATTGATGATGCAAGGGCTGCAATGGCAGTGACATGTGTGTGTCCCATGACGGACACACAGCAGGCCAGCATGTGCCCCTGGCCTAGCTGGTTCCAACATGTGTGTCAGCATGTCGGCACAGTCCCAGGCTGTGCCTGTCAGCACCGGTGGGCACACGGTGGCTGTGCAGTGTCTGGCACTGTTGCGCCACAGCAGTGGAACGAGTGGTCCCTGGGGTACAGCGGTTGAGGGCAGCAGCAGTCACCCACCAGGTCTGGGGTACAGGGTCCAGCGGTGGCACATGCACACCGCCTGTTGACTTGCCCACACCTGGTCCGTGAACAGCGCCACCTCAAGGGTGTTGAGCATCAGGACCTTCCATACCCTGGGGGACAGGATGCGTTGTGGCACAGTACCATTTGAAGAGCACACCGCCTGCTGCGGAATCAGTATAGCAGCAAAGGCGGGTTGCAATGTCCGTGGAGGCACTGTGCGTGGCTGTGGAGCGCACATTAGGACTGTGCCTGATCCTTGCAGAGATGGTCCAAACGCGGATGGATGTGACCGCCATTGAC
The DNA here is from genome assembly GCA_016271365.2 of Neoceratodus forsteri. Taxonomy (NCBI): domain Eukaryota; kingdom Metazoa; phylum Chordata; order Ceratodontiformes; family Ceratodontidae; genus Neoceratodus; species Neoceratodus forsteri. The sequence goes on along the minus strand of JADMNL010000023.1, from coordinate 208,436,372 downwards.
AGGCAGACCCAGGCAGTGGTCGCTGTCGTGGCTGCATTGGGCACACAAGACATGTGCCCTGTACCGCCGCACCCACATTGTGACGCTGGCCCACCTCCTGCCTCCCGGCGCCGTATGACACCCAGCCTGTCGACGCCTGGTTCTGCTGTGGGCATCCCGAGCACCCCTGGTGCAGGTATGTTTGGCATACTACAGACCCCAATGCGGACAAGTTCGCGATCGTGCAGTGGGACCCCTTGTGGTCCATCGGTGCCACCCCATGTGGCCCCTGCTCAGCCTGCCAGTGCTGTTGGGTCACGGCGGGGCTGCCCACGCATCCGCGGTGGCCGTGGAACAATGCAACATGACTGACCTGTCTGGTGCTGCCCTGTGTGCAATGTGCGTCATGGTGGGCAGTGCACTGGTGGGAGCCCTGCCCATCACGCTGACACACGGACCACCTGCACACCATCCCGACTGCTGTCCACAGGTGCGTGTGCATGATGATGCCTGCATTGTACTGTACACCAAGGTGCAAGAGTGCCCAGCATCTGACACACGTACTTGGACAGTACAGGTGGTGGGTGTGGTCTGTGGATCTGTGTGTTTGCCATGTCTGTTCCTGCTCTGCTGTGCACCTGCCCATGTACGCTTTGTGCCTGGTGTGTGTGTGTGTGTGTCCATATGACTGTTCACCCCTCCCTGATGGTGTGTTAGTGTGCCTGGTCCCTTCCACTCCCCTTGCCGTCATGCACCCCTGGTGTGTTACTCTGTGTGCCTGTGGGTTGCGCCAGGACAGTGTTGGTTGCACATGGCCCCTTGACTTACCTGTGTCGTGCATAATGCTCCTCCATGATGGTGTCCCGGTGCAGCTGGGCCTGCTGATCAGTTGGGGTCCCGGCCCAAGGGGCTGCTCATCCATCATCACCGTGTCGCTGACGTCCCCTATCGCTGTCCTCTCCTCACCTGTATGGCTATCCCAAGTCTTTGGCCATGTTGTGCAGGATACAACAGGCCAGGAATATCCACAGGCCTTTGAGGGGCTGTACTGTAGGGCACCGCCGAGGTGTCTAGGCATCGGAAGCTGCCTTGAGCATCCCAAACACCCGCCTGATGATGTTGGTGGCGGCATGTGCCTCATTATATAGCGTTGCAGCGATGGGGGCCAAGGGCGCCGGTATGGTGTGAGCAGCCAGGGACGGAGTGGGTATCCACTGTCACCTGTGTGGAGATGAGTATCATGTTCAGGTCCATATTGCCAATATCCCTGTGTGCCACTACCATAGCACCTGTGGCATTCCCACCCTTGCCCCACGTTTGCAATTCCTACATGTGTACTCACCCACTAGATGGCCTGTGGGGATGTCCCCACTCTCGAATCGATGGCACAGTGTGGACTGATACCATATGAAGGCATCATGTGCTCCGCCAGAGTGTGTGGCACAGACATTGATTATGCGCCCAGTGGCATCACACACCACCTGGCAGTTGACACTGGAATAGCCCTTCCTGTTCCTATATGCAGCCCCATCGGGGCCAGGTGGCGTGCGAATGGCCACATGGGTGCAGTCTAAGGCCCCAGCATGGCAGGCATATGTGCTACCCTGTGGAACTCCTGCATGTTTGCTGTACGCTCTGCCGCGGTGCTGGGGAAATGGATGTGCTCCGCAGCATGTGGCAGCAGTGCGCTGAGGAATTGGGTGAAGATGCGTGATGTGGCTGACTGTGTGATGCCTGTGGTGTCCCCTGTCGGCCTCTGGAAGGTGCCCGTGGCGAGCAGGCACATGCAGGCTGTCACCTTGGTCTCCACACAGAGCGTGACTCCGTCGTGAGGGTGCCTGCATCACATCACTGCACAGCTCACAGAGCCGCCTCAGTATTGCCCTGTTCAGGCGGTACCGGCCCACGATCTCTACATCTGTGTACAGCTCAAAGCTGATGCGGGCACGGTACTGCCTGTTGGGGGCGTACCGCTGACGGGCCCTTCCACGGTCACGTCCCCATGCAGCATGCATTCTCACCCCCCTCATTACAGCTTCCATGTGGAAGCTGGCACTGTCCATCTCCCTGGCTTGTGACCCCCCTGGCTGATGTTGCTCTGTTACCCCCGCTATCCTGACTGCTACCTCCACTGCACCGGGAACCCCTGCTGGCCTCTGCAGCCTATGGCCCACACAACTTCCCTTGCCTGCCCTGTTCTGGACTGTCGCTGTCTGTCTCTCTCTGTCTCACTTGGCATCCCTGTAGCGTTCTTGCGCCTCTTACTTGAGTCTTTTTATTTGGGCTCATTTCCGCTGTGGCGCACCTTCCGGTTGTTCCGCTATTGCGCATTGCGCAAACCTCTGAATATCGCATTGCGCTCTTTACGCATGGATCCACCCCCTTTGGTTGCGCATGCCTTCATTTGCATTGCGCTGTTGCTCAGCCTGTTTTCAGTGGCGCAACTGCCTCCTGCTGAATATCGCAGAATGGCGCAAATTCGGACTTGCGCATGCGCAACCCTATTGCACATGGCGCAACCCTTTTGAATATCCCACCCTATGTATTTTGTAGTGGGAAATGTTAGGGAGAGGGTAGGCATACCAGATAGAAGATATCAAGAAGCATAATGTAGGAAGAGGTTGGGAATAGGGGCGCAAGCGAAGAGGACCCAATTGTTAGAGCAGAGTGAAGGATTGGGAGGGTGGAGGACCGTACAAAAGGCGACGAAGCGATTTTTGCCCCAAAATGCGGTGACATATGGAGGAGAAAAGCTGCCACTGTACTAAGTGCAAGAGGAGGAATATAGTAGCAGGGGCATAACTGGGAGGGTCCTGGAGGTTGGGGCACAGGGAGTTGTTGGATGGACGAGGGACAGAATATTTTTTGGGGCAAAAGACAATAATTATCCCCAAGTGTAGCAGCATGTGCTAGAATCAGGCTGCAGCTGTTCAGAGCATCAAAGAATAGGATATGGGAGTTCCGCAATAAATCTTGTGGCTCTTTTGGTGGGCATGCTAGAGGCAGAGGCACATATTTCATCTGGGGGGCCGCCGTTTTCGGGCCGCCTTTTGAGGGAAGGAGGTTAGTTAGTGTCTAGTAAAGCAGTTGCAAATTTCCGTAATGCCACCACGGTAAAACCTTTTGAACAAAAGGTTACTTACTGGGGTTTTCAGCTTAAGTATTTTTGGGGTTTTATTCCATATTGATGGAAGTAAGAATCCAAAGGCGGCTCTCCCGACTCGTGTGAGTGCCCTGGCTATATTTAGCAGGAGTTGAGAGCAGCTTCTAAGGGAATAATTCCTAGGCACAATCAGAGACAGACAGTCGACGATGTATTGAGGGAGTTTGCCACTGAGGGCTCTAAGTGTCCAGAGTGCTGCATTAAAGTTGCGCCTATAGTTAAATGAGGTCCAGCCCGTGGCTGCATATAGTGCGCAATGATGGGCAGAGAAGGGGAGGTCAGTGATGAAGTGCATAGCTCTGTGGTAGAGTGTATCCAATTTTCCACGATAGGAAGCCGCACAGCTACTGTATATGAAGTCTGCGTAGTCAATTAAGGACAGGAACCTGGCTTGGACTAGTCGTTTCTTTGCGTCTGCTATAAGAAGTATTCTTATCCTGTAAAAGGCCAAGTCTTTGCCTTAATTTTTCAGCAAGTCTTCCAGGTGGTCAGTGAAGGAGAGTTTACAGTCATCCAGACCCCAAGATATCTGAATTTCGAATGTACTCTAAGCACTCTCCCAGCATTGTGGTTATTGGGAGGGAGGGAGTCAGTACCGCTTGTGTAGTTTGCGGGGGAAAATAACATGGCTTTAGTTTTCTTAGTGTTTAATAGCGTTTTTATTGATTAGTTGGAGTTGCAGGAGGTTGAAATATTTTTGTAGGTCAGTACAAGCTTCTTTTGGTGTGGGACGACTCTGGTACAGCACTGTGTCATCCGCGAATGAGTGAATACTTGCATCCTTGATTCCCTCATCAACGTTGTTGATATACACAGCGAAGAGGAGGGGACCTAATATGGATCCCTGAGGGACACCTCTTTGTAAGAGTTTTAGGGCAGATAGTTCGCCATCTGCTTTCACCTGCTGGTATGTCTGTCAGATATTCGGAGAACCAGTTTAGAGAAGTAGCATCCAGTCCTAGTGTTTTTAGCGAGTCGAGGAGCAGGTTGTGGTCGACTGTGTCGAATGCTTTGCTGAGGTCAAGAAACACAGCACATACTGACTTTTTATGCTCCAACTCCACTTGCCAGTCATTGGTTACTTTAGCTAATGCTGAGACTGTACTGTGGTTGGCTCTGAATCCGGATTGAAGGGGGTTTAGTAATTTTTCTCTGTCGATGAAGGATATTAGTTTGCCATTTACTAATTTTTCCAGTAGCTTCGAGAGTGTGGGTAGAAGAGAAATTGGCCTATAGTTATTAAGGTCGCAAGGATCTCCAGATTTAAATAGCGGGATAACATGTGCGATCTTCCATATTTGAGGGAAGGTACCTTGTGTTGGGGACAGGTTGAATAAATGAGAAATAGGCACTGCCAATACGTGGCATGCTATCTTTAGGAAGTATGGTTCAAGTGCATCTGCACCGGCACTTTTCTTAGTATCCAGGTGGAGAATCAAGTCTTCCACTTCCTTGAAGGAGACCGATGAGAATGAGTAATGTTGACTAACAGAGCCAACATTTGGTGAGGTCATGCCAAGTTGGGTGTGCAGGCTACATGCAGGCAAGTTATTGAAGGCTAAGCCTGCTGTGGCGCAGTGCGTGTTGAATGCCTGAAGTATCTCTTTTGTCATTACTGTATTGTCAGAGGTAATTTTTGTAGGGAGCATATTTTGTGATGTGGCTCCCGCCAGTTCTTTGATTGTGGCCCAGAATTTGGAGGGACAATTGGCTGCAGTATCTAGTTCTGCCTGGTAATAGCAGGCTTTAGCTTCCCTAATCAGTTTGGTGCAGCGATTTCTGGCTGTTCTAAAGAGGCACCAATATTCCTCTTTTTGGGATTTGTGGGCAGTTTTCCAGAGTTTATCTCTGGACAGTAGTGCAGCCTTGAGATCTTGAGTGAATCAACGGCATTTCCTAGCCTTTATGCGTATTTTTGACAGAGGCGCATGTAGATTCATGGCGTAGGTAATGATTTCATGTAGTATAGAATATGCAGTTTCCACTGTTTTAGCAAGGTAAAAACTCTGCCACAAGGGGGATTTTTTTAGCTCAAGTAGGTATGCCTTTGGGTCGAATGACCTGGTTGACCTTCTGGTGGAGAATTTGGCCGTAGTTGGCACTTTGTTGGCTGCCCAAACTCCAGCTATTAGGCAATGGTCACTAATATCCACGTCAAAGGTTCCAATGTGGGAGAAGGAATAGGGTTTATTCATAAGCAGGACATCCAGAAGGGTACTTTTTGGCTGTATTCTTTTTGTTGATACGGGTGAGCTCTTCATTGAGTAGGGTGAAACCAAGGGAGTCACAGAAAGATTTAAGTGGATGACCGGCTTCCGACAGCCAATCGTAGTTTAGATCCCCAAGGATAATTGTTTCCAGGGGGCTAGTGTCCAAGATAGTTGTAAGATAGGACAAGAGCTGAGTACCGGCAGATGGTGGTCTATAGCATCCTATGACTCGGAGTGCTAACGATGGGGATAGGTCGATTTTTATGTCCAGGCACTCAAATCCTGCTACCAGTGAGCTAGAATTAAGTGTCAATACCACAAATCTATCTTTGATGTAGAAGGCGACCCCACCTCCTCTGGATTGTCTATTGCATCTAAAGATCTGGTAGTTAGGTATATTAATCACGCTATTTGGCGTAGAGGGCCGAAGCCAGGATTCTGAGATAACAAGCACATCTGGCATTGTATGGGCGGTCCAAGCCTGGATAAGGGTGATTTTTTCAGCAGGCTGCACACATTAATGTGCATAAAACAATACCTTTAAGAGATAGTGACTCAGAAGGGGAGGTAAGTTTATTTATGGGCCCTGGATTAAGCTCAACATTGCCAGAGCAGAGTAAGAGGAGGAGTAGCAATTTTTTCAGGGATTCAAGTGAAAGGCAATGCGCTCGAGGCTTTTTCTGGCTTGACATGGAGGAGGAACCGGGGTGCCAAGCTTTGTTTTTTAATTTATCCAAGCCTAAGGACACTGAGGCTAATACTCTGGCTGTGTAACGCCAGTGGGAGTAACTCAAATTAATTAGAGATAAGGAAGGAGGTGTAGACAAACCTGCAATAGTTGCTCTTCGAGGAAGGTAGTCCACCTGGATCAGTTGGCAAGGAGCCTTGGCATAACATGTGATGTGTAGAGTCAGATTGGGTGAGCAGTTTTCAGGATGAGGATGTGGTGTACCCCCAGTCTCAAATTTTTCGGATAATAAGCCAGTAAGGGGTATGATACACAGTGCATTCAGGAGGAGGAATTGCCACGAGGCTGCCATAATTGCAGTTGTTGGGTAAATGAGGGAATTTTGATAACAACGGTAGCTCGCCGGCTGCTGGTTGCAGGATTCACCTGGCGGAACCCTGACAGTAACAGATTGTTTTAGTAAGAAAGAGAAGGCAGAAGATTCGTCAGGGATGGGAGTGGGCGGTGCTAACGGGTCTATATAATAGCACACAGGAGGGGGATGAGCGGGTGGGCAAAAAATTGCGACTTTGCCATACCTCTCAAGCGGTGGAATCCGATGAGAAGGTCTCGGGCGGCGGCTCCGGAAGCGCCGACCGCCCGGTGTCCACGGTCCACGTGGAGGGCGTCTGAGCTGGGATCCCTAGCGGGTTCTCGACTAGAGAAAGGAGAGAGGAGCTTGAATTAATAGTGGGGCAACACAAAGGCTAGCAGTCTGAGTGAAAACAGCTCAATTAGCAACTGAAAAGCCTGCGATTTCCTTGGCACATTGCAGTCTAGAGAGAGCTACAAAGTCACAAAGGAGCTGTAACACTTGGTTGCTGGGAACATTTTTAGACAATAAACACAGTTTTTTGCCAAATCAGTCACAGTTCAGTAATTTGTAGTAAAATTTTCAAGTAAAACAGTGCCTTAGCAAGACAGGATATGCTAGTCAGCAAGACAGGATGTGCTAGTCAGCAATAAGCAAGCCTAAAGTACCAAAATGGTATGCCTCAGCAAGACATAATGAGATAAAGCTGCTAGAAGGCTTAGTTACAAAAAGGGGATGGGAGGAATTGCAGTTGTTGACAGTAAGTAACCAATAAATTGAAACATCAGAAAGGAGTGGGCGGAGACTATGTGCATTTAAAGGAGGCCTGGGAGGGGGAGGCGGGGGTGGGACGAAAAATCAAGGGGAAGTTTGCAGAGCTAGCACTAAATCAGTGCACATACAGTTGGAGAGAAACTGCAGCGGGGGGGGAATGGTAAGTTATTTTACACAGGCTGAGCAGAACAGCTAAATTCAAATATATAAATTAGAAGCCGAGTACAGGGATGCAGGCTTACATTAAGCTACACGTCTCGGGAGCTCCTGTCTCAGGTGAGACCAGCCAATCAGGGAGCTCTACACAGGCGTGGAGCCAATCGCGCTACCCTGAGAAGGCGCTGAAATTGAAAACAGCAAATTGCAAGTGATGATCCGGTTCAGCATTCACACAGCCCAGAGAAATCGTGGCAATTTTTCAAGCATCGTACCTTGTCTATCTCTTTAGGGGGTAGGTGGATCAGGCTCCTTGCACCGTAGAGGTGCTATGGCTGGATTGTGACCGCTGTCCGAGGGGGCAAGTGGCACCTTATCTATCTCTTTTGGGGGTAGGTGGATCAGGCTCCTTGCACCGTAGAGGTGCTATGGCTGGATCGTGACCGCTGCCCGAGAGGGCAAGTGTCACCTTATCTATCTCTTTGGGGGGGTAGGTGGATCAGGCTCCTTGCACCATAGAGGTGCTATGGCTGGATTGTGACCGCTGCCCGAGGGGGCAAGTGGCACCTTATCTATCTCTTTGGGGGGTAGGTGGATCAGGCTCCTTGCACCATAGAGGTGCTATGGCTGAATTGTGACCACTGCCAGAGGGGGCAAGTGGTACCTTATCTATCTCTTTGGGGGTAGGTGGATCAGGCTCCTTGCACCGTAGAGGTGCTATGGCTGGATCGTGACTGCTGCATTTTTTGAAAGACTATTTGCATGCATTGTGCTTGTTAGAACTAGCTGACATTGTACTGACATCAGGAAGATACTGAGTACTTAAACACAACTCCTATCTAGTGCCTACACTTCTGACTGAGTTTTGAGAGCAAAGTGAAACATTAGGTGGTGGGTTCAAGACAGAACAGCCATTTTGCTGGAAGTCCCCCTCTTTCAAATCTGTCTTTTGAGGTTTTCTTTTAATGAACTGCCTGCTTTTAAAGTTTTTACCATGATGATGTGCCACAATAAAGGAACTTGGAGACTGAATATACTTCAGTGAATAAGAACTTATTTCATTATTGCTAAGGTAGCAAGATTATCCTATGGGAATTTTCATTTTTATATTTTTTTATATGTGTATTTTTAGTTGCCATTCCTTATGGACTTAGTCTTGTAGTACCCATTGAGACCTTTCTTTCAACATTGCAGATGGACTGTCGAGGAGGGTGGCCCTCTTTGCAGATGACATGAAGATCTGTAATAGAGTTGACTCCCCAGAGGGGGTGGAGGACATGAGAAGGGACCTGAGATCACTGGAGGAGTAGGCGGAGACCTGGCAGCTAAAATTCAACATAAAGAAGTGTGCTGTTATGCACCTGGGGCACAGGAACCAAAGGGTTGAGTATATGCTTTGTAGGGAGAGAGTTTGGGTGTCAGAGGAAGACAGGGATTGGGGGTAATAGTCTCCAGCAACCTCAAGGTAGGGAAGCAATGCTCAAGGGCAGTGGGGAGGGCATATGGGATGCTGGTAAGTATCGGCAGGGGGATCGCCAGCAGGTGTAGGGAGGTCCTAGTACCCCTGTATCAGGCCCTGGTGGGGCCATACCTTGAGTACGGTGTCCAGTTCTGGAGGCCTTACCTGCGCAAAGATATAGACCCGATCGAAAGGGTGCAGTGGAGGGCAACCAAGATGGTGCAGGGGATTGGGGTCAAGCCATATGAACAGAGGTGCAAGGACTTAGGGCTATATATGTTGGAGACCGGGAGGGGGGGGACATGATTGAGACCTTTAAATATACCAAAGGGATGAGCAAGGGAGGCCCAAGGAAGTTGTTCCATCTGAAGGAAGGGAACATAACAAGGGGGCATGGGCTGAGACTCCGGGGGGGGGGCACTTCAGGAGCAATGTGAGAGGTCAATTTTTCATGGAGAGCATGGTGGAGAACTGGAATAGGCTTCTGGAGGAGATGGTGAATTCAGAGACCATAGAGAGATTTAAGTCCACTTGAGACAGACACATGGTGCTATAGTGAAATGGGGTGTCTCAATATATGGTAGAGTGGACTAGTGGGGTAAGGGGCAGACTAGATAGGCAATGAGGTTCTTTCCTGCCATCATCTTCTGTGATACAGCTTCTCCCTTAGCTCAAAAGACTGACATAGTTACAGCTTATTAAATTTGCAATGTTATCCTATGGTAGTTTTAATTTTTCATGTTTTTTTATACATGACCTCTAAATGTTTTTGGAGATATTATGTGTTAATGTTATAGTACTCATTGACACCTTTTTCATATATAGATTGTCCCTTAACTCCAAATACTGATGGAGTTACAGCTTGTTAGATTTGCAATGTTATCCTATGAGAATTTTCATTTTTATATGTTCATGTTTTTTTTATATGGCCCCTGAATTGTTTGGATGGTATTATCTGTTATTGTTGTAGTACTCATTGAGCCGTTTCTTATGAGATTGTCCCTTAACTCCAAATACTGAAATAGTTATGGCTTGTTAAAGTTCAAATGTGCAAAAAAAGTCTAAATTCTTGTTTCATATAAACCAATCCTGTTTTGTGAGATTGTGTCATTCTCACAAAAGAGGACTGGTTATATGAAACAAGAATGTGGAAAAAAAATTAAGTTCAAAATATTGTTTCATATCAACCAATCCTCTTTGAGATTGTGTAATTCTCATGAAAGGGGATTGCTTCATATGAAACAAGAATGTGAAAAAAAATCTAAGTCAAAATTGTTCTTTGGTATGGTCCTATTCTTGTTTGGTGTGACACTATTTCTGTTTTAGAGGCCATGTGAAACAAGAAAATTGCCTCACAATTAAAGATTTTTAAACTGTTTTGAAAGCACATTTCTGGGTCCTTTTACATAAACTAACTGCAGAATCCAGCTAATGGTGTCTTGTTTAGCAAGACACAGGTGTTGGTGTCTTTGCAGGACAGGATTTTTATGGGATTTCAAAAAAAATTTTTTTTTAAAGATGGAAACATGATGGTCACCTTACAAAAGAAGATTTTTCTCACGAAACAGAATCCTGTTTCATATGGCCAAATCCTTGCTTCGTATGAGCATGCTCAAAATGAAATTCCAAATCCTTATAACTCTGGATTAGATTAGTATTTGTTTACCAAACCAATGAAAGACACCATTGTGGGGCAAACCCTTTCTACCCTGAAATTTTCAGACCAAAATTCCAAACCATCTGGGCGCTAGGCGATGTCAAAAAACAGTGCCCACCCCCCAATTTTTTTCACTATCTGGATGTCGGAATCTGCACATCCAACTGGAATGAAACTTGGCACATCAAGAGATCTTGCCCGAGACCACACGTGCAAACTTTCATGCAAATCCGTTGAACAGGGGGCGAAACTATTAAAGTGCAAAATTAGGAATTTAACATTAAACGGCCTACTCAACTTTAACTATAGTGGCACTACCGTGCCACTGTATTATATAAATATATGACCAGTGGGGCCAGACTCAGGGGTTCTTGTCATCCACCCTTTCAGGAGATGGCTGGGAGCTGCAAGTGGTGAAAAGGAAAAATAGGGTAGGATTGTGAAAGCTATCACCCTCATGGGGAGGTCCCCATCCAGCTGAAATTGCTAGTGCCACTGGGGCTCTCCTGGGGGGGGGGGCCCAGATATTTAGGTGGGGTTAGACTGGTTGTATGAGATAGTCTGCCTCATTTGCCATACTGGCCTCTTTGTCACTGCCTACTCAACCAAGAAAACAACTACCCTTAAAAACAGCCAGGCAGCCTTATAGCCAGCTGTGCAGCTATGCCTAGCTCACAAGAGTGAAGGATGTCAAACCTATAAGCCTGATTCCGTGACTGAGATTCTGAGGTAAAAATGGGTTCTGACTGTAAGCCCCCCCTCAGCCCGGCGCTTACGTAAAGTAGGCAGGGGGCTTCCGCTGTCCTGTGGGTTCTTGCACCTGGTCCACTGATGTGGCTGGACCTGATGCAAGCCTAGCTTTGATTATTGTTGGTGCTAGTTAGGAACCAGGTGTCTAGCTAGGAAAGTGCATGCTACTTGTTTTGGGTTCCTACAAAGAGAAAAGGCAGCTCAACCCCTCCCCCCTCCAAAAAGCAAGACAGGAGAAAGACTGCCTGCAGGCATGGGAGGCTCTGGCTACCCTTCCCCCAGGGCAGAAGTAGAAAGGGAGGAGAAAGGCAGGGCTGGTGGGAGAGAGAAGAGAGAGTTGGGAAGAGGAAGAAGAAGAGTAGGGTGGAAGAACAGGAGGAAAGAGAATCCCAGGCCCCCCAAAAGGAAACCAGAGGGCTGTTTTAGGGGTTTTGCCTGGCAAAGGCTCTGGGGCTGCATCCCTCTCCACCCCCTCTCTCTCTCCTTTCAAGCATAAGGAACAGGATGGAGCCAGACAGCCACTGGGGCTGTGCAGGAGGGCCCCTGAGGTTGGTTGCTCAAAAGTACTGAGGCAGACTGTTTGGCCTGAAGGTACTGTGACCTCCAGCCTGGGGCATCTGGAGGCTGCTGCATCAGGGACAGATCTTCCTGCCAGGAGAGAAGCTGGGGAGACTAAAAAGGCACCAGGGGGAGTTGAACTGCTGTGCCGCCCCCATTGCAAAGATCAGAAGAACTGAAGAGAGAAGGACAAACAGGCCTGCCTGGTGAAAGCCATATACAAAGGCCTGAAGGTCGAAGCTGGAAAGGCCAGGCAGGTGAAGAACTACGCCACCCATTTCATGGGAGACAGCGTGCTGTGGACTGCAGGGGTCGTCGCACCATCTGGGCACTGTGAGTACCTCGAGCTGCAACTCTGGGGAGACCATTGTTTTTTTTTTTTTCCAGGACAGAGCCGCCCTCTACACCAATTTAGCTTTGTTTTCTTGGAACTTGTACAAGTGTGTAAGGGCCCCAACGGTAAACAGCAGGCCTGCAGACTAAGGGACCATGAGGCACCCACTAACTGTGACTGGTCTGGGTGCACCATGGGGAAAGTGGGGATAAGTGAATGTTTGGTAACCAAGAGGTTTTGGAGGAGTAGCCCCCACCTCCTTTGTATTAGCTTATAGTAATAAACTGAATATTTATTGTTCATCTGTTTCACCTGCTGTGTGTGTAAAGCCATTGTGGGTCTGGGGGATCATCACAGGCAGTCATTAGACGGAAGACCATTATTAATCCTGGGAAAACATTCTAACCTGTTCTACCCACAGAAGGGAATGCAGGGGCCCCAGGTGGAGGCACAAAGGCACCACAGAAACTACCAGTCAAGACTCAGGCCTGGTCCCTTGGGGAGGTACTGCTGAGCTCCCGGTCCCGCCGGGGCAGCTCAGGTGAGTGGGATTATCGGGGGGGGGGGGTGTTACAAGTGGAGGCACCACTGAAACTCATTCACTGACTTGACAACCCTGTGACTGCCCAAACGCGACTGTGGTCGACTTCCCTACCCCACATTTAGTTGTACCCCTTTAGTATTCCTTGACTTCTGTAGTTGTGTGATAGTTTGCACTGGGACCAGGGAAATGGCATTCCAGGACGTAGAGGACTGGTGCGACTTTGACAGGCTAGACTCTCATAAGATGCTACTCATCCATAATATGGCCATGGGGCGATGGAAGGAGGACATATTAGACTTTTTAGAGGGGGGTCTTGCCAACTGCGGGGGGCTGAAGGTCCGGAGGGTGACGACCGACTGAGTCAGGGGATGGAGGGATATCACCCTGGAGGCTGGGCAGGAATTGAGGTCTATGGAGATGCCCCCATAGGTCACCCATGGGGGGGTCCAGAGAGATCTGGACCCTATTAAAGGCTCGACCAGCAGCCTGCCCCCATCCAAGGAACAGGAGGATTTTGTAACTCATCTGGGGAACTGGCTCAAGGAGGAGGGGGGAAAACCCTGCATGATATCCAGTCTCTGCTCCCCTCTGGGCAGTTGCCTCCGATAGGGCTACCGGGCTGCTCAATCCCCTACCTGGGGCTAACCCACGAGCAGTATAAGAGGTTGCGGACTTTCTCGGGTGCCTCCTCACACCCGAGGGAGAAGATGACTTCCACTCCTGGAGCAGCCAGGTGGCCCAGATGGTCCAGGTCTGGGGGTGCCCGGAGAAGTGCAAGTGGGTCTTGGAGAGCCTCAGGGGTATGGCGCTAGACGTGATCCAGTCCTTCCGGGCCAGTCAGCCCCACTGCACACCCCAGGACTATTTGGACATTCTCCAGAGCACCTTTGGGGTGGTCGAAAAGAGACAGGCAGTGCTGAGCCAGCTGTGGGGCACGATTCAGAAAGTGGGCGAGAAACTGTCCCAGTACATCACCTGAGTCGAGACTGTGGTGCACAAACTGGCGGAAGTGGGGCATGACCCTCCTGCCAGGGTGGCGCAGATGTGGTTGGAGCAGATACTGAGGGGAGCAGTGCATTCCCCCTTGACTGTGGTTGCCCTCAGGCTGCGGGCTCGAAAGCGCAACTCCCCCCTCCTTCAAGCAGCAACTGGACGAGGTCAAGGAGGAGGAGGCGCAGCAGGAAGTGGGGGCCCTGCAGGGGGCACTCACTGCCACCAGTGCTACACTACAGCCCAAGGAGTTGGCCCAGACTGAATTGGTCGGGTCACCAGACTTGGGGGTGGTGTTGAAGGAGGTCCAGGGCATGAAGGACCTGGTATGGGCAATGAAGCTGGCCATGGAGTCTCTCTCTCTCCCAGCCAAGGAGGCACCTGATACCGCGCCACCCCGAAGCCATAATGGCTCCCTGCCCAGCCCCGAGGGTCCCAAGGCCCCGGGGGGGTGGATTTGCTTCAGGTGTGGGCAGGACGGCCATACCAGGCCTGGTTGCCGCAGGGAAGTGAACCCCTAGCTGGTAGCTGAGAGGCACCTGGTCCAGGAAAAACTCCAATGGGGGCCAGTAAGGGAGCAACCCTCACCTCCAAGATGGCCTTGCTCCACTGTCTGGACCGACCCCCATATACCTACCAACTGGGACGAGCAAAGGGGCCTAAATGGCCCTCGGGCTGACACTGAGGTTCTGATGGAAGGGGTGGCCTGCTCAGCACTGTTGAACAGCGGATCCCAGGTCACCATCATCCACCGGCCATTTTATAACCAGCATCTAACTCACCTCCCCCTCCGACCTCTGTCCGGATTGTCCCTGTGGGGTACTGGCAGCACAGATTACCCTTACGATGAGTACTGTGTGGTTAGTATCTCCTTCCCAACCAAGGGAGGGGAAGCCCGGCCCTCCACAGAGGCCCTAGCATTGGTCTGTTCAGAGCCAAAGAGCACGCCGGACACCCCGGTGCTTATTGGGACCAATGCCAGCATGTTTAAGCGTTTGTCCCAGATGTGTCATGACCAGGGTGGCATAGGTGAGCTTGCAAGCCCGTTAGTTACTGCCGCCGTGAAGCAGTTGGGGCTTGAAGTGACTGGTGATCCCACAGGGGTCGACGGAGGCGGGGTGGTTCGGCAACTGAAAGGGGGGAGACTGACTCTCCCTCCAGGGGCTGAGTGTCGGGTGGTAGGAATCGCCCAGTTTGACCGATCCCCCTTGGGGGAGATGCTCATGCTCGACACCCCTCCCCTGGGCAGCCTGCCACCTGGGCTCTTAGTCCAGAGGTGGGTGCTGCCCACCCCGGACAGTCCCCAGGCCCGGCGTCTTACGGTTGGGGTCTGGAATGATTCAAGAAAACTGGTGATCATCCAGAGGGGTTGTGTGTTGGCGTCCATCTTTTGGTGTGACGGGGCCATGCCTGTCACCCCTGGTGAAGATCCCAGGGAAGAGACAGACCCATCCTTGTTTGATTTTGGAAGCTCACCCATCTCTGATGCCTATAAACGGAGGCTGAGCCAGAAGTTGGCGAAGCGCCGGTGGGTCTTCTCTTTGCATGAGTGGGACATGGGATGTGTCACCGGGGAAGAGCACCATAGCCGCCTGAGGGAGGACTCACTGCTCAGACAGCGTGACGAGATTAGCCCCCAGGATGTGAGGAAACACCTAATGGAGTTGCTGGGTGCCGGAGTCATCACAGAGTCCCACAGCCCGTTTGCTTCCCCATTTTGGTGGCTAGAAAAAAGATGGGAGTGGTAAGAATGTGCATTGACTACCTGCCCTCAGGACAGTGGGAATCACGCAGGCATGACCGGCGCCTTTGATCTTTGACCACTTCATTTTGCAGTTAATTCGGGGAGTGGCCCATGGGTCCTGGGATCCCCATCAGCTAAGTGGGACCCGGTGACCACGGACAGGCTGCTCCCTGGAAAATTACCAGAGTTCCAGAAGGTGATCTGATCAAGGTTCATTAATATTCATGAGCTAGGTACTCCGATCAAAAATAAATATTCATGAGGGCCTGTCTGCCCTTGGCTACAGCCGGAAGAAAGAAAAGAAATTGTTTTAAAAAATATAAATATTGTAACCTGCTGCTGTATGTTGGGGGTTGTTGTAAAAAGGGGTGGAGAAGTATTTAAAAATGAATGCTCCACTCCTGGCTACACCAGATTTATTACTGGGACTCAAGAGAAGTGTCAGCCTGTCTACTGCTGCAAAATAAGGGCTCACTAAATATTGGTAGCAGCGACAAGAAAACAGACTGGGCAAATTCCTCAATCTGTGCAGTGACCGCAAGTACTCAACCAGGGCTAAAGCACTGTGGGGCATTGGGGCAAATATCTCCTTATTTCTGGCGGCACCAGGACATTATTCAGGACTGTAGCTAATCTGCTAAAAGGACAGTAGGTTAAGCAGCAATTGCAAGCAGTCACAGCAAATCAGAAATCCAGGAAAACAAAAGCCAGGACTTGTGGGACATTCACCAAAAGTTCATGGGTAAATGCCAAGTGCTCATAGAGACTTACAGGGACTTAATTCTAGGCACCAAAACAGCAGACCAACAGTGCATTGAGTGAGGTTCATACATTATTTTCTGTGACTGACAGATCCTCCAGCCAATCGGAGGGCCTGCAGCCCAAAGCTACAACCAATCAGGAGCCTCAGGAAAGCCCTATAAGAGACAGCGTTTTCCAGCATTTTGTGAGATTCCAGCCTAGAGATTCGAGCATGACCCCCCTTGTGGGGTGGGGCTCAGGCCCCAGTCATGCTAACAAGCGCAGAGTTCCAGTTGATCCTCTCCAACCTGGAGAGGGTTTGTCTCTATTTAATTTCAGTTAAGTTGAAACGGCTAGTCTGGAGGTTGCAAGATTGTCCTCCAGGTGCTAGCCCTCCCCTCCACGTCGGGGAAGATATGGAATGAAAACTAGATGACATCAAGCAGCAGTGAACGCGCTGACCAGAACCTCAGTTATGAGAGGACTGAAGATGCCAGGAGCCTTCTATAGAGAATTTCAATCATGGAGGACCTGCGTGAGTACCCTTGTACCCCCCCCAGGTGCATAGGACAGATATTGTAAACTAAACCTATGGGCCTGCCTGCCCTTGTAATTGTTCCATGCCGAGAAAGAAAAATAAGTAACCCTGGGTAGACATGCCCCTCTACTTAACTGAGAGAAAGCCAAAGTAAATTTTCTGGCCCGCCTTACCCAAGTGACTACTTAAATCTAGTAGTTCTTCAGTTCGCACCTTGCCTGCTGCTGCGACTGGCCCAGCGCAGGTGGATCTTGGAACTGTGCTATGCAGATTGCAGCCGTTGCTGGTGGTACCCAAGACAGCGTGCAATCAGGATAAATTTGTCGATATTCATCTGTACCCACTGCTTGGTCAAGATTGTCCTGTGGAGCCGCCAGCCATAGCCACCTTGCCACTTTAAGGGACATGAGACCCTAGAGTTTGACTGTGACTGAACTTTACACCTGGAAATGACAGATTTCCACCTTGAATTATGTCTGAGACTACAGACATGTTAGCAAAGTATTGGTATATGAATGTACTGGATGTGACAATACATTATGAGCTAAATATTTTGCATTTGCGAATCCAAGATCTAGCCAAGGTAACCCAGACAGTTGCCTTTTCTGATATGTTCAGTTCTGTGACATGCAGGGCAACCTCTACTCTTCTGCAACCAGCAGGGCAACCCCTACACCTATGATAAGGATCGACAGTCATTGTTGTTTGTCTTCCCAGCTAGCCCCTTCCTCTTAAATCAAAGCCGGCTAACTCAACCAGCTGCAACATCTACCAGGCCTGCAACAATCCAGGACTTTGCTATCTGGGTACCCAGTGTATAGCGTGACATTGCGGGGTTTCATACATATCTGGGACTGGTACCAGTGGTAGGGATAATTATTGTATAACATCTGATTTAGTCAGCAGCTTAGATAGCCAGGGCTGTGTGTATGATTTTTAGTCGAACTGTGATTGCCTTTTCTGTTACTATAATAGCCACTCAGCTGGAGGGTTCACCAGCACAAACAAATCCAAATCTGTGTACATTTTGTAAACAGTAACATAGAAACATAGAATTTGACGGCAGATAAGGACCGCTTGGCCCACCTAGTCTGCCCATTTTCCTACCTAACAGATAAGCTGCAGATCCTAGTTAACCAACAGCTTACTTCCTCCTATCCCCCACTAGGACTGCCTTATGTCTGTCCCATGCATTCTTGAATTCCCCCACTGTTCTTGACTCCACAACCTCCTCAGGGAGGCTGTTCCATGCATCCACAACCCTCTGTGAAAAAATACTTCCTCACATTACCTCTGAGCCGTCCCCTCTATCTTCAAATTGTGCCCCCTTGTTCTTGCACATCTCTTCTTCTGAAAGATGCCACCCTCTTGGACTTTGTTGATTCCCGAGGTACTTGAAAGTTTCTATCTTCTAGTAATCAGCCTAACCTCTATTCCTCCTGTTTCCCCATCCTAACTCCTATGCCCACCAAATAAATCTTATTACTGTTTTTGCAAATCTCCGTGAGCATATTATTAGAGTCTTTAATTCAAAACGTCTGAAATGTGGGAAACTAAATAATGGGTCCTGTCTAGGGGTGGCTAATGGTATTTGTGGGTGGTATAACATCTCAGGGGGTTGCAACAGGTAACAGCTAGCCCACGTTAAAGGTAAACTCTGAGTGGTGGCACTGCGCAATTGTTAGAACCAAATATAAGTTAACACAAACCCAAACCCCTCAGCCTATGTCCAATAGTAGGCAGGGCTTAATACTAGGCGTAGCGCCGCCTAGCGGTTACACATGGGACCGAGTGAAAGGTTTAACAGATACTTAGGGTAGCAGTAGGGCAGGGAGAAAGGTAGGTGATGGCAACCCCCCTCCAACTAGACAATTGGTACCAGGATAGGATAATGTGCAACAGAGCAGACTATATAGACAAACAGTCTTTCTGGCAACATTTTCTGTTTCCAAATGTAAAGACTACAACACAGAACTAGAATGATCAAACGTGACCCAGACTATTGTCAGTTCAGCCCTGAATCTTTTTTTTTTTGTTAGTCTTTGGTAACCATGTAAGGTCCACTAGGCACAAGTGGGTTAAGTGACTTGCTCAGAGTCACACAGTATGCAAGAGGAGGTTGAGAGAAATCAAATTCAGGTCTGGTCTGCTGATACTAACATACTAAAATGCCAGCAGAATAGGCATAACAGTCTTTCATGTCTGCTCATTTGGTCAGCCCCCACCCTGGGTGCTGACCTTGCTGTCCCCCTCGCCTTCTCTGGCTTCTTCCTTCCCAGTTCCGGATATTCTTGCTGCATTGGATTTTGCTTCCAGAACCCTTCCCCTGTACCTGTCCCACCCCTCCACTGTCTCTGCCTCCACCAGCCCCCTAGGCAGTGCATTCCATGGCTCCACCACCCTCTCAGTGAAGTAGCACCTCCTCCTTTCTCCCCTGAATCTTCCCTCCAGCTTCCACCCATGCCCTCTAGTGGCCCCTCCTTCCTTCAAGCACCCTGACTGTTCCTCCCCATTTACCCTCTCCATGTACCTGAAGACCTCTATCATGTCCCCCGGTCCCTTCTCTTCCAATGTGTACATATTTAGCTCTTTGAGCCTCTCCTCATAGGTCCTGTCCCCAAGCCCCAAATCATTTTGGTTGCCCTCCTCTGGACCCTCTCCAGGAGGTTAATGTCCTTCTTAAGTGTGGCTCCAAAACTGCACGTAGTACTCAAGGTGCGGCCTCACCAAGCAGTTATACAGAGGGAGTATCACTTCCTCCTGGAGGTGATCCCCAGTGATGCATCCCAGCATCCTGCTGGCCTTGGCTGCTGCCCTCCTACAAGTCTCAGAGTTGTTCATCTTGACATCCACCACCACCCCAGGCCCTCTCAGCCATCGAGACTTGTAGCATTTCCACCAAGGGTGTACACTTGGCCTGGGTTTCTGGCCCCCAGGTGGAGTACCTTGCATTTCCCTGCATTGAACCTCAGCTTCCACTTTCTAGACCATCTTTCCAGAGCCTCCAGGTCCCCCGTAGGCCACCCTCCCTCCTCCCCATCCACCACCGCCTGCTTCGAGACATCCGCAAAGAGACTCATCTCACTCCTGATACCTGTCCTATGTCAGAGACGAGGTGTTGAACAGAAGGGGCCAAGGACTGATCCCTGTGGGACCCACTAATGACCCTCCTTGGGGATGAGACTATCCCGCCAACTCGACCCTCTGGGTCTGGTCCTGGAGCCAATTGCCTATCCATCTGATGCATCAAGCTTGTTCACACCTCGTTCCTCTAACCTCTAGGCTATACTGGGATTACACCAGTAAAGTCCCCACCCCCTTTCCAGTACTGGGTTTTGCTACTTCTTGGAACACACCGCACTACGAATTACATGGCATCTACTAAAAGGCCGGGCTCCCAGATCAGTCTGACATTTTCCCTTTAATTCCATGGCAATTTTCCCATTCAGTTGAACTGCTTGGTTTTCCTGTACAGCTAACGTAAGTTTATGGGAACAATTTCCCTACAGTACCCTATTCCTCTAGAAAAAAAAATTTGACGGAATCTCTGCAGCTCAGCCACAAACAAGAGAAGTACTAATCAACGCAGCCTCCTCCATGTGACGCCCTCCCCCCGAAACAGCAGTTGGCCAGTACAAAATGGGAGCCTGCCCCGTCCCCCAGAGTGACGGCCACCAAAACCTTGAAATGACGCTGGATGCATATTCTTCCACCTTCTATAGTTGATATGTAACCTCGGCCCTCGCAGAACTTGTATGAAATATGAGTCCACTTCGCAGCGGCAGAGCAATAGTGCTTCAATTCCACTGATTCTATGTTTTATTTCACAATAGAATTAAAAAGGAAGTCAAGTAATGTGAAATGCAAGCCAATCGGCGCCTACTTGCGAAGCGGCTCAGAACAGCCTATTTCTTGCGGCTCTGCTCGAGCCGCGCTGTTGTGACGTCACGTCCTGCGCTGAGGCGACCGGAAGCGCTGCCCCTTTGTGACGTCAGGTCCCGTGCTGAAGAGACCGGAAGCTCAGCCCCCTTTGTAACGTCACGTCCCGTGCTGAAGAGACCGGAAGCTCAGCCCCCTTTGTAACGTCACGTCCTGTGCTGAAGAGACCGGAAGCTCAGCCCCTTTGGGGCTGCCAGGCGCTGCAGCGAGTGAACCTAAAATGAAAAAAAGTTTTCGATTCAGAAATCGCTGGCTCGGTTTTAAAAACAATGGTAGGCCAAAATTGTGTCCGATTCCGATTTAAGGTGTAAAACAGGAAACGGGTCCACTAGTTCTTTAAGAAACAAGTCATCAAAATGGCTCAAGAGAAAATGGAGCTGGACCTTGAGATGCCTGTAAGTGATGGGAGTTTGAGGAGATCCAACAGCGCGCCTATGATCAATGGGCTGAGGTAAAGCGCAAGCTGCTTGGTTGAGATTTTTAATCAAGAATTAAATGTGCCGTAGGGCAGCCGGAATCGTTGCTGAATAACTTTTATTGATTGCATTTTCCTGTGGAGTGTTCAATAGGCCTTTAGGAGCAGATGCTTTTCAAACGCTGCTTGGGCAGTGTGCTTGCTTCTGTAGTTAGGGAGGTGAGGCTGGAGCAAGCAGCAGGCTTCCCCGCGGCTTTTATGCAGGTTATGTAATACTGTTAACTATGTAGCTGTACAGCCATGAAGTGACATTACATTCTCTGTATGCGAGGTCAAAAACTAACTACGTAGGTTGAAAAAAGTTTTAGACTGAAAATTTTCCTAACAAGAGTATGCTATACTAAGTTAATAGCCCAGTGACCTAGCTACATTTTATATATAATTATGTAAAAATATTACACGACAGCATTTCGTTATTATTATTGTGGTAGAATATTTTTTCTTACTCGAACATTGCAACTTAATTTACTCATCAACTCAGATGGCAACATGCTTGTAGTCCCGGCGTAAAGGTGTATCAAATGCAGCTTGTTCTTTATGCTTGTATTTTTTTTTAAACAGAATTTTTTTTTTGCTGTTGGAAGTTTTTCTTAGTTTGTCCCGATCATATTTGGCCCTTTGAAACACATTTTAAATCTGGCAGTGCCCATCACGGTGGGATCCTCCTACCTTGCTCGTCGGAATGGGTAAACGCATCATGTTATTTTTGGATAAATATTTTGTTAAGAACACGTTTTTTTTTCACTTAGAATCTGGAAATAGACGATGGGGAACAGTGGATCATCTAGAGAGTCTACAATGAAAAATGCAATTTTGAGCTAGAAAGGTAAAGCAATAAGGAAAACATTAGCAAATGGGGGCGCAAGCCCATGCATACTCTGCACAGCCCGATATTCAGCCCGGGATGTGCAGAGCCATGCATGCACAGCCCCTACCTGCGCCAGCACAAAGTTGATCAAAAAAAAGGAACTAGGGATGGCCACCCACAGGTGAGCTGCTGCATTACAGGGCGCAACACAGCAGCTGCCACCTGTGGGTGGACACCCGAGCTCCGGCTGCACCTCCCTGATGGCGTTCCCCCTCCCCATGCCCGATTGCTGGCATCAGTAGAAAAAGATTCATCCCAAATCCTGGTGGTCCAGTGGACCTGCCCACCTGATCGTGGGCTAAGTAAATAAATGTAAATTCTCGATATCCCTGGTGGTCCAGTGGACCGCCCGCCCGATCGTGGGCTGCAGTAGAATAATAGGAAAGCTATCATCCCTGGTAGTCCAGTGGACCCCCTACCCCACCCACCACTGATCCCCACTGCCCCGCTCCCGGTCAGCGGCGGGTGGCAGCACCGACACGCCGCCGCCTCACGACCGTCGGTCGGGCTGTAGTCACATTGTTCATAGAGCGTAGCCAGCGCGGCTCATAACAGACAGCATATACCAGATATGTGAATGGGATCCATACCCATATCTGAATGTAGTATGGGATGGCTGCACACCCATTGGCTCACACTGTGGACCAGTGGGCGACAGCCCACCGACAGTGTCGGGCGGCAGGCGAAAGGCGCCGCTGCTGACCAGGCGTATGTGGGATCAGTGGGCGGTGGTGGGGTCCACTGACCACCAGGGATGATAGCTTTCCTATTATTCTACTGCAGCCCACGATCGGGCAGACAGGTCCACTGGACCACCAGGGATATTGAGATTTTTCATTCATTTACTTAGCCCGCGGGCGGGCAGGTCCACTGGACCACCAGGGATAATGATAATTTTCTTTTATTTACTTAGCCTGCGATCGAGCGGGAAGGTCCACTGGACCACCAGGGTTTTATGATTCTTCTTTATTTACTTAGCCCGCGATTGGGCGGGACGGTCCACTGGACCACCAGGGATTTATAATTCTTTCTTTTACCGCAGCCGCGATCGGGCTGTGGGGCATGATTCACGCTCGTAGGTTGTCGGTCCTCAACGGCTGCTGCCTGGCAGGGTGCCAGGCAGAAGTCATCGGGATCGGCATACCTGCATGCACAATAGACGACATGCAATGGCCCCATGTGCGCCTTGCATACATTATGGCACCATTTGCATGTCAACTTTTGAATATCGCGGTTGCTGCGCCTTGCACAATGGAACTTGTGCTAGCGCATCCCCATGCTCCACTCTGTCCACTAGCACTGTCATCATCGCTCCGGGTGGCCAGGGTGCGATATTCAACGATGCTGTGCCATGGCGCAGCTCCGTTGAATATCGCCCATGCCCCTGCGCAGCCAGATTGAGCTGCGCCTGGGCTTGCACCACAACCTGGCGCAGTTTGAATATCTGGGCCAATGGGTTACAATACAATAAGGCATTTACTGCCACACAGGAGTGGTAGGACCTTATCTAACTTGTGACTGTGCCACTGGTGAGTTATGGGCCTTGTTACTCTACTGCAACTCAATGTAATCTATATCGCAACATTAAAGAGTGATAAGGCCTATACGGGTGGGCAAAGCCACTAGTCAGTTGGAAGGTCTTACCTCTTGTATGTGGAGGTCAGTGTGTTACTCTATAGGGAAAGGGGAAATTGTTTAACCAAGAAAGCAACTATTGCAACCCATTATGTATTTGATACCACGTCATTTCTACTTGTTATAGTAACTTGGGGTTAATCCCATTATGAATGCTGTAGTGCAGTATGGCACTGTATTCTTGAGGTGCTGTCTTACGGGGGATACATTCAGCCAAGGACCCATCTGCCTGTCCAGGTGGATGTTAAAGATTCCATGGCATTTCTCGAGAAGACTAAGGGAACCCCCCCCCCCCACTTGTGTCCAGACCAAATTCCCACCATGCACTAAAACAGTATGTCCGTTTGCCAGTGTATACCATCCCCCTCAGGACAAATAAGGCTGAAAGTAGGCAGAATTGCCATAGTCTTCTTTTTGGGTCAACTAAATCTCTATTAGTGAGTGGCAAGATCTGTAACTCATGAGTGATGAAACCGCCAGTTAGTTATAAAGGTCTTACCACTTGTGCATGGAGATAAATGGTTACTCATAGTGTATTTTATATCTCAACTAATTCCATGGGCATTGAGTCCAGATGTCTAAAGATGGCAGCAAAGGAACTGGCCTTCCCAGTTACATTACCCTTTCCCTAACGATTGGTACTGTCCCTGACCTGGGGAAATCTCCCGTGCCCATTTTCAAGAAAATGCTCTTCTGGCTACCCCCAATTTTAGAACCAATTCCGGGAGATTGTCCACCTATGCCACCCCACTCCTTGGAACTCTTCCTTCCAGTATGTCACTGTCCTTAGTGTCCTGCTCCATCTTGGATATAGGGAATACCTCCCGGCTCAGCTCTCTGCTGTTGCCAATGAACCCTGCCCTCCCCTTACATGGCATTTATACCCATTGTCATTAGGGAAGTGGGCTAACAACCCATTGCCCTCTACGATTCCCTTAACGTGTTCCAAGTGACCCACATAATAACACTCAACACATACTACCATATCTATCCTATGCACTCTCCTTACTGGTTCAAACGCCAGAATCGGTAACTGTTTTGTAGTACTCTCTTCCTGTATAGGTTAAACAGTTGATACTGCTTAAACTAGTCATTGTACACTTTTCGTCTTTTCAACATTGTTTCCGTCCCTTTTTACACTTTATAGCCCCCGGTTAAACTTCCCTGTTAGTTATTGTAAACTTCCCACAGAACTGATCGTTAACCACAGTATGTATATTGTCTATATTGGTAATTGCGTTAACCATTGTATGTATTTTATACCTGTACATAACTGTACCTGCTTGTGTGCAACTCTCCTGGGTCGTGCCTGAAAATAGGCAGTGTTTTGCCTAGTGCACTTGTATGGTTAATAAAAACTAAAAAAAAAAAAAAAAAGTTCTGCTGCAACCCATAGTATTTGATGTGCAGTCTATAGATGAGAGTTTTACCAGTAAATGTAGTTACAGTTATTTCTTACTTACCCGGTAATCAGACTTAAATAGAAAATACATTTCTCTGTATACCCTTTCTTCATATGCCAAATTGTGATCAAAACTAACATCTAAATACATCATACAAAATAAAAGATGTGTAAGTCCACTATACTTCAAAGTAAACCCATTGAAGGGGCTAACTAGATACGGTTATTCTCCTTTATGGGTTTATTTCCTTGTATACCGCACTCACCCATCACTCTGTATATATTTGTTTTCGTTCACCAGGTACGTGTACTAGGCATAAAGATGCATACTTTCAGGCACGACCTGGAAGAGTGCAGCACAGGGCTGGCCCAGTAGCGCCAGTGACTCTGGTTCGGGAATGGACTCTCATCATTGGGGTGCCAGCATGGGGGTGAGGAGGTCGAAGCAGGATTTAGTAGCCAGAAGGCAGCTCTCCTCTTCTGGGGAATAGCTCCCCCTCCCCCCCATAGTCCCGCTGCCACCAGATGGAGGTTCAGTGGTTAGTGCTTGGTGATTAGAAGCGACGCGAAAATGAGGGCACCCTAAGGGGCATTGGGCGTCCCCATGCCTCACTGCGTCGTGTCCAAGGTTCGGGATCAGGAGAGGAAACGAAAAAAAAAGTACAGTAAAACTATGGCAACATAATACCAAACGGTGGTATTACGATATTACGAAATAGGGTAACATGATCACAGTTGCTGAAACTGAACCCATTACAATAAAAAGCTGAGCGCAGTCAACATAGCAGCAGCACACAATTTGTAATGCTTACACTGTATTAACTGCCTTTCTATTTTTAAACTCTGTCTGACCCATTGGCCTTCTGTGTTCTGTTTCCAGAGTCTAACTGGAAATAACATATTCTAAGACAAGTGAAATAACGTGCGTGTTGCAAGTGAAAAAAAACAAAACATATGATCTAAGTGAACATAAGAAATCCATGTTAGGTTGTGCGATAGTATTGTAATAACCAAATGACTTGGGTAGGCTGTGAGTGCCTCTGACCTTCAAACACCCAGGACATGATCCGCACCCGAAGTGAATTGCCACATTTAAAACATTAATAAAATGATTAAAAATGTTATTTATATAACGGGTATACTGATAAATAACCAGATAAAGTGTTATCTTGACCCACTATATAGTAAGACACACAAGATTGAGTATGGGCAATTGTACACAACAAAGCTGTTTTTTCCGATTTGAGAGGTCTCGTTACCAAGGAAGCCTCTAACAGAAAACAGCCTTTTGTGTGCATGATTGCCCATACGCAATCTTTCATAGTGTATGGGCAACCATTATTTCGCTCCTCTGTCCGGAAAAGTTCCCATATAACTTTAAAAAATGACTTGCAGTGGCGCAGTGTCTGCCAGCGCCGTTCACTTCCTGGCCAGCTCACACCGCGGTGGCCTGCTTCATCACACATACGTGAAGATGTTCTGTGTCGTGCTGAACTAGTGATGCAGCTAGTGCAGCACAACAACATTGTGACACAGCCAGTGCAGCACAGTAAGCGGATTCCACTAACCGATTTCTCTCAGTAATCGTGCCCCATCATACACTGTAATACTGTCTTGCAAAGTTGGGCAGGGCAGAATGCATGGTGAGCGAATTGGAGAGCAACTTTTCACGATGCCGATGACATCACAGTGACCACATGCAGCATTGAAGCCAGTCTTTGAAAGCAGAATAATGAAATGTTATGCAACCAGCAGATTGTAATAGCTGTAACTAGTAAACTCGGACCCAATATTCAAAAATGGGTCAAGCTGAGCACAGACTTTTGTGCTGTGCTTTGCCATTTCTGAGGATGCTATTCTTCGGTCGGATAGTGCACTGGCGCTATCAGACTGTGAGTATAGGGGCATGTCTGCACAGTGGTAAATCAGGTAGCACTGCCCTGACATGGATCGTACATACGAAGAAGCCAGCAGAAGGCTATTTGGTGTATCAAGTCTGCTTGTTTTGCAGGGTCCACAGCTTCAGCTAATGTCCCTGCCCTCCCTCCCTCTCCACTCTTCCCATCCTCCCTACCCATGATCCTTACCTTCCCCCTTGCCTACCCCAGCCTACCTTAAAGCTGCCCACTGTCTTCAATGAGATGACCTCTTATGGCAGTGCATTCCAAGTGTCCACTGCCCTCTCTAAGAAGTACTTTCTGACCTCCTCCTAAACTTCCCACCCTCAGCTCAAGACTGCCCACTCATGTTGTGGTTGTCACTCAGCTTAAAGAGACTCTCCTTATCAACCATATTTATCCCTTTCAAGTATGTAAAGGTCCCAGTCAGTCCTGTCCTTCCTCCCCCCCCTCTCTCCCGTCTTCCAGGAGTAGATGTTGGTGCCCTCAACCTCTCCTCTTATGCCTTAACCCTGCTGACCGGCTATCATCTTTGTAGCCCTCCTCTGGACCTTCTCCAGCAGGTTATTGTCCTTTTTGAGGTGTAGGCACCAGTACTGAACTCCATACTTTAGATTCGGCCTTACCAGTGACCTGCACAAGGGCAGTATAACTTCCTCTCTCCTACTACTGATCCCCCTAGATATGCATCCCAGCATCTTGTTTGCCTTTGCTGCTGCTTTCTTGCACTGCGTGGAGTGCTTCAAGTCACTAGTGATCCATCACTCCCAGGTTTTTCTCCTCCTCTGATGGAGATACTTGGACTCCACCCAGGTTGTACTCTTCCCTGGGATTCTTGGCTCCAGTATGCACAACTTTGCATTTCTTGGCATTGAAACCAAACTGCTAGATCCTGGACCATCTCCCCAGCATTTCCAGATCTTCCTGTAGGTCTTGTATCCCTTCAGCTGTGTCCGCTCTCCCGTAGAGCTTGGTGTCATCTGTGAATAGGCACATTTTGCCCTTAATGCCATCCCCAGTGTCATCGATGAAGACATTTAACAACACCGGGCCCTGCAGCACCCAACTGGTTACTCTGGTGCTAGATAATTCTTCCCCTCCTCCACAACCACCCTCTGGGGTCTGTCCCTCAGCCAGTTTTCCACCCATCTGGCCATCTTTTCCCCAACCCCGAGATCTACCAACTTCTTGATCAACCTTTTGTGGGTCACAGAGTTGAAGGCCTTGCTGAAATTAAGATGGCAGATGTCTACTGCTTGGCCCCTGTTTACTGTCTTAGTGACACAGTCAAAGAAGTCAATCAGATTTGTTTGACACAACCCCCCCCCCCCCAAATTAATCCATGCTGTGCCTCGCATCCTGGAGACCATACTTCTCTAGCTATTCCACCAACATTTCCTTTAGTATGGTCTCCATGAGCTTGCCCACAGTGGAGGTCAGACTGACTGATCTGTAATTCCCTGGGTCATCCTTGGGACCACTTTTGTGGAGGGGCAGTACGTGTCCTGTTCTCCAGTCCTGCGGTATCACGCCTGATTCTAGTGAACTATTAAATAGGTCTGCCAGCTCATTAGCCAGTTCTTTTAGTACCCTTGGATGTACTGTCTCCTGGCCTGGTGATTTGTCCATCTTCAGTGCCAGCAGCTCTTCTCTCACTCTGTTCTCCTTTATCACTACATCTGTGTCTCTTCCCCCTCCCCGCTCCTCATTTCCCTCCTGGAGGCACTGGTTCATCTTTCTCTCTGGTGAAGACAGAAGTATTTATTTAGTATCTCTGCTTTTCCCCCAGTATCCTCTGCCCCTTTCTTAAACCTAACAATCCCTTCTGTCTGGTCCCTTTTCTCACTTATATAATGAAAAAAAGCCTTCTCCCCTTTAATTCCTTCATCTATCTGCAGCCCCTTCTGTCCCTTTGCTTGCCAGACTTCCTTACTTGCCTCACTAGCCAACCAATAGGTAATTTCCCATATCCACCTCTCTCTCGGTCTTCCTGAATTTCCGTAGGCCAACCTCTTTTCCCTTGCTGCCTGGGCAACCCCAGAACTGAACCAACTGGGTGCTTTGGCCCTTATGTTCTTTCCCCCTGGACCTAACACACACACACACACACATGTGGCAACCAGTAATCTCCTTCGAGGCAGTCTCTTGCAGCAGGTCATAACAAGTAGGATTCGGCCGCAGGCACCATCTCCTTTAGATGATTTTACAGCAGTCGACCCTGGGGACCTCTCCACCCTGCATCACCATGTGGTATACACCTGGTAGGCATAAAAGGGGGCGGTCCCAGTCCAGTCTTCTTAAAAAAAGTTCTACGACCCAACAACTTTAAAAAAAAAAAAAAAAATTCCCGTTCACTAATGTCTTTGGAACCTGTATTCCGAAGTTGTTCACGTGGCCACAGAATTGCTAAAGAACCGCACAGTCTGCTTATTGCCTTGGTCCTGAATACAACACAGTGGAGTGTGCCTTCTGTGTTAACTTCAACAGAGCCACAAACAGCCGACGGTTGCAACAGCTGTGTGAGTATCTCGTGGAGCAGAAGGTAGCCCTCTTGGAGCAATAGCATCACTCCTCTTCAGGAGATTTCTCTGCGTCCTCTTCAGGGTTTCGCCGCTCCACTGGAGGCCCTTCCACCAAATCGGCACAGTGTTGTGGTAGAAAACATGCTTCTAAGACTAGGCATGTCTCTGCCACCCTGTGTCATCCTCTGCTGATGTAAGTATGGAACAGGTTGCCCCTCACACATCGTCTTCAAAACTCAATGATTATGGGCTCCTCTCCTTGCTCGTCGCTGGCTCCTCCATTGACGAGCACCTTTGGTGTCATTTTGCAGCTCCCAATGCTGCCCGCACCTTCAGTGTTGCATAGCCATCGTCTGTCTGATGGCCTTTGACTCTTCGTCGACTGCTCTGCACCATGGCCCATCGATGATACTCAGCTTTCCGTTGATGACAAGGGCTAAACATCAGTTGTCGATATACGTGTGTGTGTGACTTATCTGATTATTTGCTCCTGGACATCTGGGACTGGGGGCACATCTATGGCCAGCCTGGCTCCATTATCGACAATTTTGGGATGCTGTACATCCCTCCTTGTTAGCGGCTGCTCATTTGGTTCCACTGCTTGCATCAGCTCCATTAGTGGCGCCCATTCTCTGGACAGATGGCCATGATTGATGTCCAAGCACTGGTGAAATCTATCCTGGACCTTACTCTGACCCAGTGCCCCCCTAGGGAGGGGTCACCATTGGTCTCTGCTCTGTTTCTGCCCCCTTTGGCCCAGCGGATGGCCATTTCTTCCCCAGTCTCCTCTGGCCTTTACACCCAGGATGTGGACATGGAGGACCTTTTCTGTAGGACTGAGGTCTAGCGGACAGGGGAGAAGGGGACGACTGGGACCATGAGGAAACACCTCAGTTGTCCTCTGCCTCCTCTGTTCAGGGGGAAATTACCCCTGACCTCCCTTGTTCTCCGCCGGATGACCTGATGTTGCGTACATCATGCTCCACCTCCAGAAAATCTTCGGGTTCTAGGGAGCGGAACATGAATCTTCTCGCAGGATCTTGGCTCAGTACCAGGGTGTACCTGAAAGCCCTACTCCGGTTATCTTCTCTCCCCCCCCCCCTTTTGGTGAACGCCTTTGAAGAGGCTATTATAGTTGCCTGGAGGCAACCTTTCAAGATTCCCTCCAATCCGGGGAAGGCTGGTAGGCTTTATCGGGCTCTGATGGCTCACATCTCTGCCTCAGGTAGACTCCGTGGTGATCAATGCCGCACATGATAGGTTCTCTAGGTCTCAGCACATGAGTGCTCAGCCCCTAGATGTGGAGTCAAAGAAATTAGTTTCAATTGAAAAACAGGTTTTCCCCTCTGCCTTCTTGTTCTCAGGGCACCTCCTTAAATATCAGGAGAAAATTCTAAAAGCCTCCCAGGCAACGGTCCAGTCCCTCCCAATGGGTGCTGTCCAAGACGATCTGATGGTGAAACCATCTACTGTGTCGGTGGTAGGCAGTCACCTGCTTAGGGCCACTTATGATGCCGTGGATACCGTTGCTCATATGTTCTCTGCTGGTATATGTCTCGGGCATCATTCCTGGCTCATGGTGTCTGGTTTTCCCCAGGACATCCAACAATCCATCTTGAATGCTCCCTTTTAGAGGAGTTCAGCTGTTTGGTCCACAGACACAGGACATCTTTAAAGGTTACGACCCAAGTCCTGTAAGTCTTTCATCAGTACGAACCCTTTACCGCTCAAAGGCTAAACAACCCTTTAGGGGTTCCTCGAGAGGCCACCTCTACAGGGGACGTCCCTCGTACAGTGGGCAGCCTGTCAATAAAAGGAAATCTCAGTTACAGTTGCCAGGACCAGCCTTCTGCCTGAAGGTCTTCCTCCGGTCGTGGGTTTTGGAGGCCCTACCCACAGCCGTCGGGGGCAGGTTTTCCCTGCACCTGCAAGGGTGGCAGCCATCTCCTCCGGCCAGTGGCTACTGCAGTTGATCGATATGGGACACACACACTGGAGTTCCAGGAGATGCCTCTTCCATCGCCACCCAGGGTCTCTCACTACCCACCAGACCAGGCAGTGGTCTTATGGACCGAGATCACTGCCTTACTGTCAAAAGGGGCTATCAAACCAGTTCCCCTTCCTCAGAAGGGTGCAGGATTTTATTCCCACTTTTTCCTGGTCCCCAAATGGATGAGGGATTTATGCCACATGTTGGATTTGAGGTGTCTCAATCTCTACATCATTTACCAAAAGTTCCACATGGTGTCCCTTTCGTCACTTCTTCCTTTGCTGAACAGGGGTGATTGGCTCTGCTCTCTGGATATGAAGGATGCATACCTCCATATCATGATGCACCCGTCTCACAGACGGTTTCTCCGTTTCCTGTTCCAGGGGTGTCATTACCAGTTCAGGGCCCCCCTTTTTGGTCTTTCCTTGGCCCCGAGAATCTTTACAGAATGCCTTGCGGTGGTCGCTGTGGCCCTCCGAAGGTTGGCCAACTGCATTACGTTTATGCATGCTAAGTATAACATCCCTCTCACAGGTGTTGTCAAACCACACTGTACCAGAGGCATGGTCGCCTCTATGGCTTGTTTCTGAGGCGTTTCAGCCTTGGATATTTGCGAAGCTGCCACGTGGTCCACTGTACATACCTTCACTAAGTATTACAGTCTGGACATTGCTTCCAAGAGGTGCACAGTTTTTGGATGGGCTGTCCTAAACATTCCTGATTTGCTGCCTCCTCCCGCTGGATAGTACAGCTACTTGGGACTCTTCCCACTTGTTATGACCTGCCATAAGAAATTACCTCGAAGAAAATAGTACAGTTGCATAAGAACTAACTGTAACAGTAGATCTTTGAGAGTATCTCTTGCAGCAGCAGGTCATACAGCCCCACTGTCCTTCCCCCTTGCTGTTGCTTCACAAGAGTTACTTGCTTCTGCCTCTAATACTCTAGAATTTCATGAGTTGGATACACTGAATTGAGCATTTGCTTATTTACAAAGCGGTCCATGTATCACAGCATTTTACAGTAAATTCACAAACACATACAAAGATAAAAAAAATACATATTTCCATTTAAGAAAAACACGGTCTGTGTAACAATGCTATACCAACTCCTATAAATTAAATTATATTTCTTTTTCAAGTACTGCGGTCCAGTGCAATGTCTATTTGAACATTTATTCAGTTTAAAGTACAACAGTGCCTGGTATTCTCGTTAAATACCCCCAACCAATGTTTTATACCCCACACACACACACACTTTGTAATGTTTCCTACGGTCCTTAGTGTGTTAGGCAAGTCATTCCACAGTTGTGGTCCTTTCACAAATACTGATTGTCTTTCTGTTTCCATGTTGTGTCTTGGTATAACAAGATCCAAGGTGCCCAGTCTATTTTAAGCCTGGGGACTATTTTTTCTGTAATGTAACAAGGTAATTTATCCATAAGCCCTTTTTGAACAAAGGCCAGAAGGTGTTCACTATGGCTATCATGTAAATACTTCCACCCAAGTTGTGTATACATCAAACATTTATGTGTTAAACGGGGTTGGGGGGCTCCTAATACAAAGCAGGCCAGCCTACTAAGGCAGATATCCAACTTATGCAGATCCTTTTTTAAACCTGTAGAGTATAAAATATTCCCGTAATTAAACAAGGGGAGGATCATATCTGCTACCTGCTTCCTTACCTCTGAACTCATGCAGTCTTTTACTCTATAGAGGGCACCTAACTTTTTTCCTGTGTTCGTGGCCAAATTGTTTATGTGAGTGGTCCAACTCGGGGAGGTCTATAGCCATAGTCCTAGGTATGTATACACCTGAGCCTGCTGGATCAGGAGGCCCCCCACACACAGTCCGGTCCAAATTTCCATCCCTGTCATCCACACTCATTCTATTAAATAACATAGTCTGGGTTTTCTTTATATTTAACACCAGTTTACTACTGTCCAGAAAGGCGTGCAGCCCATCAAATGTCATCTGCAGGCCGTGCTGTACGGCAAGTTTCTCTATCATCAATATAGATCACCATATCGTCAGCATATAGATGATTAGTTCACTGATGAATTAGAAAATTGAACTCTATTAACATAAATATTAAAGGATCCAAAATTGAGCCCTGAGGGACCCCCGATCCGGCAGGGAGCAAACCTGAGACCCATGGCCCCAGAGACACCAGCTGAGATATGCTTTTCAAATAAGAGGACATCCTGAACTGAGAATATAATGAGAGAAGGAAAAAAAAAAAAAGACAATAAGAGAAATTTCTTTTTGTCAAACGCGTTTATTTTGGGGGTTTTCATACGGAAATGTGGTGTATTTCAACTGTTCTGGCTTTAAAAATATAAAAATCTGGTGAAATTAGGAAGAATATCAGATTTCCTAGCGGAATACCAAACTTCTGACTCTGCTATTCCACTAAGAATACCACTTTGTTTTCTTAAACTGTGCTCTTGGAAAGGAGGAGGAGAAAGGATGGAGGATGACCTAAAAAAGGCTCCAGATACTGAACAAGTATTTTTGCTCAGTATTCACCAGGGGAGGGTGAGGGACCGAAACTTAAGAGGGGTTTTCATGGGAGGGAGGTAGACACCAGCCCCTTCATGGTGGAAAGAGTCCTAGAAGAACTCAGGAGGGGTGGGATAAGAGCAGATAAGACAACAGGGCCAGATGGTATCCACCTCTGAGTGCTATAGGAACTCGGGGAAGTGCTAGCAGAACCACTAGCTGTCCTTTTTCAATGCATTGCTAGAGACGGGGCAGGTACCAGAGGACTGGAGGGGGGCAGATGTGGTCCCTCTCCACAAGAGTGGAAGAAGAAAGGAGACAGGTAATTACAGGCCTGTAAGCCTGACCTCAGTAGTGGGGAAGCTGGTGGAGTCCTTACTTGAGAGGATTGTGAAGTTTCTGGATGATAGGGCACAGGATCCAAGGCAGCATCGATTTTCAGAGGGAAGGGCCTGTCTGCTGAATCTTATAGATTTCTTTGACTGGGTAACCAGGGTGGTAGATCAAGGAGGGGCGGTGGATGTGGCCTACCTGGATTTCAGCAAGGCCTTTGGCACCGTCCCACACAGGAGATTGCTAAATAAATTGGTGAGCCTGTGAGTGGGTCCTATGGTGGAAAAGTAGGTTGGGAACTGGCTAAGGGACAGGACTCAGAGGGTGGTGGTAAATGGCATGAAATCTGAGTAGAGGAAGGGGACCAGCTGGGTGCCACAGGGGCAAGTACTGCGACCAGTCCTAGTCAGTGTCTTCATTAGCGACATTGCAGAGTGCCTGGAGGGACAGGTGTGCCTCTTTGCAGATGACACCAAGATCTGCAACAGAGTGGACACACCAGAGGGGGTGGAAAAAATGAGAAAGGACCTAAGCCTATTGGAGGAGTGGTTGGGTGTCTGGCAGTTGAGTTTCAATGCTAAAAAGTGCAAGATCATGCACCTGGGTCACAGGAATCCAAAGGAGGAGTACAGGATGGGTGGGGAAATTCTGGCCACTACAAGTGAGGAGAGAGACCTGGGGGTTATATCTGATGACCTGAAGGTGACCAAACTGTGTGAAAAGGTGATAGGGAGAGCAAACACAGTTGTGGTGCGTAGGGAGGGGCATAACAAGCAGGAGGAAGGAGGTGGTGATGCCACTGTACACATCACTGGTGAGGCCTCAGCTGGAGTACTGTGTCTCGTTCTGGAGACCACATCTCTGGAAGGACATTGACAAAATAGAAGCAGTCTAGAGAAGGGCAACGAAGATGGTACACAGACTGCACCAGAAGCCCTACGAGAAAAGACTTAAAGACCTTGAAGGGAAACAGTGGAAAAGGCACAGCTTTACCCAGGCACTACAAAAATGCCGGATTAGTGCTTTCAGATTGTAAAATTTTTTAACAAACAACTCTAATTGATTTTTTAGTGATTTAAACAGTGGCCTTCAACTTTCACTTTCTATTGCTGGGAGCCACCATTTCATGCGTAGTAGAGAGCTTCCTGAGCTCACTTTATGCTAATTCGTCCTACCAACCAATAGCTGAGGTCAAACAGGCATATTAGCATACAGTGAGCTCAGGAAGCTCACTGCTGCTCATGAAATGGCTGCTGCCAGCAACAGGAAGTGGAAGTTGTGGGTAGCTGTTCTGAATCATTAAATAAAGTTGTTACTGTCTGACAGCACTAATTGAGAGTTTCTGCAGTGTCTGAGGAAAGCTTTGTTTTCCATTGTTTCTTTAATATCTATTCCCTGGGGAAATGCTACAAGTCCTCGATGGCTGAGAGGGACCTGGGGTGGTGGTGGATGTCAAGATGAACAACTCTGAGACTTGTAGGAGGGCAGCAGCCAAGGCCAACAGGATGCTGGGATGCATCGCTAGGGGGATCACCTCCAGAAGAAGGGAAGTGATACTCCCTCTGTATAACTGCTTGGTGAGGCCGCACCTTGAGTACTGCGTGTAGTTTTGGAGGCCACACTTAAAGAGGGACATTAACCTCCTGGAGAGGGTCCAGAGGACCTATGAGGAGAGGCTTGAAGAGCTAAATATGTACACATTGGAAGAGAGAAGGGACCGGGGGGACATGATAGAGGTCTTCAGGTACATGAAGAGGGTAAATAGGGGAGGAACAGTCAGGTGCTCTGAAGGAAGGAGGAGGGGCCACTAGAGGGCATGGGTGGAAGCTGGAGGGGAAGATTCAGGGAGAAAGGAGGAGGTGCTACTTCACTGAGAGGGTGGTGGAGCCATGGAATGCACTGCCTAGGGGCTGGTGGAGGCAGAGACAGTGGAGGGGTTCAAGAGGGGGTGGGACAGGTACAGGGGAAGGGTTCTGGAAGCAAAATCCAATGCAGCAAGAATATCCGGAACTGGGAAGGGAGAAGCCAGAGAAGGCGAGGGGGACAGCAAGGTCAGCACCCAGGGTGGGGGCTGACCAAACGAGCAGACACGAAAGACCTTTAGGCCTATTCTGCTGGCATTTTAGTATGTTAGTATTCACTGGAGGAAAGAAGGGAGAGGAGAGATATGATAGACTTTCAAGTACCTTAGGGGAATAAACAGGGTACAGGTGGAAAGCATATTTCAGAGAGAACTCTGCGCACGAACAAGGGGGCTTGATATGAGGCTGAAGGGTGAAGGCTCAGGGGTAATGTTAGGAAATACTTTTTCATTGAAATGGTGGTGGAGCCGTGGAACAGCCTTCCAACAGAAGTGGTGGGGGCAAAAACAATACGGGGGTTCAAGAGTGCATGGGATAGACATAAGGGTACCCTGGAGGGGTGCAGAGCAAATACTAACATACTAAAATGCCAGCAGAATAGGCCTGTACCTGTCCCACCCCCTCTTGAACCCCTCCACTGTCTCTGCCTCCACCAGCCCCCTAGGCAGCGCATTCCATGGCTCCACCACCCTCTCAGTGAAGTAGCACTTCCTCCTTTCTGTCCTGAATCTTCCCCCCTCCAGCTTCCACCCATGCCCTCTAGTGGCCCCCTCCTCCTTCCATCGAAGCACCCTGACTATTCCTCCCCTATTTACCCTCTTCATGTACCTGAAGACCTCTATCATGTCCCCCCGGTCCCTTCTGTCTTCCAATGTGCACATATTTAGCTCTTCGAGCCTCTCCTCGTAGGTCCTGTCCCCCAAGCCCCAAATCATTTTGGTTGCCCTCCTAGGATCTGGGTCTGTAGCAGTGAGTAGGGAAATGGGCAGAGTAGGTGGGCTGTATGGTCCTTATCTACCGACAGGTTTGATGTTTCTATGTTGTTGGCTGAGATAGCTCTGGCAGCTGGTAGGGTTGCCCTCAGTAACGCATGGTTTTGTTCAGCATCATTTGCGCTGCACGAAGGGACTACGCTAACTTCTTTTGCGCAGTGCAGATGTACTGAATATTGGGTTGCTTGGGTAATCCTGTCCCTGCTCCTCCCTTAGCCCACCCGCATATATTCTTTTTTGCATGTGTGCTAACCCAGTTAGCGTGTGCAACTGCCCCTTTTGAATATTGCACTCTGCAACTCCTGATTTGCATGGGTAAACACCCATTTGTGCCCACGCAGACTTTTGAATATCGGGCACCTTATGTGATGTAAATCAAATATGCAAAGGTCTGACTCCAAAAAAATATTTATCATCGCTTGTGAATAGACAAGACTTTCATTCTCACTTGTGGCCCTGCCACTCAAGAGTTATGGTCCTGCCCCATCACGTGAGAAGATAAATTAAAGGAAGTTTCCGATGTAAAGCAGTCACCACACCAGTGGTGGTTGTCCTTCATCGTCGTCATTCTGTCCTGAGTTTTATGGATAAAGTATCCCGCATCTAACGATATCCTCGCACTTTATTTCTGCAGCAGCCCCCGCATTGGCGTCCAGGTTCGCCGCTATTCTTCGCCGTTGCTAATGAATGACGTGGCCAGGAGATCGATGCACTCGCCATTGAAATGAATGTTGATAAATCCATTCGCTTTTTAGATTATTGATGAATACTTGCCATTACGGCGATTTCACCCACTCAACATGGCCCATGTTGGTGGTGGTGTTCTTCATTAACGCCAGACCATTTTGTAGCTTAAAAACGAATGAGAAATTGAGCCCCATTCACTTCAATGGGTCATGCCCCCGCATTCTCCCTGGCCACATGTCATTACGTGTTTGAGCGTGGTGCGAGGTGGCCGAACCCGAACAAACAAAATGCAGAGGGCTTCCACTGTAGAAGTGAAAATTATGAGGGAGATCGTTAAGGTACTGGATACTTTTAATCCGTAAAACCAGGACAGAATAACGTCCGATGAGGGCAGCTATCACTGTGTGTGAGTGATAGCTGCTCTGATAGGTCGGAAATTTACTTTAACACATTTTGAGTTGGACTATTGCATATGTCAGTTGTATCCCAAAGTAACATGATTTATTTACTCAGTTTATTAACCACTAGTGTGCTGTGTAGTAACTGTTACTTATTTTTGACCAACCCTGTTGTCCTTGTAATTGTTTCAGAAGTACATCTAGATCCTGTCAATTGTAACTAGTCAAAAAATGATACATTTAGTTTTATGATAAGGGAGTCTTGTAAGACGCTGTTCAATCTTTGATTCTGTATCTTACATGCCAGTCTGGCCTAAAAGGGTTGGCAGTGCCCCTTTGATATTTAAATTAATATTCTGGAAGAAAATTATTAGCCATAGGTTGTGTGTTGTTCGAACCGTTTATTTTAAAGTCCACTCTTTGGTCGCATTAATCACGCTAAGCTAGATTTTACAGTGTATTTAATTGGGTAGCAATGTTATTTCAGTGGGATTTACATAGTTTTACAGCGAGAAGAGAGTAATACAGTTAGGCAGATCAAGTGATATGGTAAAGGCCGCACACAGCGAGTCAGAATCTGTGCTAGGATTCAGGCCTGTGTGGTTTTTTTTTTTTTTTATCAGTGCTTTAAAGATCATGTGCAACTGTTTTTACATATTTTTTTATAAAAGCTTGAAAAGCAGAAATTCACGTCCCTGTGTCATGAGTAGTGTTTCCTGAAAATTTCATGCTGTTTGGTTTTGTGTTTTTCTTTAAATCCGCATTTGTTAACTTGCTCTACTGTGGCTGAAAGCAGTGGAGTTATTTCTGTCAAACTTGGAGTGCAATGACATCATTTTGGAGTAGCTTGCTGTTTCAGATTCCCAATCAGAGCAGTAGTTTGTAGAGTTAATGGTTTGCTGAGCTCTCCAAATTTCTTACAAACCCAGTCTCTGGTTTGTGTTTAGATAGATCATCTTACAGCATATCAGTATCTTCTCATAAAAAGCTGATAATTGGACTTCCGGTGAGGCTGTGATCCAAGATGGTGGCTTAACCTTCAGCTCGTATCCCAAGCTCGAATATTTGTGAGCAATCCTGAGAATTTTGAGTATACCCGTTCCTGAAAAGTCATAAAGAAGTTGAAATTTGAATACTGAAAATGGGAAGAACGAAAAACAAAGGCACCACGAGCCCTACAGCGGTCACGCGGAACGACAAAGGGTGTGCAACTCCAGGCCTGAGCCCTGCGCCTTCTCGATCTTCGGTGATCTCGGGCTCAGGGGAGGAAGACTCATGTTCTGACTCAGGATCTATTGGAACGAGATTAGAAGCGAGGAAAATATTGCAATTGTTACAACGAATTGATGGCAAAGTAACTGAGATTCAGAGAGACTTTCGAAAACTGGAAGCGAGAACAACCGACATAGAGAAACATGTGGATATTCTCCAGAGAGAAAATATGGCCTATAGCCGATCCCTGGTCTACCTCCACAAAAGAGAAAGGGTTTTAACGGCGAAAACAGAAGATGCAGAAGCCCGGTCCCGGCGTAACAATATAAGAGTGATTGGAATTCTGGAGGGTGTAGAACAAGATGATATGGCAAGCTACATGGAGTCATGGTTGAAAATGGAGTTGGGCCTGGAGGAGGACACCCCGCTGGAAATCGAGAGAGTGCACCGTGCATTGGGTCCTAAGCCGAAACCAGGGGCGCCTGCGAGAGCTATTCTTATTATATTTTTAAAGTACTCCAGCGCAAAGAAAAGATGTTGCATCGAGTGTGGGCAAAGAAAGACCTTAATCTAGATGGGACCAGAGTGTATATTGATCAGACCTCCTTCCCGAGGCATGTAAGGAAAAAGTATTGTGGGTGGTGAAGCAACTGAGGGAGAAGGGCAAGTGGGCCTACTTATGCTTCCTGCCGATTGTGCTGATTCTCTAGGGGGTCCCAAAATCTTTGAATCCCTGTTAGCCGCAAGAGAAACACTGATTGCAGAGGGTATTTCATTGCCAGATTTAAAAGAGATTGTGGAAAGCGAAGTGGAACAATTGCTATGGTCACAATCTCCAGGAGAGAAGAAACCACAAAACCCAGCCTCCAGAGTAGAAGCGCTGCTCCCCCTCCACGCAGACTTGTCGAAATGGCTTCAGCAAAAGCAATTAGAATGAATAAAAGAGGGAACTGTTTTTGGGTGAAAGTTGGTCAGCACCCTACTCTGGTGGGTCAGAAAAAGAGCCACTGGTGATGATGGAGACTGTGCGAACAGTACTGGCAGCGGTCATTTACTTATGGAGATGATCTAAGATGACTGAAGGTCGTATTTGCTTGCTGGAGATCAGGGAGGTTTGTTTGTATTGGTGACTTTTGCTTTGAGACGCACATGGGAACATCGAGAATAGCAGGGAACTATTAGCCCTATCTCGTAAGCCCTCGAGAAAAGCAATATCGTTAAGGCTCATTTGTGAATGGGACTTAATTGAATGGGAGTTAGTCTTCCAGCCTAAGAGAGACATCCCAGTACAATGGGAGGGCTTTCCTTTTTACCATATATGTACTGCTTTGAGACCTACATGGAAACATTGAGAATACCAGGGAACTTATTCAAAGTTTAGTCTTAACTCGTATGCTTTCGAGAGAAGCAACATCGCTAGGGCTCGTCTGCGAATGGGACTTGATCAGAGGAGGAGTTTGAATTTGGGAAGAATATTTCAGTAAAACGGGATGGTTTTCCTTTTTATTACTTCTGTACCAGCCTGACCTTGGGACAAATGAGACAGTGATTTCTGTTTATTTTGTATCTGCCTGTGAACTACACAGAAGTATAATTTCTAAGCCCCCCACATCCCTTGATACTCGGGTAGATTAACATGAAGTATTATTACTTGGGATTTAAGGGGGCGTAAAAGGTCCAGAGCTTAAAAATTTCAGGTTTAAGTAAAATAGTGATGATGTCTCTGGAAATCAAGGCATTATATATGCAGTTTGGGGTATAGAAAACTGAGGACCGCTATGCCTCACTGGTAACTTTTTTTTTTTTTTTTCCTTCAGACATCTGTCTAGAGGAGAGAGGATAGGAGGGCTCTGGTTCATTCGGGGCTATCCAACCTTGCACCCAGACGTTAGGGTGCTTACCCCTCAATAGCCTAGGCTAAAATTCCCGATTGAGGGATAGCACCACTAGAGGCAGGTGGTGTAGGCGGAGGTTTATTTTCTCCCACCAAATAATTGTTGCTCCACCAGGCCTGCTTGGTACAGGGTGGGTGGTGGGAGCAGAGAAGTTCAGATAATGTTTACAGAATTGGTGGTGATGGATTTCTGTACCGATTTCTCTACTCTATATTCTGGTTTTCAATCCTTTTTTTCTTTCCTTCTTTTCTATACTTTCAAAGGGACTAAAGGTGCAAACTTTGTAATGAACAATATTGGACAAATGGGTAGGGGAGGATACTGGTAGATTTTGGTTAAAACTACTTTTATAATGTAATGGCGTGTTTAACATTGTGTTCATTGAACATCAAAGGCATCAACAGTGTTGTTAAAAGCGCTGAGATACTCACTGAACTGAAGAGAGAGAACTGTGATATTGCCTGTCTACAGGAAACCAAATTATCTTTAACTGAACACCTTAAACTTCGTAGGTCATGGATGGGTAGTGTTTATTCAGATGAACATCCTACTGCTACTAAAGCGGGGGTGGTCTTTCTTATCAGAAGGCGCCTCCTGTTTCAGCCTCAAAAGTGCAGAGAGCAGGTTCTGGGCATTGGGTGATTCTCACAGGGCTATATAAAGTAGACCACTCCATCTGGTGGGGGTATGTACCCCAGGAGAATTTTTTAGAGCTTTATTCACGGCTATGGGAGCTCTCTCCCCTGGACAAATTTATATGTATGGGGGGATTGGAACTGCATTGAAGACATAGTTAAAGATTGGAGTTCCCCGAAAACGCCAGGTTCTAGAGCCTGCTCACGATTATTAAAAAATTTGTGTATTGAGGCTGGACTGGTAGATCCATGGAGGTGTTATAACCCGGAGGCCAAAAACTATACTTTTTTCTCATTGTCTTCCAACACCTATTCGAGATTAGATAGGTTTTATACACAGAAAGACTTTTTTTCATAGCTTTAAAGAAGTTAGCATCTTTCTGATTACTTTATCAGATCATGCCACGATAAAGGCAAGAGTGGGTTGGGGGGGGCCGAGGGCAAGAGGGCTTTGGAGGTTTGATGCAGGGCTATTAAATGATCCCCAATATAAGGCCTTAATTAGACAGGAGGTGCAGCAGTTCATAAAAGAAAATGCAGAAGCAACCCCCAAATATAGGTGGGACGCACTAAAAGCGATGTTAAGGGGCCACTCAATTTCCTGTGCTTCATATAAACATAAATTGCACCAGGCCAAGTTAAGAGAGGCCCTAGATCAGATCAGGAATTTGGAAGAGGAACATAAGAAAACAGGCGCAGCCTCGACCCGGACCAAGCTCTGCCAGGCCCGGGACAGATATGACGTGTTGTTGCAGAGGCGGGTGGAAAATAGTCTCAGGTTTTTGGGGCAGAAATATTATGAGAGAGGAGACAGGGCCAGGTAGGCTGTTAGCCCAAAGACTACGAGAACAGGCAGCAGATAGATATTTGGAGAAGGTGGCCCCGGAAGAAAACCCATCACAGGAGGAGTTCTCCCCAGAAGGAATTGCAGGAGTTTTAAAAAAAATATTATGAACATTTATATGCAGCGGAAAAGAGCGCCCAACACTCGAAACTTATCAAGAATTTTTTGTATAAGGTTACCCTCCCTACTTTATCTTATTCCCATAAAATGATCTTAGAGGCCCCCTTGACTGAACAGGAGGTGTTGACAGTAATTAAAAATCTCCCCAGTGGGAAAACGCTGGGTCCAGACGGCTATGCGGCTGAATTTTATAAGAAGTTTGAGAGGATTTGGTCCCCTTACTGACGAAGGTATGTAATTCAAATTTAGACCCATCAGAAGTTCCCGGGACATGGAAGGAAGCTATAATAGCTGTCATTCCTAAGGAGGGAAAGACCCTACAAAGTGTGGCAGTTATAGGTCGATGAGCGTTATTAAATCAGGATGCTAAAATATTTACTAAAGTTTTGAGTAATCGGTTGCAGAGAGTTATATCTGACTTAGTGCACCCAGACCAATCAGGGTTTATCCCGGGAAGGCACCTGCAGGACAATATACGCCTGCTTTTGAATGTACTCTTTGGAGCTGGACCTCTCCAGGGACGGGAGCTAGGGGCGGTCCTCTCTTTAGATGCTGAAAAAGCGTTTGATAGAGTAGATTGGGAGTATTTGAATGTGGTCTTGGGGAAGTTCGACCTCGGAGACAGATTCAAGGCATGGATGGAGGGTATATATTCGAATCAGGCGGTGCGGGCCAAAGTGAATGGGGCACTATCCCCGGTTTTTCCAATTTCCAGAGGTACCAGACAGGGGTGTCCCCTCTCACCCTTGCTTTTTGCTCTCAGTCTGGAACCGCTGGCTGCCTTTATAAGACAAACAGCATCCTTCCGGGGTATCCGAGTAGGGGAAGAGGAGGTAAGAATATCCTTGTGTGCGGATGATACATTGTTATATATTTCCAATCCAACATGGGCAATTCCGATCATCAAGACATACTACAAAATTTGGCGTTTTCGGGTTATAAAGTGAATCTTGCGGAAAAGTGGAGCTTTATCCAGTGGGGGCGGTGGAACCCTGCAAAACTGACTCCTTTAAGTGGTGACACATGGTTTCCGCTACCTGGGGTATGGATCCCTCGGGATCTGAAGCAGTTGCCTATAAAACCATGGGAAGTTGTTGCAAGAAGTCAGGGAAGATCTTAATAGATGGAAAGAACTGCCTCTTTCATTTTCAGGGAA
This sequence comes from Neoceratodus forsteri, assembly GCA_016271365.2. Lineage (NCBI taxonomy): Eukaryota > Metazoa > Chordata > Ceratodontiformes > Ceratodontidae > Neoceratodus > Neoceratodus forsteri. Next base: position 208,392,371 of record JADMNL010000023.1, on the reverse strand, counting down.
AATAGAGACAATTAGAATGAATGTTCTCCCCCGTTTTCTTTTTATGTTCAGTGCTCTTCCTGTTTGGCCATCCATCGGGTTTTGGAAAGATTTATCGTTGGCCCTCTCTAAATTTATTTGGGGAGGCAGAAAATCTAGAGTTAAGTGGAAAATATTAATGACACCTAAAAGTAAAGGTGGAATGGGGTTACCAAATATACAGATATATTACTGGGCAGCTCAGCTACAGGTGCTGAATGTACTAACGAGATCCTCCCCTCCTAAATGGGTGGAGCTTGAATTGAATCTCTGGCCAACATTGAAAATGACGGACATTTTTCACTTATACTACTCTTGCTTATCAAAACTGCAAACTCCAAATCCATGGTTACAGACCACGATACAGGCTTGGTTGGAAGCGAATAAGGGACTGGGTTTTCCATTGTTTTTCACTCCCCAGACCCATTTAACTAGTTATCTGGATTTTCTGCCACTGGGACTTGACATGTCATTCCGGACTTGGGAGAGATAGAGTGGTTGGGCCAGTTTTACTCAGGCCAGATTCTCAAAACATTTGAACAGCTGAGACAGGAGTTTGGTCTGAGACAATCAGATTTTTTTTTTAGATATTTACAACTTAGGAATTACTTAGGATCCAAACTGGGGAATGTGTGGGACAGTGACAATCTCCCAGTTAATCCCCTGAGGGATTTCTTAATGAGAATGGTAACTACGGGTGAAAATAAGAGGGTTATATCGAAGTTGGTGGGAACTATGCAAAGCCTAAATCAGGACTGTCCTGAGGGAGCTCAAACAGGCATGGATATCAGATATAGGACTTGATTTATTGAAAGAGGAGTGGGACAAGATATGGGAAGAGACACATAGAACAGCAGCATCCCTTTTTTGGAGAGAGTTTCGTTGGAAAGTAAATGTGAGGTTTTTCCAACCCCTAGTGGTGACAAAACATTATGGGCATTATTCCTCAGACAAATGTTGGCGTCAGTGTCAAGCAAGGGGCTCATACTCCCATATATTTTGGAATTGTCCAGTGGCGACGAGTTTCTGGGAAGAAATTCAGAAGGTAACATCTGATCTATTTGAAGTTTCTCTCCCATCAGACTCACAACACTGGTTACTTGGTCTCCCTCCCACAGTTTTGAAAAAAAAAAAGGACGGAGAAATACTTGTTTAATATAATAATAGGGGCAGTTTTAAAGACTATCACTACAAATTGGTTAACACCAAATAAGCCAATTTTAGATACCTGGTACTCTGTCTGTGTAAAACATTTTGCAGTCAGAATACCTGACAGCAAAAGTCAGACTGAAGCTAGATTTGTTTAAAGCGAGATGGCTACCTTTCTTCCATCTTATGAGCAGAAGAGACAATGTTGATATGCTAACCTTATTGGCTATGTACACATAAAGTAATGGTCCAGCTTGATAAGAGGAAAAATCAACTCTCTCGTATATGAATGAAATGCATAGCAGACTTGAGTTGTACCGGATGAGATTCAGGGAGAAAGACGGTCTCCTTCAGGAAACGTGGAGGATATCAATTAGAACCTTATTTAATCTCATCTTTTGGTTTCATTTTTGTATTTTATTGTTCTGTTTTCCTCCCTCCTCCTAGCAAGTTCCTCTTTCTGTCATCTTTCTTTCTAATTACTGTACTTTTTTCTTGTCTGTTCTTCCTTCCTGCGTCTCTGTCTAACTATCCCTGGACAACTGTTCTTTTCCCCTCTTCAATCTCTAACTCTCAAGGAAAAGAAAAAAAAGTTGATGAGAGGCCTAATTCATGTATGGGATTCATAGTGATGTAACAGGCATTTTGTTGTCTCTTGTCAACAATAAAATTACTATTTACAAAAAAAAGGCTGATAATTTCAGTTTCAATGCTGAACTGAAGTAGTGGAAATCTTTTCTCTGTGAGAAATGAGCTTGTCTGTATCACAGCTCTTACCTTCTAATCAAAACTCCATTTTTTTTTCTAACTGTATAACACAGGTTATTTAATGAATATAAAATGGATCTAAATTTTGTTCATTCACGGAAACAGTTTGTCTTTGATGTAGCCTTCATAGATACAGTCACGTAAGAAATTTTTTTTTTTTTTTTTTTTATGTTAGATTGACAAACCATACATGTCCTTCAAATACTGCAGCAGAGTGTAACGGGCACCTGTCTAAACTCACAAATGTCAGTTCTTTGGTGATTTCTATGTGAAAATACATCATGCATGTGTATAACTAGAAACACTATGTGGCATCCCAACGCACTGTGTCTCTGCCCCACAGCTGAGGCCGCTGCAGTGTACTGCCACCTGTCCCTGCCCCATAAGCCCCCTGCCTTCTGCTCCACATTCAAGGCTGCTGCGTCCTACTGTCCACTGTCTTCTCCCACACAATGTGGGATTGTGCACCCTGCTGCCTCTATTCCCTGCTTAAAGAATCACAGCTGCTGCCCCTTGCCCAAACAGTTGGGGTTGCTGCACCCTGTTGCCCTCTCTTTCCCCCACCCTCACAGTTAGGGATGCTACACCTGTTGCTTGTTCCTGTCTCCACAGTCAGGGCTGCTAAGCCCTAGAGTGCCAGGTTCCCTGCCTCCACAGCTGGGGCTGTTGTACCATGCTGCCCTAGCCACCAGAGGTGGGGCTTTTGCTACACCCTGCTACCCACTTCCATTGCTTCAAATGGGCAGAGCTGCTGCACCACCTGTACCCCATTTCACAGTCAGGGCTGCTGTACCTGATGCCCCCTGTGTTCTGCACTACAGTCGAGACTTCTGCATCAAGCTGTCCTCTGGCACCAGAGACAGGGTTGCTGTACCCTGCTCCTTTCTACACAGTTGGGGTTGCCATGGCCTGCTGTGCTGTAGAGCCCCATGCCTCTGTAGTTTGGGCTGCTGTACCATGCTGTCACTTGCCACAAGATTCAGGGCATTTGCTGCACCCTGTTGTATACCACCACAGTTGAGGCAGTTGCCCCCTGCTGTCCCCCTGCCACCAGAGTCGGCTCCTTTGTTGCACCCTGCTGCCCACATCCCTTGTCCCAAGCAGGCATGGCTTATGCACCCTGTCCCACAATTTGGGCTGCTGTATCCTGATGCCACCCCTATCTCCTGCCCAAACATTCAGGGGTGCTGCACCCTGCTGCCCTCTGTCCCCATCCCCACAGTCAGGGCTATGGCACCTGTTGCCCTCTATTCTTATCTCCACAGTCAGGCCTGCTGTGCTGTGCTGTGCTACACCCTTGAGTCTCATGTCACCTGCATCAACAGTTGGGGCTGCTGAACCCTACTGTGCACTTCCATTGCCCCAAATGGGCTGGGCTGCTGCACAATGTGCACCCTGTGCTATTGTCAAGGCTGCAGTACCCTGATACCCACCTGTATCCTGCCCCACAGTCAAGGCTTCTGCACCATGCTGTCCTTTGTCCTCTGCCGCCGGTTGGCCTGCTGCACCACAGAGACCATAGGAAGGGGACATGGTGCAGCAAACATCCTTACTCTTGTGCTGCACCCTTCCTGAACAGTTGGGGTTGCTGTACCCTGCTACTGTCACCTTCATAGGGACACTGCACATGTTGCCCCCTGTTCCTGTCTCAGCAGGGTATAGCAAAGGATCTGACTCTGGTGGCAGGGGGACAGCAGAGTGCAACTGCCTCAACTGTGGAAGCATGCAACAGGGTACAGCAAATGCCCTGAATTTTGTGGCACGTGACGGCATGGCGCAACAGCCCTAACTGCAGAGGCATGGGGCTGTAGGGCACAGCAGGCCACATCAACCCCAACTGTGTAGAAAGGAGCAGGGTGCAGCAGCCCTGTCTGTGGTGACAGGGGATAGAAGACAGCATGGTGCAGAAGCCTTGACAGTGGGGCAGGACACATGGGGCATCAGGGTATAGGATCTATCTAAACACAAACCAGAGACTGAGTCTGTAAGAAACATGGAGAGCTCAGCAAACCATAAACTCTTCAGAGTACTGCTTTGATTGGGAATCCGAAACAGCAAGCTACTCCCAAAATGATGTCATCACACTCTAAGTTTGACTGAGGGGACATAAATAATTCCACTGTTTTCAGCCACTGTAGAGCAATTTAACAAATGCTGATTTAAAGAGAACCACAAAACCAAACAGCATGACATTTTCAGGAAACACTAATCATGACACAAGGACTTGAATTTCAGCTTTCCACACATTTATTAAAAATATGTAAAAGTGTTGCACATGATCTTTAACTATGAGACCACCTTCTTAGCTGGTGTAGCCCAGTGAATGCGTAGAGGCAACTCTAGCAATTGAGACTTGCTTTCCCTGCCTGAGACATTCTGTCCAAATGATTGAGGCTTTATAAAGAGCCCTTGATGACTGTCGCAAAAAAAACTTTGAAAAACATACTATTTAAGCCCATGGCAGCTTATTCGTACACGTTTACCCATGGAGTTTCCCCGGGCTCATTATAATTGTGCCCATTAAAGAACTGGAACCCTAGCTAACAATAACGGATTTATAAAAGTAACCAGATGTTGTTTTTTATATGCAAAGTCCCTTTTCTTTTGCCTGTTAGAAGATTTTCTGCCTGGCTGTATTGGGTGTAATGCGTGGAACTGTACTCTCCCTCCCTGACTGTGACATCACAGCTGACCAAGAAGAGTCACTTGTGATGTCACGATGCAGGCAGTAACAATGCTGATGAAGTATGAAGTGAGAATAGACCAACATATGCAGGTCTGCAGGTAAAGTACTGCTCTTCACATCACACCTAATACTGGGGGGGGGGCCCTCTGATAAGTAGAATGAAAATTAAAAATGTTTATAAATAATTAAAAAAAAAAAAGTGGCAACTGTCTGCTTACAAAAATTTTTTTTTTTTTTTACTGTTTTTTGTGCTAATATGATTACTGTTCCTAGACTCCCATCTGCTCTGGCCACATCTCTTAAATGAAGCCTTGGGAACAGTGGTAATGTCTTCATGTTAAAGGGGAAGTAAACATTGCAGGGATCACTCAAATTGTGAAAGCCCATGAAAAGATATTTCAAATGAGACATTGGACTTGCTTGTAGGTGTCAGGAGTCCCGAGGTATGAATATCTAACTAATCTGTAAATGAAAACAAGGCAGAAGCCATTCAATGTAATCTCAAAACAGAAAGCGATGTCATTGAGGGCCAAGCTGTATGTTGTTAATTACAGCTTGCCCCTGAGTGACATCACTTTCAGTCTCAAGATTCAATGAAATGGCTGTTGCTCTGTTTTGATTTACAGACTATTAAAGTATTCATATCCCAGGACTCCTGACACTCCTAAGCCCAATACCTCATTTGAAAGATCTTTTTATGGGCTTTCAGTTTGAGTGACTCCTGCAATGTTTACTTCCCCTTTTAAGTATGTTGTAAACATTTGGGAGAAATGAAATTCAGGAAATAGACAAGTCAGTCAAGGTTTATCAACGTTCTCATCCTAAGATGTTGCAGCTGGTCTTTCCCTTGTCTTCTGTGTTAAGGGGACGACACCTTGCATTTGTTGATGCCAGAATAAATGCATCTCTTGCAGAGTGCATTTGCTCTTGGAGTCCTCTGGGGCCAGGCATGAGGATCAGCGAAGTAACTGTTTTAAAATATAGGTCATTTATTTAAATGTTTTACTTTTTATTTTGGTTACAATTACTTAATCCTGAGTAGTGCAACTGAGATGCAGCATTTAATTTCCGGTGGGGTCCTGCTTCGGCCCCTTTCCACAGCTGGGTAAACTGGAACACTAGGTTAAGTGACATGCCATGGTTACATAGTGAGTATTTATCTCTGGTGGGGTTTGAACCTGCATTCCCAAGCCTGTGTTCTAACCACTAGACCCTACTGTCTCCTAACACTGTATATAATTGATCAGCTTCAAGCATGAAGTTAAACAGCAGTTGAGAATTACAGTTTTAACCCCGTTGTAGACACTGCATATTGGAAACTATTAACTGTACTTATTGGCATGGCTGTAGGTGATATGTTATTTTTTATATTTAGAGCAGTTGTATTTCCAGAAAACATTGTTCACAGTTGGCCCCTTTCACTCAGATTTGTACTAATATACAGTTATTACAGATTTGCATATATTACAGGTTTTAAATGTTAAAGTATTTTAAAAATGTCAGTTGACAGATTTTCTTTAGCAGTAGGTAATGAGCAGAAACTTTTTTATTTTTATTTTGTATTTTTTCCAGCGACACTTCACAGGTGTTTCAGCCTGATGGGCTGCGAAGCCGCAGAAACAGCACAACAGTTGTGAACCGTCATAGTCTGGTAAGCAGACTAGCAAAGCAACCACACTTCACACCTGTGTCCTAAGACTACTGTTAGTACATGTTTAAAGGAAAACAGACTTAGCAGCTTATAAGAGTGAAGGCCGTCATTTGTCGTGATAATGAAATACGTGACCAGAAGTCACACAGCTTGGTATTACTTCATCAGTGGTCCATGTGAGCTGTCATTTTTCTAGCTTAAAACATTCCAGTATGTTTGTATTGCATTACCAACTGCTACTTTTTCATTTGTTTCAAAATGTCTTTTTTTTTTATTTTATTTTTTTGTAAAGTCCACCCCTCGTTACTTTCTTGGACAAGGAGCCGGCTCAGGCATGGTGATGTAGGGGATAATATATGACATGATCTGCTATCGTAAGAAAATGTACACATGCTTCAGGTGGTTGTACGGCACAAGGCACAGTGGAGTGTCTAACCATGCGAGTAGTACAAATATTCCTTATGACTGCACACCCTAAAGTGTTGTGTATATCTCGCCTTTAAAAATGGGTACTAGCTTCATTTTAAAATAAATCCTGTACTTACAGCTGTAAAAATAAATAAATAAATGATACTACAATACATGTAGAACATCTCCCGTCACAAGCCAGAGATGCAGACTGTTTATTCCGCAGTAAACTCAGAACTGTTATTTAATTCTCAATAAAATGACTGCTAAGAGCTCAAAACAGTCATTTGTATTGTCTATGAAATGATAAAATTGGGATGCATCCAGTTTCTACCTTACATTCTGATTGGTCTTCACTCACAACAGCAGCTATAAACACATGCAGTGCAGTGGGGTGGAGGAGAAGCGTTATTACAAACTAACAAAAAAAACAAAACTTGGGACAAAAACAGTATCAGTCACTTAACACATGACTCATAATAGTGATAATGTGCTATGTGGCTCACTGTTCTTGGCAATAATGTGGTTGTCCAATGGGATAAGTACCTGACTTTCATACTCCTACTTTATTCACTCAGCAATCACATTATTGCCTTGTATTGTGAGCCTGCAAGCATCTCATCACGTAACAGTAAATACGTAGTCATGTGATGTGTCTAGACCAGTGAGCTTACATGATTACTGCAGCTTATTTTATAAAGTCCTGAGCTGCTCGGTAACTGAGCATCACCTGCAGAGAGTGTTTGCTATAATATGTCTAATAGTTTTCAGTGAACAAAAAAAATGTCAGCACTGTTGACCACCCTCAAGGCCCCTTACAGAGTAGTTATCAATTTAAGTGTATTCTGTCCCAGTCATGATACATGGTTATTAAAATTTACTAGAGAACTTTTTTCATAAAACCGCATTATGGAGGGATAGTCTCACCCCCAAGGAGGGTCATTAGTGGAGTCCCTCAGGGATCGGTCCTTGGGCTCCTCCTGTTCAACGCCTACGTCTCTGACATAAGGAAGGGTATCAGGAGTGAGATGAGTCTCTTTGCGGATGACTCAAAACTGGGGGCAGTGGTGGATGGGAAGGGTGGCCCTACAGGGGGACCTGGAGGCTCTGGAAAGGTGGTCTGGAAAGCAGAAGCTGAGGTCCAATGCAAGATACTGCACCTGGGAGCCAGAAACCCAGGCCAACCTGCACCCGGGGGTGAGAAGTCTTGATGGCTGAGAGCACCTGGGGTGTGGTGGTGGATGTCAAGATGAACAACTTGGAGACTCGTAGGAGGTCATTGGCAAAGGCCAACAGTATGCTTGAATGCATCGCTAGGGGGCTCACCTCCAGAAGGAGGGAAGTGATACTTCCACTGTATAACTGCTTGGTGAGGCCGCACCTCGAGTACTGCGTGCAATTTTTGAGGCCACATTTAAAGAGGTACATTGAACTCCTAGAGAGGGTCCAGAGGAGGGCAACCAAAATGATTTGGGGCTTGGGGGATAGGACCTATGGAGAGGGACTCGAAGAGCTAAATATGTACACATTGGAAGAGAGAAGGGACCAGGCGGACATGATAGAGGTCTTCAAGTACATGAAGGGGTAAATGGGAGGAATAGTCAGGGTGCTCCGAAGAAGGGGGTCAACTAGAGGGCATGGGTGGAAGCTGGAGGAGAGGGGGAGAAAGGAGGAGGTGCTACTTCATTGAGAGGGTGGTGGAGTCATGGAATGCGCTGCCCGGGGGCTGGTGGAGGGGTTCTAGAGGGGGTGGGACAGGGGAAGGGTTCTGGAAGCAAAAACCAGTGCAGCAAGAACATCCGGAACTGGGAAGGCAGAAGCCAGAGAGGGAGAGGGGGCAGCAAGGTCGGCTCCCAGGGTGGGGGCTGACCAAACGAGCAGACACGAAAGACCGCTGGGCCTATTCTGCTGCCATTTTAGTATCTTGGTATTATTCTTTCCATTATATTGTAGAACATTAGAAACCTAGAGATGACAGAGGGAGACCCAGGGTTCGAGTCTGCCCATGAAATCCTGGAACCTAGCAAGTGTCCTAGGGTTCAGCCCCCTTCTCACAATTACCCTTATCCTCTGCTAGTGCTCCAAAGATGTGCTTAAGCTCTGCCCCACCTATGCTTGAAACTTGTCACCGTCTCTGCCCCCACCACCTCCGCCGGCAGTCTTTTCCATGATTCCACCACTCTTTCAGAGAAGTAGTACTTACTGAGATTTCTCCTAAAGCCCCCACCCCGGTTCCATTCGTGCCCTCATGGTGGGGACTCTATGGAATAGCTCCCTTGTGTCAGTCACTTTAATGCCTTTTATGAACTTGAATGTTTCTGTCATGTCACCCCTCTTCCCTTCTGATTTCCAGTGAGTACATATTAAGTGCTTCTAGTCGTTCCTCATAGGGGATCCCCTGCAAACCCTGGACCACCCTTGTTGTCCTCCTGTGCACTGACTGCCATTTGTCGCTATCCTTTTAGTGTGGCGACCAGAATTGAACACAGCACTCCAGGTGTGGTCTGACCAGGGACCTGTATAGGGGGATGATCACTTCCCACCTCCTGCTATCAGTCCCCCTTCCTGTACACCCAAAACATTTTGTTTGCCTTGTGACATTGGTTCATCTGTTTCAGGGTGTCTGAAAAATTGCCCCAGGTCCCTTTCCTCCTGCAAGGTGCTCAGTCTGACCCCATTCAGCCAGTAGTCTGTCCCAGGATTTGCTTTACTGGGGTGCATTACTTTACACTTCTTTGCATTGAATTTCAGCTGCCACATGTTAAACCACATTTCCAGTTTTCTGAGGTGGTCTTGTAGGTCCCTAATCCCCTTTAGGAGTGTCCACAGTCCCTCCTAGCTTGGTGTCATCTGCAAACAGGGCTAGCTTAACCCTGGATACCATTACCGATGTCACTGATGAACACGTTAAAGTGAATGGGGCCCAAGACAGATCCTAGTGGAATCCCACTTGTAACCGTGCCTTCTGTTCACCTTACTCTGTTTATCACTACCCTTTGTCTCCCGTCCATGAGCCGGTTGCCCACCCATCTGACTACACTTCTTACAGCCCCTATGTCCTCCCAACTTCTTCCGCATGTGCCTGTGTGGTACAGAATCAAGTGCCTTGCTGAAATCAAAATGGAGAAGATCCACACCGTGTCCCCTGTCCAGCTCTGTGGTCATCCAGTCAAAAAGCTGATCAGATTCATTTGGCACGAATTGCCTATTATCGTGAAATTTGTAGGAAAAGCTTTAGTAAGGATTTCCTGACAGGATGTCACAATAACACGATCAAATGATATAATTCCCACTGATGATACTAACATACTAAAAAACCAGCAAAATATGCCTAATGGTCTCTCGAGTCTGCTCGATTTTCAGCACCCGCACTGAGGGCCAATTTTGGTGTCCCCCTTGGGTTATACTGCCCCCAGGCCCAGATGTTCCACCTGTATTGGGCCTGGTCAGATTTACCCTCCCCCTGCACCTGTCCCATCCCCTTTTATACCCGTCCACAGTCTCCACCTCTACCAGCTCCCTGGGCAGTGCATTTCATGATTCCACCACCCTTTCAGTGAAATAACCTCTCCTCCTCTCCCCCTTCTGAGCCTGCCCCTTTTCAGGTTACACCCATGATTTCTCGTTGCCCCTCCCTCCTTTCTTTGGAGCACCTTAACTGGGCCTCCCTTACTGATCCCTTTTATGTACTTAAAGACCTCCCTCCTCTCTTCCAGGGTGTACATGTCGAGCTCCTTGAGCCTCTCCTCATAGGTTCTCTTCCCCCAGGCCCCAGATCATTTTGGTTGCCCTCCTTTGGATCCTCTCTTGGAGTGTAATGTTCCTCTTTAAATGTGGTCTCCAAAACTGCACACAATACTCTAGGTGTGGCCTAACCAAGCAGTTGTACCATGGAAGGATCACTTCTGCCTTTATGGAGGTAATCACCCTGGTGATGCATCCCAGCACCCTATTTGTCCTTGCTGCTGCCCTCCTACAGGTCTCCGAGTTGTTCATTTTGACAGCTACCACTACCACCAGGTCCCCCTCACCCTCCGTGACTTGGATCATGACTCCTCCCAGAGTATACCCCTGGCCTGGATTTTTGACTCCCAGGTGCAGAACCTTGCACTTCCCCGCATTGAATTTTAGTTTCCATTTTCCCGACCACCTTTCCAGAGCCTCCAGGTCCTCCTGCAAGGCCACCCTCCCCTCCTCCCCATCCACCACTACACCCATCTTTGTGTCATCTGCAAAGAGACTCATTTCACTCCTGATCCCCTTCTTGATGTCTGAGACATAGACATTGAACAGGAGTGGCCCCAGCACTGACCCCTGGGGAACCCCACTAGTATCCCACCTTGGGGATGAGGCTAACCCTCCAACCACTACCTTCTGAGTACGCTCAGAGAGCCAATTTCCTATCCATCTTAACAACTGTCTCCCTACCCCCATTTCCTTCAGCTCAGTCAGCGGGCCACTGTGGGATACTGAATCAAACGCCTTGCTAAAGTCCAGAAAGAGGACGTCTACTGGCCTACCCTGGTCCAGGGCCCTCGTCATCCAGTCATAGAACTCAACAAGGTTTGTCTGGTACGATCTTCCCGTGACAAAGCCATGCTGCCTATCGTCCAAGTACCCAGTTTGCTCCAGTAACCTCCCTAGATTTCCTTGACAATACTCTCCAGCACCTTGCCGACCACCGATGTCAGGCCAACGGGCCTGTAATTTCCCACCTCCTCTCTTGACACCCCCACCCCTTGTGGATCGGCATGACATGGGCCACCCTCCAGTCTTGGGGCACCCGCCTAGTCCTCGGAGAGATGTTGAAAAGCTCTGCTAGAGGGACTGCCAGACATCCGCCAGTCCCCTCGGCACCCTGGGTCATAACTCATCTGGCCCAGGTGCTTTCTCCATCCGAAGGGACCTGAGGGTTTCCCTTACTCTCTCTACCGGGATTTCAGCCTCCATGTCCTCCCCCTTTTCACCCTGCATTGCTGGCCCCCCACCTGTCTGTGGTGGCCACTCCCTTTCCCCAAACCCATCAGGGCTCCTGGTCTCTACTGGTCCCACCCCTTCCTCTGGTTTGCCCCCGCTCCCCTCACAAGACATAGCTCCACCATTCCCCCGGTAAAGACTGAGGCAAAGTGCTCATTTAGGACTTCTGCCTTTCCCGCCTCCCAGCCCAACCATCCCTATCCTTATCTTGCTGATCTGCCCCTCATTTCCTTTTTCCCTATGTATCTAAAGAACCCCTTGTCCCCCCTCTGGATCCCACTGGCCAAGGACTGCTTCTTTTTTGCCTTGGTTGCTCTCACCACCCTGGTGACTCTCTAGGCTGTCCACTCATATTCCTCCTGATCCCTTTCACTCCTTGAGCACTTGAAGTGCCTTCTTGTCCCTCACCACCTTCTTTACCTCCCAGGTCCACCAGCAGGGTTTTCTGGCCTTACCAAACTTACACTTTTCCCTTGCGCAGGATCTGGTAACCTCCTGTATTCCCCTCCTACTGATCTCCCACCTGCTGTCAGCATCCATATCTGGCCTTATCCTGTCCGGATGATCTTTAAGGATCCTTCCCATCTCCCTGAACTCTGCACCCCTAAAGTCGGTTACTGCCATCCTTGTTCTGCACCCCCACCCCGTTCCAGGAAGAACCAGACTGTGGGGTGATCGCTCCCCGCCAACAGGTCCCTCACCTCTAGGCCCCTAATCTGATCACTGTCCGCCAGGACCACGTCCAGTGTCCAGGCCTCCCTAGTTGGCTCACCCACCTGTTGTGTCAGAAACGCATCAAATTTATCATTGTAAAAAAAAATCACCAAATTGTGGTGATCATGCAGCAGGACATACAGTGCTAAGCCATCTTGACTTTTTATCTTTGCAGCTCAGACAGCACATCCTTCTCCAGGTGTTGCAGTCCTGATTTCCCAACTTTCCACAATCACATTTTTACTATTTTTTTTCTAAAACTGGAAAGGCTGCAAAGTATCATGATATAGTGTGCTTTTTTTTTTTTTTTTTTTTTTTGCAAATATCGTGACTCAGAATATTCTATCAGTATATCCCTATTCCATAATGCATTGCTTATGACATCACTGTGCTCACCCATGATATTGTACTGTAATGTCACAAGTATCACAGAAATTGTGAACCCAATTGGGGACAGTCTGATGCTTTTGAAAGAGTAAGTTAAGTACTTATTAGTGTGAAATATTTGAAGGCTCATAATAGGACAGAGTCAAAAACTTGAATATATTAAATGTAAATGCAGTTGCTATACATAGATGCTGTTGGCAGATAAGGACCGCTAGGCTCGGCCAATCTGCCCACTTAAGTTGCCTAAAGAAGCGTCCAGTGACCTGGTCATTGGCTTCAGCTGTTTCTTCCTATCGCTATTCCTTTGTTTCTGTCTCATGCATGTTTGACGTCTGCCACTGAAGGGGCTGCCACCACCTCTTGGGGCAGGCTGTTCCATGCATCCTCCACGCTTTCCGTAAAAAAAAAAAAAAGAACTTCCTGACATTTCCCCTTATGCGACCACTCCTCAGTCTCCTGTCATGTCTGCTTGTCCTGGCACTACTATTAATCTGGAATATGTTGTCCCCTTCCACCTTGTTAATGCCCTTGAGGTACTTGAATGTTTCTATCATGTCACCTCTCTCCCTACTTTGTTCCAAATTGAGGTCCCTCACTCCTCGTAAGGCTTGTGATGTAATCCCTCCACCATTTTGATCACCCTCCTCCTGCACCATCTCTATTTTGTCAGTGTCCTTTTGAAGGTGTGGTTTCCAGAACTGTATACAATATTCATGGTGAGGTCTCAACAGGGTCTTGTACAGTGGAACCATTACCTCCCTCCTTTGGTTTGTGATTCCCCTTTCAATACATCCTAACATCCCACGGGCCTTTCTCTTCGCCTTTGCCGTCTGCCTAGCGGCCTTCAAGTCATCTGTGATTATGACCCCAAGTCCCTCTCCTTAGTTACTGCCTGCAGCTCCCACCCCCCACCTGTAACTCGCCCCAGGGTTCCTACTCCCCACGTGCATAATTTTGCACTTCTTGCATTAAGCCTTAGTGCCATGCCTATGACCATCTCTCCAGCAGTTCCAGGTCTTTTCTCATCCTTTCTACTGCCTCGGGAGTATCCACCCTGTTGCAGATCTTGGTGTCATCCACAAACAGATCTTTCCCTCCAGCCCATCTGCAACGTCACTGATGTTGACATTGAAGACTGACCCCTGAGGTACCCCACTGGTCCCCTCCCTTTCGTCTGATTGGGTTCCATTCACCACTACCCTCTGATTTCTATCCCTTAACCAGTTTCCAGTCCAGTTCACCACCTTGCGTCGCAACCCTAGGCTGCCTAGCTTGTTGACCAGTCCTCTGTGTGGGACCGTATCAAAGGCTTTGTTGAAATTGAGGTAGGCAGTATTGCCAACCCCCTTGGCCTACTGGCTTTGTCACCCAGTCCAAGAAATCTATCCGATTAGTTTGACAGGATTGTCCTGCTGAGAACCCATGTTGCCTGGGATCCAAAAATCCATTGGCTTCCGGTGTTCCACTATCCTTTCCTTAAGGATTGCCTCCATTATCTTTCCGACTACAGAGGTTAGTTCCCCGCTTCTTCTTTACTACTGCTCTCATGAAGAGGGACAACGTTTGCCCTTCTCCAGTCCTCTGGGTCCACTACAGTGTCTTAAGGACTCGCTGAACAGGGCTGTCAGAGGGCTGCTAATTCAGTCCTCCATTCCTCTAGGATCCTGAGATGTATGCCACGTGGACCCATGACTTTTTTAACCACCTTTAGCTTTGCAAGTTCTTCTAGGACCTTCTCCTCTGTGAATAGACTGGTGGTCACCTCCTTATCCTTAGCTCCTTTGAAGTCCAGCTGCGGGCTCTGCTCATCCCCTTTCACAGTTAAGACTGAACAGAAATATTCATTCAGGACCGCTGCTTTTTCCACAGTCTCCCTCCACTATCTCCCACCTGGCCCCTCTAAGCTTTGCTACTCCCTACAAGACATAGAGTTGGCAGATGGGGATTGCAGGATCCACATGGGCTGCCCATGGTGTTACCCCCGATATCTTCCAACTTAATTTGCCCACAATGCCTGTCCCATGCGAGTTTGAGTTCTCTTACTGTCTTCAGTGCCACCATTTCTTGTGGCAGGCTATTCCATGAGTCTGTTACTCTCTCTGTGAAAAAGTGCTTCCTAAGATTAACTTACCTCCCACCAGACACAAGTTGTGCCCTCTTGTTCATGCAGCCCTGTTTTCTTGGAAGAGGTTTCCTGCCCGAGTTGTGTTACATACAAACATATGAAATTTGCCAGCAGATAAAGGCCTAGTGGTCTATCAAGTCTGCTCGAATGTGCAGCTAGCACCCCTTATTCTGCAGCTGCCCCTACCTTGACCCTCCCCCTTGCCCTGTCCCAGACCCTTTTGAAACAGCCCACTGTCCTACTGGATACCACTTCCGCCGGTAATGCTTTCCACCCAGCTACCACCCTCTCCTGTTTAAAAAAAATAAATAAAAAGGCTCCTCCTCTCCCTCCTAAACCTTCCTCCCTCCATTCTCATATCATGGTCCTGGTCGCCCTCCCTTACTTTGAACAGCCCCTCCGTACCTGTCTTGTTTATTCCTTTCATGTACTTGAAGGTTTCAGTCATATCCCCCCCCATCCCTCCTCTCCTCCAGTGAGTACATGTTCAACTCCCTCAGCTTCTTCTCATATGGTAAGTCCCCCAGCCCCTGGATCATTTTATGTCCCTCTTCAGATATGGGCGCCAGCACTGCATGCAGTACTCCAGGTGTGGTCTAACCAATGATCTATACAGTGGCAGAATCTCTCCCCCAACCCAGAGGATATACTCCTTGCAATGCAATCCAGCATTTTGTTGGCCTTGCAGCTGCCTTCCTACATTGTTCCGAGTTGTTCATTGACCCCGTAATGAGCACCCCAAGATCCTTCTCCTCCTCTCTCTGCTAACTGCACTCCCCCAGCTGGTAACTCCTCCTTGGATTTTTTTGCCCCAGAATGCAGCACCTTGCACTTTTTGACATTGAACTCCAGTTGCCAGGTGTCAGACCAGGTTTCCCAGCTTTGCCAGATCAACCTGTAAGCCCTGCCATCCCACTAGGTCGTCCACCACCGCTCCCATCTTGGTGTTATTAGCAAACAGACAGGTGTTACTCTTGATGCCCAATGATATGTCTGCAAGGAATATCCCAAACAACACTGGTCTCAACACTAAGCCTGTAGAACACCGCTCATCATTACCCTTGGGGATGAGAGCTCCCCACCCACCACCACCCTCTGCTCCATTCCCTGAAGCCAGTTCCCTACCCACCAGCTTTGCACCTACCCTGTGCCTTCTAACTTGCTTCCCAGCCTCCCATGCTGCTCCAAGTTGAAATGCTTTACTGAAGTCCAGGTACAGGACTTCCACTGCATGGCCCCCTGTCCAGTTGCCTAGTTACCAAGTCATAGAACTCCACCAGGTTGGTTTAGCAGGATCTGCCACTTACAAAGCCATGCTGTCTGCTGTCCTGTAGCCCTTTGGCCTCCAGGAGGGCCACCAGCCTCTCCTTCAAGATAGTCTCCATCAGCTTACCCACGATGGATGTGAGACTCACTGGTCTGTAGTTCCCCAGTTCATCCTTGGGGCCACTCTTGTGGAGGGACACCACATGAGCCATTCTCCAGTTCTGAAGTACACACCCTGAGTGTAGTGAGGCATTGAATAGGTCTGCCAAAGGTCCTGCAAGGACTTCTGCCAGCTCCTTCAGTACCCTAGGATGGATGCCATCTGGCCCTGGTGCCTTGTCAATCCTCCGTGCCCCTCAAACTCTCCAGAATCCTGCCCTCTGTGATTTCCCGGTCTGTCACCTCCTCCATTCCTGCCATCTCCCCCCCCCCTTCTCCTTAGTAAATACCAAGCAGAAGCAATCATTTAGCACTTCTGCCTTATTACTCCCTGCTTCCACCCAGCCACCCACCCCCTTCCTAATCCTTCCTATATGGTCCTTACAGCTCCTTCTCTCCCTGATGTACCTGAAGAAGTCCTTCTCCCCCTTCTTAATGCTGTGCGCCAGCCTGAGTTCCTTAGATGCCTTGGCGCCCTTACTGCCCTTGTCACCTCCTTTGGTTCCTTCAGGTACTCCACCCTGTCCTCCCCCCTCCCTGTTTGTACCTCCTAAAGGCAGCTCTTTTTCTCCTTACCTTTCCATGACCTCCTTGCTCACCCAACTAGGTTTATTTGCCCTAGCCTTCTTGCTGCAGGTTCTGGTTATCTCCACTATCCCCAGCTTTATGAGCTCCCACCTCTGGTTAGTGTCATACTAGGTTGATCCCCAGAACGTATTTAAATGCTTCTGTCATGTCCCCTCTATTTCTTTGCTCCAAAGAGTATAAATTCAACTTCTTGATTCTTGTTTTTGTATCATGGCTCATGATGCAGCCCCTGCACCATCTTTGTAGCCTTTCTCTGTACTGTCTCTAAACGGTCATTGTCTTTTTTCAGGTGAGGCCTCTAGAACTGGCCACAGTATTTTAGGTGTGGCCTAGTTGTAATACCCCTACCTATGCATCAGAGGATGCCACTTGTCTTTTGCGCTGCTTTTTCACATTGTTTTCCTACCTTTAAGTTGTCGATAATGATTACGCTGAGATCCCTTCCATCTTTGTGTCCTCTAATTGATGCCCTTCCAGTATGTATTGTTTTCCTAGGTACATTACATTTTTTGGCGTTAAACTTTAACTGCCAATTTATGGACCATTTCTCCAGTCTTCTAAGACCAGCTTCCATACCTGCTGCTCCCCTCCTGTGTATCCACTCTGTTGCAGAGTTTCGTATCATCTGTGAACAGGCAGACCTTCCTCACCAGTCCATTGGCAATGTCCTTGATAAATATGTTGAAAAGAATTGGGCCTAACACTGACCCCTGTGGAACATCGTTGGTCACTCTGCTCTCCCTTGATAATGACCCATTGACCAAAACACTCTGGGTCCTATTCTGAAGCCAGTTGTTAATCCAGTTGACTATCTTTTGCCTGGCGCCTGTGTATTCGATTTATTTGCTAGTCTTCTGTGGGGGATGGTGCTGAAGGCTTTGCTGAAGTCCAGGTACCACATGTCCACCACCCCACCTTGTTCCACCATTCTGGTAAACCAGTTGAAGTCAGTCCTGTTTATCTGACATGAGCATCCTACCGCAAAGCCATGCTGCTTGGGGTAGAGTTTTCCACTTTCCTTTAGGTAATTCACTGTTCACTCCTTAAGCAGTGACTCCATAGTTTTCCCCACTACTGAGGTCAGGCTGGCAGAGTGGTAGTTTCCTGCCTTCTCCCTGCTTCCACTTTTGTGCAAGGGCACAACTGTTGCTCTTTTTCAGTCTTGCAGTATTCTGCCGCTTTCTAGTGACTTGTTGAAAAGCTCAGCCAGCAGTGTGATAATTTCTTCCCGAAGTTCTTTTAGTACTCTAGGGTGGATACCATCTGGCCCCATGGCTTTGTCCACCTTTGATTTATGCAGCTCTTCTAGGACCCTCTCCCTCGTGAAGGGACTTGTCTGCTCGTCTGTTATAGTGCACTGTCCTACTTAGTGTAGGTCCTTTTACCACTGTCTTCTGTTGTGAAGACTGAGCAGAAGAATTCATTAAGCAACTCTTCTTTGTCTTCATCTTTCTGTTTAACAGCTGGCCCTCCTTTGTTGCTAGTCAGACTATTCCTCCTTTACTCTTTCTTTTTTTCTCTTATGTATCTGTAGAAAGTTTCCTCTCTCTCCTTGGGCTGGTTGCAGGGCTGAGGACTGTTGGGATCTGTTTCCTATGTCATCAGCTAGGCAGGAAGGAAAAGCTGAAAACAGCCCGACATCCTCTTCTCCTTCGTGGATCTCCCCAGTTTACTTGCTGCCTCCAACGTAGCAGGATCGCTGAAAATGGTGCTCTGCCACTCGGCGACAGAGCTGAAGGTCCGTTTCATTTTTTGACTCCTTATATTGTTTGAACGCCCTTTTCTTTTCCCCGATTTTGGTTGCTACCTTGTTGGAGAACCAGAGAGGTTTTTCCCCCTTTCCTTTGGATTTGCTGATCTGTCTTGCGCATTGTGCAGTAACTGTAGTTAAAGCAGTCTTCAAGGTCTCCCAGCAGTCCTCTGCATCCCCTGTGTTACCGCTCTCCAGCATGGATTTAATCCTGGATTTCGTTTCGGGAAAGTCTGTTTTCCAGGAAACAAGTATTTTGATTTTTGTATGACTTGTATCTTCTACTGTGTTTGCTGTTAACCAGATTGACCTGTGATCACTGGTCCCCAGGTTGATCCCCACTTGAACAGCTAAGATCCTGGTGCTGTTTGTGAGTACTAGGTCCAGGATTGCGTTGTCTCTGGTGGGCGAGTCCGCCAGTTGATACAAACCCGCTCCTCGCAGTGCAAACATGAATTCTTTGCTCTGCTGTGAGGGCGCTGTGTATGAGGACCAATCCACATCTGGCAGATTGAAAAATCCCACCAGCAGCAACTCTTCCCCTGTCCACCATCATCGGGATGGTTTCTAGGAGCTCTTTGTCTCTTGGTTCTCTGGGATGGAGGTCTGTAGATGACTCCTACCTGGATGGGAGCTTTGTCCCCAGCTCCCAGTGTGATCCGTAGTGCCTCCGCTTTACTGTGCTTCTCCTGGATTTCTGTTGCACAGATTCTCTCCCTTCTTACCCTCCTGGTCTCTTCTGAATAGTGTGTAGCCCAGGATGGTAACATCCCAGTTGTGGTTCCTGGTGAACCATGTTTCTGTAATTGCAACCCAGTCCAGTTGTGCTTCTGCCATCATGGCTGTGAGATCAAGGATTTTATTGGGCAGATTGTGAGCATTGACACACAGTGCCTTCGATCCTTGATTTTTTTTTTTCCTGTATGTTGAAAGATTACCCTGTTCTAGTTGTGTATTTGCTTTGCGTTTCCTGTATCGTATACGCTTAGTGTGTCCAGGTGCTGAACTAGATGATGGGAAGGGGCATCTGGCAACCCTCATGATGTGAGGGGTGCCTGTGCCACCTCCCCGTCCACTGGTTTGACTGACATGAACATCAGTCTTTTGGCTGAGTGCTCAAGTCCCCTCCTTTGAGAGGTGCAGGCTGTCGTATCTAAAAAAAAAAAAACTCCTGTTTCCAGAAGTCCTGCCAGTTTCCCACAAAACTGTGTCCTTTTTCCTGGCACCAGCACTTCAGTCAGGCGTTAACCTCAGAGATGTCCTTTTCCCTGATCTTCTGCCTATTGTCTCCCTTTTTTCCAAACAGGCGGAATTTCCGAGAAAGACGCTGGACAAAAGAAAAGTTAGCTTATCGCCCATTCTGGTTAGATTATCTGGTTAGATTGTTTTGTTTCATCCATGGATGTAAACGTAGTGGTTTTAATGATTTTATTTTAGTAGACAACTGCACTCTAACATAATTCCTTTGTTGTTATTAATACAATGGTGCTTTTGCTAATGTGGACCTCTGTTGTAAGATCACAATGCTATTCAGTTTATTCATAGAAATACTTTTTGTAAAACCTAATATAAAATAAACTGGCTTTTAAAGAGCCTCTGATGCCTCAAGAAGAACTTTGCAAAACATATTTTGACACAAAGCAGCTTTAAATTTCTCATTAACTTTGCATTTTTTTTCCTCATTCTTTATTACTGAAATCGTATGCATGAAAACAGGATCGTTGTTCCTTGAGGATTCACCAGCTTCTGTTGCTTCTTCCCAACCTGACGTCATAACACTCTGCCTGTGATGTAAGTTATTCCCATGGCAACAGGCTCTGATATCGCAGCAGAGCATTGTGAGTTCAAGCAGGGAATAAGCTATAGAAACAGATGAACTTTAAGGGATACAGATCTTGTTTTTGTGTTTTTTGTGGGAATGTCTTCACTAATAAACAATGAAGAGGAGAAATATGTAGCAATAATATGGAAAATATATGAAATAACAGCTGATTCGTCTGAACATTTTTTTTTTTTTATCCATACTAAAAGATAAAAATGGAACATTTGGACCAAGCAAATTTACAGGATCCTGTACAGCATGGATTTAGGAAGGCTAGATCATGCCAGACTAACCTTTTAGTCTTTTACGAGAAGGTGGGCAAGGCATTGGATGAGGGTAACAATGTTGATGTGGTCTTCCTGGATTTCTCGAAAGCTTCTGATAAGCTCCTACATCAAGAACTAATTAATACACTCAAAGACAGTAGAGTTGATACCAACATAATAAAGTGGATTGAGGCCTGGTTGAGGGACAGAAGGCAGAGAGTGGTGATGCATGGCAAAATGTCTGACTGGGCAGGAGTGACCAGCGGGGTGCCTCAGGGCTCGGTACTGGGCCCTTGCCTGTTTAATATTTATATAACATCATTAAAAGTACTGAATAAGAACATTTGGGTGACTAAATTTGCGGACAGTTGTAGGATAGGCACCATTACAAATGCACAAAAAAAATCTCTGATTTACAAAATGCGCTTGATAAAATACAAAATTGGACCAACATGAGTAAATTAGAACTAAACAGTACAAAATGCACTGTTACGCACATGGGCAAAAGAAATGTCAAATCACTGTATAAAATAGGAAGCACAGTGCTTAGAGAAACTTCTGAAGAAAGAGGCTTGGGGGTCACAGTTAGTGATGACCTGAAGTTTTTATTTTAGTCTTTGGTAACTGGGTAAGGCCCACTAGGCACAAGTGTCTGTTTTTAGGGGCGACCTGGGGGCACTGACCGGTTAAGTGACTTGCTCAGAGTCGCACAGTATGCAAGTGGAGGTTGTGAGAATCGAACTCTGGTCTGGTCTGCTGGATATATCAAGCTCGATCACACCTCGTTCCTCCAACCTCTAGGCTAATACTGCCTTTTAGTACACACTGCAAGAAATTAGTAAAAAGAAACAACCAGATACTAAACTGTATACTAAGACACATAACTGGCAGGGATAGGAAGGTGATTATGCCTATGTATAGTGTCTTGGTGAGACCGAACCTGGAGTATTGTGCGCAGGTATGGGCACCGTATAAAAAGGAAGACATCCAAAAACTGGAGGGAATACAATGCAGGGCAACCAGGGCTATGAAGGGAATGAAGGCATGTCCTATGAAGAAAGACTTCATGAGTTGGATCTCTGTACCCTGGAGTACAGACGTATTAGGGGGGACTATTGCATGCTATTTAGGGCTATACAGGATGACCAACTTGGAGAAGAATCCAGAGGGAATTCCTATCAGTTGGTGACCCAAAGATGGCAGACATTACCATGGAAACACTGGTTCAGTCAGAGGGTGGTTGCAGGTTGGAACTCATTGTCAACTGAGGTAGTTAAAAGTACGAGTATGGACTCATTTAAACATAGGCTGGGTAGTTTTATTAAATGTAGTAAGAAATATAGCAGTTAGAAGAGAAATATGAACATAATATAATGTATCAAACTTAAGGCAAGCATTAAGGACACTAGTCCATTGGCTTGAACATACCTATGAAACCATGAAAGTTTTCCTAAAGGCATCAGCCGCTCTTTAAATTCTGCTTTATTTTAGGTAAGGGCTTTACTGAAACCTTACCCAGGAGTCGGGCCTGTGATGGGGAAAATGAATTAGATGACTAGTTTTCGTTTTCACTTGCCAAAGAGATCGGCAGAAATGTTTCTCCATTTATGTATCTATTTGCAGTTTTGCTCTTGAGGGTGTAGGTCCTCTTGAGACAAAGCATTTCATTCACAAGGGGATCCTAGGAGGGTTACAGCAAGTCATGGAGAAAATTAAGACTATACAACTGGAATTACAGACGTGTCATGTAAATTATAGAGCAGCTAGGTGTAGCCGGTGCAGTGAATGAAAGGCTTGGGCATTGCTTACAAACACGGAGTTCTGTGGGTACAAACTGCTTGATAGGCAGCATAGATACATAGATAGTGTCGGCAGATAAGGGCCTATGGCCCACCCAGTCTGCCCATTTGAGCTTGTAAGTTCAGTTTGTTTTCCTAGAAGTCTGTTGCCCCTTACCCCTGACCTCCAGAATTCCTTTATGTCTATCCCATGCATTCTTAAATCCTGTGATTGTTTCAGCCCCCACCACTTCCTCTGTCAGGGTGTTCCACTTGTCCACCACCCGTTCTGTGAAGAAATTCTTTTCATGTTTCCTCTGAATCGCCCTCCTCCAACTTCATCCCATGCCCTCTAGTCCTGGAACATCTTTTTCGCTTAAAATAGTGTATTCCTGCACCCTGTTCCTCCCTGTAAGATACTTGTATGTCTCTATCATATCCCCTCTCCTCCTCTCCTCCAGGGAGTACATGTTCAGTTCCTTCAACCTGTCTTCATAGGACTTGTGATGCAATCCATGCACCATCTTTGTTGCCTCCTCTGAACCTTTCTCTACCCTGTCTATGTCCCACGTAGGTATGGTCTCCAGAACTGTACACTGTACTCAGGTGGGGCCTCACTAGTGTCTTGTATAGCGGAATTATGACCTCCCTTTTCCTGCTGGTGATGCCCCTGCCTATACATCCCAGCATCCTATTTGCTTTACCTGCTGCCTTGTCACACTGTTTCCCTACCTTGAGGTCATCAGAGATGTCAACCCCAAGATCCCTTTCCTGCTTGGTGCATGCTATATCCTCACCCCCCAACTGATATTGTGCCAGGGTTTTTGTGCCCCATATGCATTATCTTGCACTTCTTTGCATTGAATTTCAACTGCCAAACCCTGACCATTCTTCAAGTTTCTGCAGGTCGCTTCTCATTCTGTCTACACCCTCTGGTGTGTCTACTCTGTTACAGAGCTTTGTGTCATCAGCGTAACAGTGAAATTCTGCCTTCTAGGTTCATGCGAATGTCACTGATGAAGATGTTGAATAGGACCGTCCCAGCACTGATCCCTGTGGTACCCCACTGGTCACTCTTCCCTCTGTGGAGTGACAGCCATTTACCCCACCCTCTGTGTCCTGCCACCCAGCCAGTTACCTACCCACCACACTACTGTCCTGCCCACACCCATATTCCTCAGTTTGTGTAATAGTCTTCTATGTGGCACAGTGTCAAAGGCCTTGCTGAAGTCCAGGTAGGCCATGTCCACTGCCCTCCCTGATCCACCTCCCTAGTCACCCAGTCAAAAATTCAACGAGGTTGGTCTGACATGACCTCCCCTGGTGAAACCATGCTGCCTTGGGTCCTGTAGTCCATTGACAACCAGATGTTCCACCAATCTCCTTCAGTAGTGCTTCCATGCTCTTCCCCACTACTGAGGTGAGGCTGACTGGTCTGTAGTTCCTGCTTCCTCTTTGTTCCCACTTTTGTATAAGGGACTACATCTGCTGTCCTCAGTCTTTGGGTACCTCCCTGTTTCAGTGATCGGCTAAACTGGATAGCCAGAGGTTCAGCCACTACCTCTCTTAGTTCTTTAAGGACCTGGGGTGCACCCATCTGGCCCCATTGCTTTATCAACTCTTATTACTTCCAGTTTCTTCAGGACCCTTTCTCGTGTAAAGGGACTTGTGTCCATTTCTGCACCATTCTCACCCCTTGTACTCCCTTCAGACCCATTACCCTCCTCTTCCTCAGTAAAGACTGAGCAGAAATACCTGTTCAAAATGTCAGCTTTACTGTTGTCATCCTCCACATGTACAGACATGATCAATGACAGGTTTGTATTTCATCATATGATTCTAGTCAGCTAGTAAGTCATTGGATTTGGGTCCAGATGTAATATTTCAGATCCCTCTTCAGGGCTGTAGGTGATGTCCGATGTCCGACTACAAAAGACAACACAAGAGATGAATTTGGTGATCAGAAGATCCCGGGTGAGCTGCCTTTGTAACTGTAACAGTCCAGTGGCTGTTTATATGAGACATGTGTTTGTTCTTTCAAGAAGTTAAAGGGAATCACTGGCAAAGGCACAGCTTTCCCCAGTCACTACAGAAATGCCTGATTAGTGCTTTCAGATAACTTTTTTTTTTATTTTTTAAATTACCTCTAAATGCATTTCTAGTGATTGAAAAAGTGACCTTCAACTTTCACTTTTTATTGCTGGCAGCCACCATCTCATGAGTAGCAGAGAGCTTCCTGAGCTCACTTTATGCTAATATGTCCTGCCAACCAGTAGCAGAGGTCAGACAGACATATTAGCATACAGTGAGCTCAGGAATCTCACTGCTGCTCATGAAATGGTGGCTGCCAGCAACAGAAAGTGGAAGTTGGGGGTAGCTGTTCTAAATCATTAAATAAAGTTGTTACTGTCCGAAAACATTAATCAAGAATTTCTGTAGTGTCTTGGGAAAGCTGTCTTTTGTGGTGTTTTCCTTTAAACCATCATCGTGTTTCTGTTTGCCTGTTCTGGTGGCTATTAACCTGGAAAAGAGTAGAGGAATTTCTCTGGTGACTGCCAGTTTTCCCTTGTTCACTAACAGATTCATCTGGTTTAATATCAGCTGGCTTGCGTCTGGGTATGGAGACGATAAGACGGTAGTGCCGTGCGCTGGTGCTGAATGGCTGCCATGTTCCGTGCCAGATGTGACAGTACATCAGTGCTTGTTTGTTGTTGCTGTTAGTCATTGAGCTGCGCTTTTGAGTGTAAAGTTCTTTGATTGTAATGGTTGACCCATTGTAGTGCACTGAATTGGTTGGGTATTTCAGGCAGCAGTGGTGGTTTGTAAGATGTTGCCATTGCTACGATGTTGAGCTCACAAGGCGGAGAAGCAGGAGACCGTGCCAGTAAGGATTTTCGGAAGGAAGACTAAGGGCTAGATATTCAAAAATATGCAAAAGGAGAGTGCCAAGGTTTGCACTATACTTACACCCCACTGAGAGGCTGCTACATTCGGTTGGATAGTGAACTGGCACTATCCGACTGAATATAGGCCCATGTCTGTGCAGTGCTAAGTCATACTGCTCTGCCCCAACATGGAATTGGCTGTATCCAGCCCATAGAAAACCTGTACCCCCACTTGACCAGATAGCACTGGGAGTCATGGCGGATATTCAGTCAAGAATGCAAGTGAGCCCATTGGGCATGCAAGGCACTAAGGGACCATTAGTATGCCCATTATAGGCTCATTTGCATTGGAAGCAGCAGTGCAGTTACACCCATCCTGACATCATCCCTGGTGGCTAGCAGCACCCCTGAGCACTCATCCCAGTTCTGTAACAGGATTCCCTGGTGTCTCGTCCCCCCCCCACCCCCCTGAACATCCCTTCTATGTATGTCCATTATTTCTCTGGTGTTACTGGCACTGGCACCCCATCCCGGCCCCCTGAACACCCATCTCGGTTCTGTGACAGTGTTCCCTGGTGTCTAGTGCGCTCATAGTCTTCCAGTCCCCCATCCTCGTACTGGTCACTGATGGCACCCCCCCCCCCAACTCACCGACCATCTGTTCTGGTACTTCTAAACTGCACCATGGTGTCCAGTGGACCCTGCACCCTCTGATTACCCGTCTTGGTACTACAGCAGTATTCCTGGTGTCCAGAGGTCCCTCCCACCCACCCAGCGATCACCAGTCCTGGTATGTCTCAAGTATTTCCTGGTGTCTGCTGGCACTCGACACCCGCCAGTCACCCATACTGGTGATGGATTTCCTGGTGGCTAGTGGCACCCCCCCCTCCACGATCCTGTCCTGTGTATGGATCTGTATCCCTGGTGGGCAGTGTATCCCCGATCTCCCGGCCCATGTAACGGAGACTGTCCCTGGCATCCAGTGGTTCTCTCTTCTCCCCCATACCGACTGCCAGTTGCCAGACAGACTAGTGAACATTGGCGGGTCAGCAGCCCCCTGTGACAGAGTTGAATAAGACCCTGTCCCATTTGTTAGCAGAGAGAGTTAAAAGCAAGGATCTGTTTTTCTGTCTTTTCATATTCTGTCTAACGCTTGTGTGTCTGATTGCACAATCGTATTTTCCTTGTGGAACCTCGGAATTGGCCACTCTGGTCCCACCGTTTTCCCCCTCATTCACTTCATGGTTTTTTTTTTTTGTACCTTCTATTTATTCTCTCCTTGCCACAGGGGGAACTTACCCCAATCAGCCTTGTACTTGGGATCTCAATGCTCCTAGCATTTACCAGCCTCTGCTGCGATCTGGCTGAAGCGGGGAGGACTATGGCTTACTCCCCACAGTGGGGCTCTCCCAGAGGGGACCAGGAGGGAGACCACATCCCCCTTGAGCCCCTTCCCTTCAAACCGGGCTTTGTTTGGAGGTGATAGATTGATATCCTGTCGGAGGCATCATGCTTGTGGCCTGGAGGGTTTTTCACATTACTCCCCTGGGATGTGGACATGCAATGACGTCTGTGCACATAGTGCTGACGTCCACCGCTGCCCCACTCCTCATATGGCAACATTCCTTGTAGTGCCCCCAATCTCCACCGGAGGCCACTACGGAGCCATGCAACCCCGGAAGAGGAGAGTAGTCCTCTGGATGTTCAAGCCTCTCCTACCCCTGCCGACCCCACAGCGTCCTGAGTCCGTTCTCAAATCTGTGTTGCAGGCGTGGCGCGAGGTGTGGCGTCCAGCGCCTCGGCACCACCAGGCCGGCCACTCACTCACTGTTGTTGTTCTTTCTTCCCTTGCTCCTCTGTGGTTAAAAATAAATATGAAGTTTTATGTGTAACTGGGATCCCTTGGTTTGCAAATGTATATAGTTACATTGTTAGAATGATTGCAAAAAGCTATTTGGAACTTGGGGGTGTTAACTTTGAGAATCAGTTTGACCGCCACAAAGACAGTAAACTTTCAAAGTTTTATATCCCTTTGATGATATGGAAGCATACCTGACAACTTTTGAAAGGGTCGCCGGAGCCTGCCCGTAGCCAACACAGCAATAGGCAGTCAGGCTGGTACCTTATCGAACAGATAAAGCCCAATATGAACACTGTACAATCAGAAAACTATGACCTCGTGAAAAGAGAAATCCTGAAAAGATGACATCTCAGGAGAGACCTACAGGCAGAGATTCTGGTCCCTGAAGTACCATTCAAGTCAACAATCCTCGAGAAGCCTTCACCCGACTCGGAGAATTCTTCATGAAATGGCTCCAACCAGAGGGCAGATTCATCCCACGGATCATCAGCAGATCTGCAGTGGAGCAATTCAACGTCCTGCCTACAAAATGTGCAGCTGTGGGTAAATGAACACCAACCAGGAAGTGGGGGAAAGGCTGTTTCTTTGGCTGAGGACTACCAGATGGCCAGACAGACACTGCAGCAGTGAAGTGATTTAACTCCACATCAGATAAGAACTCTGGTGGGGGTAATAAATCTGCCCCCAAAGACATTTGCTGTAACTGTAATAAACCAGGCCATATTGCAAGAATCTGCCATAAAAATAGGGTAACACTGGAGCACATTTGGCCTTCGCAAGTTGCAGCAAACATTTAACAGATCTCAAAGTGGGGGTGACTTTGATTTGTACTTGGTTTTTAAGCCCAGTTCCAAGATCTGGAATTCCAGGAAAGAAAGACTACGCCTGAAAAACTCTGTCAACAAAAGACTGAACCTAAGGGGTTTATACAAGGGTCAACCTTAACCTTTTAATGCACTAGCTAGTAGGGCAAGTTGATTTAAAACTTCACTAGCTCATGATTACGCCAGCCCACAATTATAATGGTACATTATGATCGCTAAAAAAAAAAAAAAAAGACTGCACTGCAATTACATGCTGTGTGCCCCTCATTGTTTTGTACTATGGCTGCCTCGCTTCTCTTTCTGCGCCCCCCACCGAACCAGGGGATACCGTGACAGGGTGGAATAGCCCTGTCTCATTTGTTATGGAGAAGGTGTTTTAAAATGCAAGGATCGGTTCTGTTCTACTCCTTTTCTGCTTCTTCTCTGGTTGTGCAACCCAATTTTCCTGTGAGACTTTGGATTTGATCACCCCAACAATCTTGCACTTCTTTTGGCTCTCTCTGTCTCAGTTTTCTCTTGCTGTCTTTCTCCCTTGCATATCTAGATCTGCTGATGTAAAAATATGTGCAAATCATTGTAGGAAAATGTAACTGATAGTGGGATCACTTTTATTTGGAAAACATATAAAGTGTTACTGTTAAAATATATGTAATTGTATTTTGAAATGATTGCAGAAAGCTGTTGTAAACTCTAGAGATTACTTTAGTGCAAATCTTTGAGCCTTTTACAAAAGCTATGCAAAGGGGCCTCAAAAAGCACAGTGTTCTAGCAGCTTCTGAAATTTACAAAAACAGGATGCTTGCTAAGAATGGGGGTTGAAAAGACTTATAAAAGAGCTAAGCTGCAACTGCAAGAAAGATTAGGAGAACAAGGGACACAGACACTGAAAGAAAACTTTCTTTTATTTTGCCTTTGTAAATAGTTGAACTGAATAAGTTTATTTTATGATACTGCTAGTGTAAATAAATAATTTTTGGTGAATTCTACAACTGCTCCTGGTTTTTGTATGCTTCCTGACCTGTGCCTCCACGACAGATACCACAACAACAAATGTTCAGTCAAGCAGTCCTATCTCTGCACACACCATAGCAGCTGTCGTCATGCACATCACCACCCACCCCACCCACAGGGCAATGAACAGAGTCTGGCAGAGAAAGACACGCTCTCAGTCCCCACCCTGTGATCAGCTGGAGACCTGCACTTCTGGAAGCTTTTTAACATTGCCCTTTCCTTAGCCCAAGGGAAACCATATACAGGCATGACACACTAGCTCTGTTTAGGAGGATCTGTGCACCCCAATAATGCTTATTTTAATATTTCAAATTATATTTTTTGTTAAGGTTTATTTTTATACCATGCATTCTCCAAAGCATTGTTTTTAGGATGAAAGGACATGCGCAACTGGAGAAAAATACAAAAATTCAAGCCCCCACTGCCGTGCAGCAAGATCCCAGACAATGTTTTGGTTTTTTTGTTTTTAATTTTTGGGGGGGGGCATGGATGGTCGATACTACCACCACCGAGCCTCTTCTGGCAGTGGGAGATGCAAAACAATGTGATATGCTGGGTGGGACTGCATGTATGGCATTAACATACTAACATGCAAGCAGAGGAGGCCTATTGGTCTTTTGTGTCTGTTCGATAGTCAGCACCCATACCGGGAGCTGATTTTGCTGTCTCCTCTCTCTCCCTGCTTCTCTGTTCCCAGTCCAAGATGTCTCTCTTTTATTGGACTTCTCACAGCTTCACTGTCCAGCTATACCTGTTCCAGCCCTTCTTAAACTCCTCCACAGTCTCTGCCTCCGCCAGTCCCTTGGGCAGTGCATTCCATGGTTCCACCGCCCTCTCTGTGAAGTAACACCTCTTCCTCTCCCTCCTGAGTCTTCCTCCCTCTAGCTTCCTCCCATGTCCTCTAGTTACCCCCCTTTCCTTTGGAGCACCCCGACAGAGCCTCCCTTATTGATCCCCCTTTAGGTACTTGAAGACCTCTATCATGTCCCTCCTCTCCTCCAGGGTGTACATGTTGAGCTCCTCGAACCTCTCCCCGTAGGTCCTTTCCCCCAGATCATTTTGGTTGCCGCCTTTGAACCCTCACCAGGAGTGCAATGTCCCTCCTTGAGTGCGGTCTCCAAAACTGCGCACAGTACTAGAGTTGTGGCCTAACCAAGCAATTATACAGAGGAAGGAACATGTCTGCCCTTCTAGAGGTAATCCCCCTAGCGATGCAACCCAGCATCCTATTGGCTTTTGCAGCTGGCCTCCTACAATTTTCAGAGCTGTTCATTCTGACATCCACCACCACCCCCAGATCCCTTTTGCCCTTTGAGACTTGTGGCGTGTCTCTCCCCCCCCCCCCGGTATACCCTTGGCCCGGATTTCTGGCCCCCAGGTACAGAACCTTGCATTGAACCACAGTTTCCACTTTCTCGACCACCCTTCCAGAGCCTCCAGGTCCACTCTCCCCTCCTTCCCATCCACCACCGCACCCAGCTTTGAGTAATCCACAAAGAGACTCATTTCACTCCTGATACCCTTCCTTATGTCAGAGACATATGCGTTAAACAGGAAGGGCCCTAGTACCGATCCTTGGGGAACCTCACTAATGATCCTTCTTGGAGATGAGACTAGCCCCTCCAACCACTACCCTCTGAGTGCGCACAGAGAGCACATTTCCTATCCATCTGCATCCCCAACCCCATTTCCCCCTGCTGAGCCAACAGACCATCATGGGGTACCGAATCAAACACCTTGCTGAAGTCTTGAAAGAGGACGTCCACCGGCATGCCCTGGTCTAGGGCACTCGTCACCTAGGCATTGACTGGTGTCATCCATTTGGAAGAGCTGGGGGCCCCTATGCCTGCTAGTAATGGCTGCTATGGGTCTGTGGATGGTCATTTCAGTCTGGTCTGCAGTGGTGTCCAGGGAAAGTACAGAGTTTCGAGATTGGGAGGGGAGAGGGAGCAATTATGGTGAGGCTGGGATAAAACCCACAACCTGCAGGTCAGACCCTGTATACCTCTTAGCATTTTGTCACTGAAATGTTGGATATAGCCAGGCACTCAAAATGGGGGTTGGGGGGTGAATGAGGCACAATGGTTTTAATGATCTTGGACAAAATCATGAGACAAAGACAAGTTCAGAAAACTGGAAGCTGGGGATGTAACATCACTCTTGATCACAGACTGGACGCTAGCTGAAAGTATTAACAATGGAATGATAATGACTCACATTGAGTCTTTTGTGGGATCCCTGTTTTGAATTGCCGTATAACTGCAGCTTTTAATGGGCTGTTAATCACACCAGGCCATCTGGAATACTGAGGGGGATTAGCATGAGGGCTAGAGCCTGCTAATGTAGAGACTTCCTTAACTTCATTTACACCCATGGAAAACCTGCACTAGTCAAGTCAGGATAAATAGAGGGTTAGCTGCACTAGTCCTGATCAGTTTGCACTAGATTCTGGGCTAGTAGAACAATGTTAAGAATTATCTCTGGGTTTATATATGAAAATGCTGGAACTAAACTAATTGTGAATTTTTTTTTCCTGAGCTAGATGATCTGGTGGGCAGACTGGAAAGTGCCAAGCACATTTGTACCCTTGATCTCACCAAGGGTTACTGCAAATTCCCGTACCTAAAGAATTCAGATACAAAGGTTTTCTGCTAGGCTGATCTGATCAATTGTGTAAAATCCTTTGAGGCTAGGTGGCATAAATGGGTACTATTTTAACTTGAACACCACCCAGATTTTGTCCCATAGGAGACGGAATCTGTCACATACAAGTATAATAGTAGCCCTACATGAGCTCCCCTTCTCCAGGATGGCCACCCCTCTCGGCCTCCTAGTCCCTAAGTTTTTTTAGGACTCTTTGAGTCTTTGTTGACTTTATAGGTGTAGTCTCTCTCTCGCTTTCATCCTATCTGGATTTTCACTACTACTCAGATTTGTATAATCTATCTTTCCCCTTACTGTCTTATGTAGAAATTTGCACTTTCGGTCATCTTGTTCCATTTGTATCAGTTTACAAAAAGCTTCTTCCTGCACTATTTCAACAAAAATGTTGCACATAAGCAAAACTGGGAAAAGATTAAAATTATTCATCCTATAGTATCTGCAGCTGGATGTAAGAAGTGCCCAGCGTTTTTATAGGTACCAATACTAGATTGAAACCTTGGTAGCGATAGAAATGTACTGTAATCGCCCGTTGTATGAGACTCCTGCCTGTGGGCTGATGAAATCTAAGACTGTGCTGGATAAGGGGAGAAAACAAGCTAATGTAGTACGAAATCCAGTGAATGGACATACATGCAAGATTGCTACTTCTTATTTGATTGACGGATTAATAGTTCATTTATTGCTCCTAATTTTTCTTTTTTAATGTAATCTTTATCCTGGTTCTTAATAAATATTGAATGTAAAAAAAAAAAAAAAAAGAATCCAGAGACAAAACTGCATTTTCCACTCCAGCTGTGTTCTGTCAGTTCTCCACCATGCTGTTTGGTATACATGGTGCACCCACTACATTCCAGCGGTACATGGATGCAATTCTAGCCCTTCGCACTGGTTATTGTGCTACTTACTTGGATGATATCGTGGTGTACAGTCCAGACTGGAAAAGCCACCTGGAACACCTACGAGCAGTCATCCAATCTATGAAAAATGCAGATCTTACCATTAATCCTACCAAGTGTGCATTACGCATGCAGGAAACCAGATAGTTGGGTTATATTTTAGGAAATGGACATGTAAAGCCAGAGATTTCCAAACTAGAAGCTGCAGCCAAGAGTCCTGTCCCTGAAAGAAACATAGAAACATAAATTTGACAGCAGATGAGGGCCGCTTGGCCCACCTAGTCTGCCCATTTTTCCCTACCTGCTAGAACACCGCAAACCCTACTTGATCCCTGGCTTTACTCCAGCTTTCCCTACCTCTAAGGTTCCCTTATTTCTGTCCCATGCATTCTTGAAGCCCGTTACCATTTTTGCCTCCACCACCTCTGCTGTGAGGCTTTTCAAGGCATCCACCACTTTCTCTGTGAAGAAATACTTCTTCACTCCCCCTCGAGTCTCCCCCCAGCTTCAGAGCATGACTCTTTGTTCTTGAGCATCTTTTTTCTCTGAAAACTGCTTCACTCTTGAACCTCTTTATATCTGTGAGATATTTAAATGTTTCTGTCATGTACCCCCTCTCCCTCCTTTCCTTCAGGGTGTATATATTGAGTTTCTTCAGTCTCTCCTCATAGGGCTTATGATGTACACCCTGCACCATTTTGGTTGCCCTCCTCTGGACCGCCTATACCCTGTCTATGCCCTTCCAGAGATGTCTTCTCCAGAACTGGACACAGTACTCCAGATGAGGTCTCACCAGTGATCTGTACAGTGATGATACAACCTCTCTTTTTCTACTGGTGATACCCCTTATTATGCACCCTAGCATCCCACTAGCTCTCCCCACTACCTTGTCACACTGTCTGGCCACCTTTAGGTCATCAGATATGATTACTTCCAGGTCCCTTTCCTGTTTTGTTGTGGTTAATACTTAGCTCTCCCCCCCCCCCCCATTTTGTACTTTGCCCCTGGGTTTCTGTGCCCTGAGTGCATGATTTTGCACTTTTCGCATTGAAACCTAGCTACCGTACCCTTCACCACTCCTCTAACTTTCCTAGATGCTATTCATTTTTTCCACACGCACACACAGACTGGCTACCCTTTTGCTAAGTTTAGTGTCATCTGCAAAGGGGCATACCTTCCCTTAGATCTAGCCCCTCTGCAATGTCACTAATAAAGACATTAAAGAGGACCGGGCCCAGTACTGATCCCTGTGGCACCCTCCCTTCCTTGTAGTGAACTCTGCTTACTACCACCCTCTGTCTCCTGTCCCCCAACCAATTTCTTACCCAGTTTACCACCTTAGGACCCACTCCTAAGCTCCACAGCTTGTTTACGAGTCTTCTACGTGGAACATTGTTGAATGCTGTACTGAAATCTAGGATGGCAACATCCACCGCTCCACCCTGATCCAATTCCCTGGCTATCCAGTCAAAGAAATGTATCAGATTTGTTTAACATGATCTCACTCCAGTAAATCCATGCTTCCTCGGATCCTGAAGGCCATTGGATTCCTGATATTCCACAATCCTTTCCATCAGTGATTCAATTACTTTCCCCACCACCGAGGTCAGGTTGACTGGCCTGTAGTTGCCAGCCTCCTCTCTGCTTCCATTTTTGTGAAGTGGGGCTACATCTGCCCTCCTCCAGTCCTCTGGAACCGCTCCCGTCTCCAGTGAGTGGCTGAACAGGGGCTGCCAGAGGTGCAGCCAGCACCTCCCTGAGCTCCCTCAATATCCTAGGATGCACCCCTTCTGGACTCATTGCCTTGTCCACTTTCAGATTTGCGAGTTCCCTCAGAACTTGTGAATTGAGTAGTGTCTGCCTCCCTTCCTTTGATGCTCCTGGCCTTTATCTGTGTTCCCTCTCTTTCCCCTTCCTCTGTGAACCCTGAATAAAAGTACTTGTGCAAGATGTCTGCTTTTTCCTGGTCCCCCTCGACACACTCCCCTCCTTCCTTCCTTAAGCTTTACTATTCCTCCCCATGTTTGTCTCTTTTCGCTTGCATACCTAAAAAAATATCTTCTCCCCTTTCTGCACTGCCCAGGCTGTTTTCTCCTCAGTCTGTGCCTTTTTACTCTTAATTGCTTTCCCTGCCTCCCTGTCTTTCTCCTGATACATCTCTTCCCCTCTCTGTGTCTACTTATACCTTATGAATGCTGACTTACATACTAACATACTAAAATGCCAGCAGAATAGGCCTAATGGTATTTCGTGTCTGCTCGTTTGGTCAGCCCCCACCCTGGGAGCTGACCTTACTGCCCCCCTCGCCCTCTCTGGCTTCTCCCTTCTCAGTCCTGGATATTCTCTCTGCATTGGATTTTGCTTCCAGAACCCTTCCCCTGTACCTGTCCCACCTCCTCTTTAACCCCTCCACTGTCTCTGCCTCCACCAGCCCCCCGGGCAGCGCATTCCATGGCTCCACCACCCTCTCAGTGAAGTAGCACCTCCTCCTTTCTCCACTGAATCCCCCCCCCAGCTTCCACCCATGCCCTCTAGCTGCCCCCTCCTTCCTTCAGAGCACCCTGACTGCTTCTCCCCTATTTACCCCTTCGGTACCTGAAGACCTCTATCTCTCTCTCCGGTCTCTTTCTCTTCCAATGTGTACAATTTAGCTCTTTGAGCCTCTCCCCATAGGTCCTGTCCCCCAAGCCCCAAAGCATTTTAGTTGCCCTCCTCTGGACCATTTCCAGGAGTTCAGTGTCCCTCTTTAAGTGTGGCCTGTAAAACTGCACGTAGTACTGGAGGTGCGGCCTCACCAAGCAGTTATACAGAGGGAGTATCACTTCCCTCCTTCTGGAGGTGATCCCCCTAGTGATGCATCCCAACATCCTGTTGGCCTTGGCCACTGCCCTCCTACAAGTCTCCGAGTTGTTCATCTTGACATCCACCACCACCACCCCCAGGTCCGTATCAACCATTCAGACTTGTAGCATTCTCTCCCCCAAAAGGGTGTACACTTGGCCCAGGTTTCTGGCTCCCAGGTACAGTACCTTGCATTTCCCTGCTTTGAACCTCAGCTTCCACTTTCTAGACCACCTTTCCAGAGCCTCCAGGTCCCCCTGTAGGGCCACCCTCCCCATCCACCACCCACCCCAGTTTTGAGTCATCCGCAAAGAGACTCCTATAACTCCTGATACCCTTCCTTATGTCAGAGACGTAGGCATTGAACAGGAGGGGCCCAAGGACTGATCCCTGATGGACTCCACTGATGAGACTATCCTGCCAACCACGTTCCTCTGGGACCGGTCCTGGAGCCAATTGCCTATCCATCTGATCATCTGGTTTCCCACCCCCATTTTCCCCAGCTTATCAAACAGGCTCCCGTGAGGAACAGAGTCAAACGCCTTGCGGAAGTCAAGAAAGAGGACATCCACCGGTCTACCCAGGTCCAAGGCACTCATCACCCAGTCATAGAACTCCACAAGGTTTGTCTGACTTGATTTCCCCGGGACAAATCCATGCTGTCTATAGTCCAGGCACCCCAACTTTTCCAGGTTCCCCCAGCCTCTCCTTGGCAATGCCCTCCATCACCTTGCCCACCACCGATGTCAGGCTGACGGGCCTGTAGTTCCCTGCCGCTCCTTGACCCCCGTGGATAGACACTATATGCGCCCACATTCCAGTCCTGGGGCACCCACTCTGTCCTCAGAGATATGCTGAAAACTCCACCATGGGTTTCGCCAGGACTTCCACCAGTTCAGTACTCTGGGGTGTAATTTATCCAGCCCCCGTGCTTTCTCTGTCTTAAGGGACCTGAGGGCTTCCTCACTCTCTCTGCCGTGATTTCCACCTCCTCACCTCATCCCCTGCTTTGCCCCCCCGCCAGTGATGCCCCTCCCAGACCCGCTGACAGTAAGTGGGTCACCCCTCCTCAGTTCCACAGTCTCCTCCCATGTATGATGCAGCCCCCCTATTTTCCTTGGTGAAAACTGAGGTGAAGTACTAATTTAGTACCTCAGCCTGCTCTCCCGGGTCTTGTGCCCAGCCCTCCCCTGTTTTAATCCTGCTAATGCTTTTTGCCGTTACCTTCTTGGCCACCTCTTTTGAGAACCATAGCAGTCTTTTTTTTTTTTTTTTTACTCCTGTTTTTGCTTACTTGTTGGACGCCAATGTTTGTTGCCTTTTCTATTCCTCCGTTTAGATTTGCCCACTGTTCCTCCACTCACCCTAACTCTCGCTCTGGCCAGAGCATCCCTGAGGCATTCCCCCATCTTTTGAAAATCAGCTTTCCTGAAGTCCAGGACCCTCGCCTTTGTGTGGTTTGATCCTGCCGTAGTACTTGCATTGAACCACACTGTATGGTGATCACTGGTCCTCAGGTCGCCACCCACTGTGACGTCTGCAACACTTTCTCTGTTGGTGAGTAGAGTGTCCAGGACTGCTCCCTCATGAGTGGGCTGTTTTACTAGTTGCCTGACGAATGCCTGCCTCGGGAAGTCCAGCATGTCCCTGCTCCTAGGTGAAGCTGCAGCTGGGATGCTCCAGTCTACCAGATTGAAGTCCCCCACCAGCAGCACCTCTCCCTTGCTTACCATCTTTTGGATGGCTTCCAAGTTCCACTAGAGCCATATCCAGCCCCCGCCCCCCATGTTGGAGATCTGTAGATCACACCAGTGTGAATAGCGGCTCCCTTCCTTGTTTGAGGGTGACTCACAGTACCGCCACCCTTTCCTGATTACCTTTGTTATCCCTCACATAAAGAGCCACCCCCCCCACCCTTATTTCCCACCCCGTCTTTTCTGAACAGAGTGTAGCCTGGTATGGCTATATCCCACTCATGGCTGTATTGCACCTCGACTCGGTAATGGTGACAATGTCCGGGTCAGCCTCTGCCATGATGGCTTCTAGGTCCGTGATTTTGTTTCCCAGGCTTAGGGCATTCACACACATGGCTTTCCAGAATGTGCTACCACCCTGTTTACTATCATCCCCTGGCCCCTTTTGCCAGTTCTCCTTACCCCCTTTGCTCTCAATCCCATCATTCTTCTGCTACTTTTTTTCCTTTTTTGTTTGGTACCCATGGGGATTTCTTTCCCATAGGTCTGTCCCTCTGGCCTACTTCAGTTGGGTGGGGGACGGTTTATGTTGCCTCGTTTCCTTCTGCCACCCCTCTCTGCTAATTTAAATGCCTGTCAGTGTAACACTTAAACCGTTCATTGAGGACTGCAGTTCCCCCAGTGTAGCCCAAACCCTCCTCTCTGCACCATTCCTTCAATCGTGTTGAAGCTCCTGGTACAGACGGTCCCTGGGTGGGGACAGAGTCACTCTGATCCTAGCCAACTCGGCCTGAAGTCTAGCAACCTCCTCCTCAGCCCAGAGAGGTACATGCAGATGGGTAAGCACCTCAGTCTCCAGAAAGTCTCCCTGAAGACTGCCGCCCCACAGCCACTGCACCACTTCCAGCATAACTGTCCTACCTTGCCTGTTTTACTGTTTTGCCTGCTGTAGACCCTTTTAACCCCTTGCCCAAACTATTGTTTTGCTCTCAAAACCCTTATTTAGTCCTACCCTGAATGAGGTTACACCTACACCCAAGCTGTTATGAGACCCTAACTCACCACTACCTCCCCTTTTTTCCCTCTCTTTCTCCTGCCTGCACCCATCTTATTGCGTGTCCCTGACCCTCATCGCTCCCTTGCAGTGTACGTGCACTCACAGGAGTTTAAACAGGATGCTTACCTCTGGTGTAGGGTAAATCATCCTGATGCCCTGCTTCCTCCTGTCTTCTTCGTTGCTCCCCTGCCTGCTTGATAAGCTGCAGAGTGTCCGTCCGCTGGCTGCCTTGTTGGGCTGACTTCGCTGGGTAGACTCCACTGTGCTATCCTTGTCTCTGGGGTCCTTACCAGGGGGGGGGACTGCTTGGTGGCCTAATCCTTTAATAGCAGTCAAACAAGAAGAGGTACCCAAGGGAACAAGGAAACCTGTCTGATCAGTTTTAGGGCTGGCTGATTGCTACAGGAGATTTGTTCCTAGCTTTGCCCAGTAAGCTACTCCCCTTCACTGAACTCATGAAAAAATGGTACCTGAATAAAGGGAAATGGTCCCCAGAGTGTGGTGAAGCGTTTCAGGCCATCAAGGCTGCATTGTTAACCCCCTGTTTTAAGAAGTCCAGACTTTGAGAAACAATTTTTGCTACAGACAGATGCATCCAGAGGTAGGCCTAGTTGCAGTCCTGAGTCAGAATATGAATGGGAAGGAATATTTCATTCTGTATATCAGTAGGAAATTGTCCGGGGTACTTCACTATCGAAAAAGAATCTTTCTGCCAAATGGGCAATGGAGTCCCATAAGCTTTATTTGCTAGGAGATGGCTTTGTACTTGTGGAACCTAGGAATTAACCACTTCGTCGGTCCCACAATTTCCTCCTGTCTTTCCCCTTCACTTTCTGCTACATAGAAACATAGAATGTAACAGCAGATGGGGACCTCTCGATCCATCTAGTCTGCCTGGTTTCCTACCCACCATAGGACTTGTGTCCTGATGACAGCCTTGTGTCTGTGCCACGCAGTCTTGAATCCCCCAACCATTCTGACCTCCACCAAATGCTGATAAATTTTCTATTGGTCTAGTAAGATTTGCGGACTTATACTGGAGAAGGTAACACTTCAATAAGTACATCAGCCGGGCCAGTGGAAAACTCTGTAGGGCTAGTGGGTTTTCCCAGTCACTGGCCCAGCTGGCTAGTGGTCGCAAAACTTAATTTCAACCCCTGCCACCACATCATAGAAACATAGACTTTGATGGCAGATGAGGACCGCTTGGCCCACCTAGTCTGCCCATTTCCCCTACCTACAGGATAAGCTGCAGATCCTAGTTAACCAACAGCCTATTTCTTCCTGCCCCCACAAGAATTGCCTTATGTCTGTCCCATGCATTCTTGAATTCTCCCACAGTTTTAGATCCCACAACCTCCTCAGGAAGGCTGTTCCATGCATCCACCACCCTCTCTGTGAAAAAATACTTCCTCACATTGCCCCTGAGCCGTCCCCCCTCTATCTTCAAATTGTGTCTTCTTGTTCTTGCACATCTCTTTTTCTGAAAGACACTACCCTCTTGGACTTTATTGATTACACTGAGGTACTTAAACATTTCTATCATGTCCCCCCTCTTCCCTCCTTTTCTCAAGGGTATACATATTGAGCTCCTTTAGTCTCTCCTCATATGGCTTCTTTTGCAGACCATGCACTATTTTAGTTGCCCTCCTCTGGACTGCCTCCTCCATCCTGTCTGTGTCCTTGCGGTGATGGGGTCTCCAGAACTGGACGCAGTACTCCAGATGGGGTCTCACCAACTGTCTGTCTGGAGGGATAACCACTTCCTGTTTTCTGCTGGTGATGCCTCTCCCTGTACATCCCAGTATCCCCCCAGCCCTCCCTACTGCCTTCTCATATTGCTTGCTAACCTTACGGTCTTCTGATATGATTACCCCCAGGTCCCTTTCCATTTTTGTTGTTGTTACTACCCCCCTCAATTGTGTGATCTTCCCTTGGGTTTTTGTTTCCCAGGTGCATTATTTTGCACTTCTTTGCGTTGAATCCAAGCTGCCATACTTCTGACCATTCCTCCAACTTTGGCAAGTCCCTTCTCATCCTTTCCACGCCTCCTTGTGTATCAGTCCTGTTGCAGATATTTGTATCATCTGCAAAGAGGCATACTTTTCCTTCCAGACCCTCTGCAATGTCACTTATAAAGACATTAAAAAGGACTGGACCCAGTACTGAACTCTGCGGTACCCCACTAGTAACCCCTCTTTCTTCAGAGTGGACTTCATTTACAATTACCTTCTGTGTCCTGTTGTCCAGCCAATGTTTTACACAGGCTACCACCCTGGAACCTACTCCCAGGCTGGATAATTTGACTGTTAATCTTTTGTGCGGGATTGTGTCAAATGCCTTGCTAAAGTCTAGGTAGGCCATGTCCACAGCCCCTCCCTGGTCTACTTGGTCACCCAGTCAAAGAAATCAGATTCATCTGACATGAACCTCCCGCTGTGAACCCATGCTGCCTTGGGTCCTGTGCCCCACTGTTTCAAGGTTCCACCACCCTTTCTGTAAAAAGTGTTTCCTCATATTCCCCCTGAATTCCCTCCTGAAGCCTCATGATGTGCCCCCTGGTTATTGTGCAGTCTCTGGTCTGAAAGAGGTCCTGCACCTACCTGTACCCTGTTTATCCCCTTGAGGTACTGGAGTGTTTTTATCATATCTCCTCTCAGTGTCTCTCTCTCCTTTGCTCGAGTGAGTTAAGTTTGCTCAGTCTCTCCTTATATGGCCTATGGTGCAGGCCCTGAATCATCTTTGTAGCCCTCCTTTGCACTGTCTCCAATCTGTCTATATCCTTTCTGAGGTGTAGCCTTCAAGAACTGGACACGGTACTCAAGCTGGGGTCTCACTAGAGACCTGTGCAGTGGCATTACTACCTCCCTCCTTCTGCTCGTAATGCCCCTCCCGATGCACGCTAGCCTTCAGTGTCACCTTTTCACACTGTTTCGTCATCTTCAAGTCCTCTGATATGACATCCAGGTCCTTTTCTTGTTTGGTTGCTGCCAGTTTTTCCCCCTCCTAGGTGGTACTCCCCTGTTGGGTTGCCTATATCTATGTGAGTGACTTTACACTTTTTTTTGCATTGAATTTCAGTTGCCATGTTTTTGACCATGCTTGCAACTTCTCGAGGTCTGTTTCCATTTTCTTCACCCCCTCAGGGGTATCTACCTTGTTGTAGTTCTTGGTGTTGTGTGTGAATAGACACATCTTCCTCTCCAACCTATCTGCAATGTCACTAATGAAAACATTGAAGAGGAGACATCCCAGCACTGACCCTGGGGCACTCCGCTGGTCACTTCTCTCTCCTCAGACAAGGCGTTGTTTAC
This sequence comes from Neoceratodus forsteri, assembly GCA_016271365.2. NCBI lineage: Eukaryota > Metazoa > Chordata > Ceratodontiformes > Ceratodontidae > Neoceratodus > Neoceratodus forsteri. The sequence goes on along the minus strand of JADMNL010000023.1, from coordinate 208,350,812 downwards.
CTGCACCCTCTGTGTTCTACAACTCCGCTAGTTTCCTACCCAGTTTACCACTTCCGGCCCTACTCCCATGCTTTACAGCTTATTTATCAGCTGCCTGTGCGGGGCAGAGTTGAATGTTTTACTAAAGTTCAGGTAGACAATATCCGCTGCTCCGCACTGGTCCACTGCCCTAGTGACCAAGTTGAAGAAGTCTATCAAGTTTGTTTGGCGTGATCTGCCTGCTGTGAAGCCATGCTGCTTTGTGTCCTGCTGCTCATTTTTTTTTCCAGAAACTGTAGTATCCTTTCCTTGAGTAGCGACTCCCATCTGCATCAGTTTGCCCACCACTGATGCGAGGCTGACCAGATGGCAGTTTTCTGCCTCCTCCTTGCTTCCCGACTTATGGAGAGGGACATCTTTTGCCCTCCTCCAGTCCTCTGCAGTACAGCTGTCCTGCCATAAGTGGGGGAGGCGTATGCTTTGCACCTAGTTGAGACTGATTTTTGGAGGCAGCAAGTGCTGCTGCTTTAGGTGCCATTTACCACTGACACCTTTGAAATTGCTTCTGTGCCCGTATGCAGGAGGGTACCCCATCATTTGCATGAATGCAGCGTTATATTAGTGCTTGAGCACTAACTGGTTTAACCCACACATGGGGTCTCTGAAAGCTGCAGAAAGGTCACCCAGAATTGACACTGAAATTGGGCATAATCTGGAATCACACAACAGGAACATCTGGGTCATCAGGAAATTCTCCAAGGATTTTAATATCTGTAAGGAAGGAAGCCCCAGCCCACTTTGCATTTGAGTTCCTTAACTGTTGAACCAGGATGGTTCCAAAACTTCTTACTCCCTCACTGGGGTATGGCAGGAACATAGGAGTTGAGGTGCATTTAAAGTACCCCTCCCTGACTAACCTATGATGGCTAGACAGCTGGGCCCTTTCATTGAATTGTGCTGCTGCTTTGTCGGTCAGACTTGCAGAGGTGAATGTAATGTCACTGAATTGCAGCTTGGAGTAGAATGACAGTTTCTGAAGTAAAGGTGGTTAAATGGGCCAATGCAATTGGATTTGCTGCAGAGTTGCTTGGAATACACAGGACGAGCACATATAGTCACTTCAAATAACAGTCATGTTATACGATTAATAAATACATTGTTCTCCTACAGTATGGTCTGTGCACAGTCGCTTTTAGAGCAAGCAGGTAGAGGATTGGCACACACAGTACCGTTTTAATAGGCAGGAACATTAGTCTTGGGTTGGACACGCAGTAAAATGGAATACTCTTGCATGTCAGGAAGTTCAGTAAATAAGTGCCGTCACCTTAAATGAATAAGTCTTGCACACCATGCACGTCTCTTGTTGTTGTCCTAGGTTAATAATAGGTATAGGCTTTGCCCTTGCTGTTGTCACCTGGTAACCTGTTTGCCTGGCTTTGTTTGCCTCGCTGAATAAATTCACGAGTTAAAAAATTGCTTGTAGATCTTCCCTCTGGCTCAGGGGGACATGAGTCATCAGCAGCCTGTGCCTTTATGACTGCCTGTGTAGGTGGGTGCTTGTTTTCCCTTCCCATGCTTGAGTCGAATTAATTAAAATCCTGCCCTTTTCTGCTGAAGGCAATCATGCCACTCCTAGCTGGAGGGTGGACCTAACTGTCATTGGCTCCTCCTCTCCTGGGGAAGGGGATCAGTAGTGGTAAGGCTGCTGCCAGCAGCTGCTCCTAGTTGGAGCAGGCAGCTGCCTGTCATACCCAGATGGGCACAGTAGAATCCTCCCTACATCCTGGGCCTCCAGTACAAGCATCTAGTGGCACGAAATTCCTTTGTTTAAATAATAATAATTATATAAAAAAAAAAAAAGGTAGATGGTACCTATCTTTTGGCGTGCTTCTGCTTTCACTGCTGCTGCCGGGAGACTGCAGGCAGGAGTAGGAGGTTTCTACTGCTGAGCCCAGCTGGGTCCAGATATGGCAGCACCACCACCTTGAGCTGACAGCAGACTCGTCTTACTGCCGCTGTTGCCACTTCGCCCTCCGTATCCTTGTTACATACTACACTGTTCAGTGCCGCAGCCCACAGCAGATGGGACTCGCTGAGGTGGCATGCTGCTAGAGCAATAGAAAGCAAGAGTGGGATCGCAGGGATCGCTGGCCGCAGACCTGGCAGGTGCTACATCCTCTCCTTCCTTGCTTGCCAACCCCCAAACGTCTTCTAGAACATTTGCTGGTGTCCTTGGTAATGGTTGGCACTGCCTCTGTGAGACCAAAGATGCACAGGTGAGTAAGGACAGAAATGACTGAGGCCATCGAGTCGGTCCTGCCGCCCTACTCGATCTACTCTGCCCCTCCAGAGTCCTCCCTGCTCCTTGCATCCCTCCTCTTCTTAATAACCCATTAGAACTGTCGTGCTGTGTTTTAAACCCTGATATTGTCCGAGCATTGATCATATTGCTGGGTAGATTGGTCAACGTGGCCATTACCAACTTCGGGGGCACTTCTGATGTTGTTTTTGAATATTTGCCTTCCAGCTTATGGTTGCACTGCTGGTGGTTGTACTGTTCCTCGGGTTGGACAAATCTGTGGAGTTCACTCTTACATCTCTCTGTGTTTGCTTTTCTATCGTGTTTCCATCCACTCCCTCCTGTCATTCAGAGAATGCATATTGAGGCTGTTCAGCCTTTATTTGTAGGTCCTATCCTGCCGCTTATAGATAATTTTTTGTAGCCTGCTGCTGGATAGTCTCTAATCTCTCTTGCCCTTTGTCAGATGCAGGCTTTAAAACTGTATGCAGAACTGCAGGTAGGGATCAAACCAAAAGTCTGTACAGTGGCAGTTATGCTCTCCTTCTGTGACTTGTAAAACCCCTCCCCCTCCTAATTACCACACATCTTCCTGTCTGCCGTACTGCATTGGGAAGAGGTTCTCAAGCTACTGTTATTCCCCAGGCTCCTTACCTTCCTCAAGTACTCTAACTTGATCCTATTTGTGCAGTATTTCCTTTGTGAATTAATACTCGCATTTCATTTTTTGGCATTGTACTTTTACTTGCCAAATTCCTGACCATTGCACTAACCACTGTCTGACCCTTTTCATGTTGCCAGTTTCTTCCTCGCTATTCTCCTACAGAGTTTTTGTGTTGTCCACGAACCTTTCCACAACGTTGCTAACATGCATGTTAAATAATGCCCCAGGAGAGACCACTGTGGGCCAGCCCACTGACGCAGCCCGGTAGTGCCTCTGCTTGTGATGCTGACATCCAGGGTTTTGGAACGGACCCAGAGTCAGAGAGCCAGCCGGGGGAGCAGCATTGAGTGTCCCACAGACTGCTCTCCTGGGGGGGGGCGCATCCGATGCGTGTCTGACCTGGTAGAGGCTAGGGGGAGCAGCAACCAGAGCTTACGTTGCTGGGAAGCATGCCGGACATAAGTCGTTGCACGCCAAACGGGGGGGGGGGTCAGCCCGCAGAATGACGCACCACCTCGCGAGCCTTGCACTGCTGACTGTGGCACTCGGCTGGGAGCTGAGCTGAAATGCCGTCAGTTGGGGGCAAGCCAGGGCGGAACACCGTCTGAGGTAAGTCCCAGGCTGGTGAGTGCCAGGCTAGGGGCAGGGGTTGAGCCAAGGACTGGACCAAACCCCAAAAAGTGAGACCACTCTGGCAGCCCACTAGCGACCTTGACGACACCATACTTTTGGTTCATGACTGCTGTCTGTATCCTATCCATCAATGTGTCCCCAGTCCACCTGGTCAGACCTTCCCTAAGTCTCCTACCTTTTTTAATAGCCTCATATGTGGCACCATGTCAAATGCCTTGATGAAGTCCAGATACAAGATGTTGACTGCCTGGTCCCTATCCACCATCTGTTTCCCTGAATTTAAAACATTAAGTTAATTTGACATGACTTTTTTTTTTTTTGCAAACCCATGTTGCTTCCTGTCCCTTGGCCTTTTCCTCTACGAAGTCAACTCTGTTCTTTGATCTTTCTTTCCTGTAGCTAGCTCACTAGTGATGTAAGGCTCGGTGGCCTTTAATTTCTCAGGTTCTCTCTGTCCCCTCCCTTGTGCGGGGGGACCAGGTACACCACCTGCCCTCCATACCACTAGCACTTCTACTGTTGTCAGTGACTCGAGTAGTTCTGTCAAGGATGCTGCCCTGTCTTGTCTCCTTCCGCACAATTGGGTGCAGCCCATGTGATCCTGGGGATCTGATGATGTGCAGGACCTGTTGGGGACATCACTGAGGATGCTACAACATGGACCCACTAGTATAAACCTGCTTGCAGCAAAAAAATAAATACTGCTTCAAAAGAGAATCAAAGTCAGAAACTTCTACAGCACAGTAACTAAAACTTGTCAGAAAAGGTAGCTTTTTTTTTTTAATTTTTTTTTTTTTTTTTTTTTTAACAGTTCACATTTAGAAACAGACTCTGGGGGCAGAAAAGACCTAAAGGTCTATTGAGTCTACCCATTATCCTTCCTAACTCCATCTCTGATGTAATGACAGTCTAGAGTTATTGAGCCGCTATCCATAGTGATGTTTCTGCACCCTTTTCTCTCGGTTGCCCACCTCCCCCCTTTCTGTGGGCTGCGCTGTTTCCTTGTGTCTATCCCACCCATGTTTGAACCCAGTCATGGAGTTTGCGCATGCCAGTTTTTTGGGTAATTTGTTCCACTATTCCACCACTTGTTCTGTGAAAAAGAACTGCCTTTCATCCTTCTTGAATCTCCTCCCCACTACCACCCATGCCCTCTTGTCTTGGCACTTTCATTCCTAGTGAACAGTTTATTGCAGTCCAGTCTGCTTATTCCCCGCAAGAATTTGTCACGGTCATGGCTCCCTCTCTCCCGGTCACCAATGAGTGCATGTTGAGACTAATTCCGGAGTGTAATATGAGGATGACCTTGTCCCCAATTGGGACCAAGATACAGTATATAGTACTAAAAGAGAGCAGTCGTAAAACTAACAACCCCCACGCAAAAAAAAAAAAACAACCCAAAACTAAAAAGAACTAACATCACTCAATCACTGCTGGATTCTCTACTGTTCTTTCTTCAGTCATCTGTGGCTCCTGAGATCTCAACGTTTCATTTCCAAAGATTTCGTTATGAGGGGTGATCCTGTAAAAAATCAAATTGTCAAAAGTATATGCAAATATGTCACCAAAATCTTAATTCAGATCTTGAACAATAATATGAAATGCATGGCAAGAACATGCATTTTATAATATTGCTCAAGATCTGGATTAAGACTCGGGGAAACTCCAGACCATGCTAGCGAACACTGCAGCGAAGGACTCGCAGAAGTGGTGAAGACTTCAGCAGTAACTATAACCTGGTACTGGCTTTACATGTGCACCTTCCTCCTCCTTTTCGTTTTATAGTAGTCTGTGCCTTTCGACAGTGGTTGATGGCACTGCGCTACAGTTTTGAGTGCACGCTCTTTCCCTTGACTTTTTCTGATTTCTTCCATTTTTCTACATCTTTTCTATGTTCTCCCTTGTTTGACATTTTCTTTTATGTATCTTAAGAAAGTGTTTTTTTCCTCCTTCTGCTATTCTTCATTCTGCATTCCTTCCCCCTTCTGATTTCCTTGCTTTTCTTTATACCGTTCCCTGTTTCCCTCATTCTGCTCCCCCTTTTATTTATGTATTTGAAAATTGGTGGCTGGAAATGGCGCACTGAGCCACTGCTCCTTTCTAGGCACGACCTGGGGATGGGGAACAGGGAAGAACAATAATACAGTAGTTTACATGGGAGCAACATGATGCTACAGTCTGTCAAAGTAATAACTGAAGCATACTACTGATTTATAGTAGGGCAACACCCCAAACAGCACAGTGAATTACGACAAAACATGACCCTCAGAAGAGTGGGGGTGGGGGGCCAAAATCCATAACTTGTGAGTGCAATAAATAGGATCATGACAAAGTACACCAGGCAGTCTTGGAGAAGCCTTTGGGGTGACAAAAGCAGACGAGAGGTTGGATTAGGTGCCGGTGAGGAATGGAGCATGTGCAAGAGAAATGGGACTTCAGCTGGGGCTTAAACGCACTCAGCAGGGGCTTAAGGGCAAGGTAAGGGGGAGCAAGCCTGACGGAGGAGGGGCAATCATTCCAGAGAGAAGGCAGCTGTACTGAGAAAGTGGACTTTCTAGTTACTAACATACTGACATACTAAAATGCCAGCAGAATAGGCCTAACGGTCTTTCAAGTCTGCTAGATTGGTCAGCCCCCACCCTGTGTGCTGACCTTGCTGCCCCCCCTCGCCTTCTCTGGCTTCTCCCTTCCCAGTCCCGGATATTCTTGCTGCATTGGATTTTGCTTCCAGGACCCTTCCCCTTTACCTGTCCCAGCCCCTCTTGAACCCCTTCCCCGTCTCTGCCTCCACCAGCTCCCTAGGCAGTGCATTCCATGGCTCCACCACCCTCTCAGTGAAGTAGCACCTCCTTCTCCTTTCTCCCCTGAATCTTCCCCCCCTCCAGCTTCCACCCGTGCCCTCTAGTGGCCCCCTCTTCCTTCCTTCGAAGCACCCTGACTGTTCCTCCCCTATTTACCCTCTTCAGTTGACTTAGAAGAACGAGGCACATTAAAGGAACGGATTTTAGAAGACCTGAGGGAGTAAGGGAAGGGAGGCGAACCAGTACTAAGAGGAGTGTGCTGTAAGCATTTCTTCTGTCCCTGATGCATTCATCACTTGCCTATATAGCCAGAGAGAGGTTACTTTACCTCTTTATTTTGTTAATGCGTTATATGCACTCTTTAGCAGTTTCTGTGACCACCCCTTATATTGCTACCCACTTTTTCCACCCCCCTGTATTTCTCATAAACCCTTCAGCTGGACTTCAAATAGTTCTATACGGTAATTTTGTTTAAGTCATGGACTACGGTGCTGGATTTGTTTCCGACCCGGCACAGTGTTTAATTTAATAGTGTTGTGGTTGCTCTGTGTGTTTGAATCCACAGTCAAGCTAATAGAGTCCAGGGTGGACATTACTAGATCCAGAATCCTCCACCCCTCCCTGCCGGTTGCCTTCCTTAGCCCTGAGTGAGAAAACAGGCCTGTGTTACTTATAAACTTATGACTTTCTGACTCGTTGCTGCCAGTGTCCCAGCCTATGTCTGGGAGATGGAAGTCTCCCAAGAAACCTAGAATTTGTCAGCAGAAAAGGACCACTTGGCCCACTCGGTCTGCCCAGATGGTCTCTGTGTTTTCTTTCTTCGCAGATCCTAACTGGTTTTTGATGACCCTCCCACCTCCCTGCCGATTTTACTAGTATTCCCATGTGCCCATCCCACGTGTGCTTGAAGCCCCCTGCTCTTTTCACCTCCACCACATCCGCTGGTGGTCTGTTCCAGGCATGTATATCTTTCATTGAATCAGTACTTACTTTCTCACATCCCTGTAACCCCCCCAGCTTCATCACATGCCCTCTGGTCCTGATGCTCTCTTTTATTTGAAAAAGACTCCCTCCCTGCACCGTCCTTACCCGTCAGGTACAGTGGTAGTGTGACAAGGCAGGGAGTAGGGCTAGTGGAATGTTGGGGTGCATAGGGAGGGGTATCTCCAGCAGGAGGAGGGAGGCGGTGATCAGAACATTTTTTCATTAAAAATGTTCTTATAGCAATTGCAGCATTACATAACTTAATTTGAGCAGCAGTAGGAAAAAAAATGTGTGTTGTGTTTGCAGACTCAGATGCATATGTGACTGCTATACATAAACAGCTTTGTGTAGCAGTTGATGAAAATTGTTTACATTTTTGCTATGCTGTACCAGGTAAAATATTCGCTGGTGGTGATACCTTTATATTACTTACTGGTGTGATGACACAGTTTGAGACTACACCTCAGAAAGGACATAGAAAGGATTGAGGAGGTCAGCTCAAATAGTACATGGTTTACAGTAGAAGCCCTACAAAGAGAGACCGAAGGATCCCAACATGTACACCTCGGAAGAGACGAGAGAACAAGGTGACATGATACAGACCTGCAAGTATCTAAAGGGCTGAACAGGGTACATGGGGAGAGTCTCTTTCAAATGAGACCAAGGACCAGGGGGCATGCTTTGAAGCTGGAGGGAGGAAACTGAGGGATGTGAGGAAGTATTTCTTCACTAAAAGGGTGGTAGACACCTGGAATAGACTCTGGTAGAGGCTGAAACAGTCGGGGGGGGGGTCTTTAAGCATGCATGAGATAGACATAAAGGTATATTAAATAGAAGTCTGGGAGGTGGGAAGGCTGCCAGAGGCCAGATAGGGTCTGCGGGGACAGTATAGGCAAGGAACCTCTGTGCCGACTAGATGGGCTAGGCAGTCCTTCTCTGCTGTCAAATTCTGTTTCTATGCTTCTAAATTCAAAGCTTTCGTGGGGAGTTTTAGGGTATTGATTCTTGAAATCTGCTTGAACGGTTAGGTTTTTTTTGTACATAATTCTACTCACACTTAATGATGCAAATTATTTGGAAGTCAGTCTGTACTTATCAGGGGTGAAAGTGAAGTGGACCCAGTTTTCTGTCTAAAAGTCCTGGTATACTCCCACAGGGCTTTTATGCGTCCCAGTGACTCGCAACTATACCACTGATGATGAACTTTACTGGTACACCACACCAATGAGTACCTACGTATGTCAAGCATTGCTTTATGTTGAACATTTTACCACATTTTAATCCATGCCATGAATTAGAAAAATAATATGAACAAATGTTTTCAGAAAACTGTGTTCCTTTTTATTTAACCAGAAACATAATTCCAAGAAAATTCCAGGGAAAGTAATGCTAGGGGAATACTAAATTATAATTTTACAGCACTCTTCCTTAGCCTAACCCCCCCCCCAAAAAAAAAATAGGGGAGGGTGCCCAGACTCTGTGGTGGTGACAGCTCTGATGTAACTAGTTAGTTTCCATTGTTTTGACAAAAGATGACTTTTCCAAACTGCACTTGCACGTTTGTTATACCCTTCTCACATTTTCATGCACTTCTGTTTTCATTGTCTCTTTCAAACTCCTTTGATTCTGATTTTTGATTCCATTCTCCCCCTCACCTCTCTCGCATCGCTGTTGCCGCCCTGAAACTGCCCTCCTCCAGGGCAAGCTGTCCAAGCAGCCCATTTGGGAAGACAACCTTTCAGCCCAATTCAAGTAAAGAAGTCCATAGGAACCACACTTAAATTTTTTTTTAATTGTGGTATGCTGCCCCTGAAGGTTTAACAGTATTGAACAGACTGGAGGAGCTCAACCTGTTTTTTATAAAAGACCAAAACAAGTCTTAAATTTAGTTTTCAAACAGTATTTTTAATCTTGTCCCGACGTTTCGCCGAAAGGCTTCATCAGGGGACTTACTGTTTACAACAGAAATCCAGTATACATTGATTAAGGTATAACATGCAACAGGCCATGGGTGTATATGAGCATTAATGCATGCCCCGGGTGCGTTGTGAGGTCACCAGCACAACAAAGGAATTCAGGACTGCAACCAGCCATAATTGGGTTGGTGTAGGTCCAACAGGTAGCCTACTTGTTCAGCATACAAGCACAGGATAAGGCACTGCACTCACAGAAAGGTTTGTATGAAAAAAGTCACCTGCTGTAGAGTCGTATTTAAAAAAAAAAAAAAAATTTATTAGCTGAATGACAAAACCGGGCTGTATACCCCACTTGTCCCGGCACTTCGAGAACATAATGTCTTCATCAGGGGGCATCCGTAAGTGTAGTGCCTTATCCTGTGTCTGCATTTTGAGGTATAAGGCCGAAGGCCAAGTTTGCATTGTGAGGTATAAGGCTGAAGGCTAAGTTAACAACCACCCAGGAAGTGCATTAATTCGTGCCCCCCACCCACACACCCATGGCCTGTTATGGGTTATTGCACTTATAAAATGTGTTTTTTGATTTAAAAAAAAAGGCGAAAGTTTTTTGTGTGTTTTAAATGGGAGAAGTGTGCGTGTATCCTGCCACATGGAAAAGTAGTTCACAACGGTGACAATTTAATAAGTTTTTAGTAATAAAAAAAGAGTTTTTGAATTAATATAAAAATATGATCTGTAAAGTTTATTATAAACAAAAATATTCCAGACACTTTTTGGGATGTTTACATTTGTTGATGATACGGGTCATTGAACTGCAAAGTGGAGCAAGTAGAACAAAAGGTTAACTTGCAAAGCAGTGACTGTTTTTTTTCTTTAACTGCCCTGCATGCTGCTGACGTGGACGACACTGGGGGATCATGATTTATCCCTCAGAGAAAATGTTCCTTACCGGCTGCAGGGGTTGAAATTAACTTTTGCAGCCACCAGCCAGCAGGGCTAGTAACTGTGAAAACCCACTAGCCCCACACACATTTCCACTGGCCCACTTCGTGTACATACGGAAGTGTTGCCTTCTCCAGTACAAGCCCGCAGGGCTAGTGAAATGAAAATCTTATTAGCCCGATACAAAGTCTAGCGGGCTGGTGCCACTTTCAACCCCTGGGCAGTCAGTGTCAGTGATGCCTGCTGTTTGACGGCCACCACACACTCTCCTTACCAGCAGAAACTAATCCCTGCTGTCCAGTGGCTGCCACTCTGTCCCTCTACACGGGCACTGCTGGAAGTACACAGAAATGCAGCCCTGTGTGGTTGAGAAGTATGAGCCGTGGGCGCTTCTGGAAAGTGCAGCCACTAATTTCATCCCTGCTGTTGGCCCCACTTGCACTAAGTTATAGCTGTTTGACTGTAAAGCTGCAGAACATACAGCCATGAGGGAGCTGGGGGTGTCTGTGACAGGCTGACAGCAGAGTGTGCAAATTGGGTTCTGATCCAGACCAATAGTACATCACATTTTAACTGTGATCTGTCACTCTTTTGGGATTTCAATTTCCCTCGCTAAGCTGACTTTTTAAATGTGCCGATTTCAGTGGCTGAACGTCACAGGGAGTGATTTCACTTTTTAACATATTAGGCTGTATGTGACAGCATATGTAGGTCGACAGTGAAGGTGTGGGTGTGTTGGGTATTAATGCCCACATGACCAGTTTTAACCAAAGTTTTTCAGCCTACTTCTCAACCCATTTTGTGTAACATATTGTAACATCTTTTTGTGGATATTTTTATTTAGTGCATGATACTACTAAAATAATTCCTTTTACCTGAGACTGTTAGCAAGCTTGAATTTTCATACTGTATTCGAAGTTCAAGTAGCGCTGGTTTACATCCTGTAATACAGTGAAATGCTTCTTAATCCTCTGTCTTTGCTTGCGTGAGATAGCAGCCTGTATTTTATGCTTTGACCTACCTACAACCATAGCAACACTTTTATAAAACTCTTATACAGAAGCAGAGTACCCCCCCCCCCATATCCCAGCAGTTCCACATTATCAGTAAATACAACATTCAGTTTAACACTAAGTTTACGTATATATCGGGCTTCAACATTGATATCATAATAGCACGTACTTCTTATTCAGACTCTCCAAACAACACTTATTAAAATGTCAGTGCCATCAGTATATCTGCATATGTAAAGTGGTAGCTGTACTTCTTGTATCCCAGTCTACAAGTCAAAAGATTCAATTATCAAGAGATTTTCTTTTAACAGCTTTACTTTGCTCTCCTAACATTTTAAACGTACTTACTCCATTTTCTCTGGCTTTCTTCCCTGATGTGCAGGAAGCGTGCGAAGGTTGTAGACCCAAGAGCGGGACTGTAAAGGGAAATCAGTAGGCCCAAGTTAAAACTTAAGCACGGGGCCTGATGGATGGATTTCAACTTAGCGGCGTGCAGACAAGTAATACACTGAAGTGTTTCTCAAGACAAGTTACTGCAAAAAAGAACTACTAGTGAACCATGTGGGGAATATTATTTCTAAAGAAAAAACAAAAAACGTCGCTGAGGGTTGAGGTGCTGGACGCCACACCAGCAACCCGAGCCTGAGTTACTGGGGGTCGGTGAGGGAGAAGGATTGAGCGTCCCAGTGACTGCTCTCCTTCTCCAGGGAGGGTGGGACGGGGATCCGTGGCTTTGCCGGGTTCTAGCGTGGCTGGGGGTCATTGTAATGGGTTGCTTCAAATGGGAAGGCATGGGCAAGTGCTCTGACATGTGGTGCGTGGGAGCACGATCACAGCATCTTCTGATGCCATTGCACACCCATGCCGGGTGGTGCCGCCTGCTCCAACTCTGGATGCTCCCTTGATCTGGACCCCCAAGCTGCCGAAGAGGACCGCTGTGCAGGACCGGAGGAAGGGGTAGAGCGGGGCTGTGAGATCAAGCCGGACTTGGGGGGGAACCATAGGTAACACCCCCCAGCCACAAAGGAGATAAAATATATACCAAAAAAAAGTGTTGCCACAGTTCTAGCTCAGTGTTAGACTGCTATCTCAAGTAAGCATACTGTAGATGGAAGATTATTACGAAAATGCCAACTGAAACGGGCCTCACGGTCTATAGAGTCTGCTCGAATGCACAGCTAGCACTTTATAATGCTGTTGCCCCACCCTTCTCCACCCCATCCTATTACCCCTTCCCCATCCCAGCCCCTCTTGAAGCTACCATCTTGCAGGCCACTACCTCACCCGGCAAGGAGTTCCACTTGTCCAGCACTTTCTGTGAAAAAATGTCTCCTCATCTCTGTCCTGAATCTACCCCCCCTCCCCCGTCTCATTTGGTGTCCTCTCATGTCCCTCCCCTTTCTCCTCTGGAAAATCTTCTTTGTATTAGTCTTGTTTATTCCCTTCAGATACTTAAAGGTCTCAGTCATATCTCCCCTGTCGCTCCTCTCTTCCAGAGAGTACCTATGCAGCTCCCCCAGCCTTTCCTTGTATGGCTTGCCCTCCAACTCCTGGATTATCTTTTTAGCTCTACGCTGTAGCCTCTCCAACAAATTGATGTCATTCAGTAATGGGTGCCAATATTGCGTGCAGTACTGCAGACAGGGCCTGACCAGCGAGCTATACAGGGGTCAGGATAACCTCCCTCTAGCTGTACACCCCAGCATTTTGTTGGCTTTTACCACCGCCCTTCTTCATTGAACAGAGTTGTTCATGCTCCCTGTTATGATCACCCCTGGGCCTTTCTCTTCTGTGGAGCAACCCAACTGAACCCCATTTAAGTGATAATCCCACCCCTGGTTCTGGGCTCCAAAGTGCAGAACTTTGCACTTCTTGGCGTTGAACCCCCACTGCCATTTATCTGCCCACTCCTGCAGCTTATTCGGCCCTCCTGCAACCCCTTCTGTGTCATCAACCACAGCTCCCACCTTGGTATCGTCTGCGAACAGACTGATTTTGCTCTGGATCCCATTCGAGATATCTGCAGTGAAAATCCCGAACAGTACTGGTCCCAGCACAGATTCCTGTGGTACCCTGCTCTTCACCACACTCGGTGATGAGACTTCCCTCCCCCACACCACCACCACCACCCTTTGCTGTCTCCCCTCAGCCAGTTCCTGATCCAGGTCATCATTTGTGGTCCTGCCCCACATACTTCAGCTTCCCCCCAATCTCCCATGTGGCACTGAATCGGAGGCCTTACTGAAGTCCAAGTACAGGATGTCCACAGCATGGCTCAGTTCCTGTGTCACCCAGTCATAGAACTTTACCAGGTCTGTCTGGCATGATCTGCCAATGACAAACCCGTGCTGCTGGTCGTCCTGGCTACCATGTGCCTCCAAGAAGCTCACAAGCCTCTCCTTTCAGATGGTCTCCATGAGTTTGCCCACGATTGAAGTGAGGCTCACTGGCCTGTAGTTCCCTGGTTCATCCTTTGGCCCACTTTTATGGATGGGCACCACATGGGCCATCCTCCAGTTTTGTGGCACACATCCTGTTTCCGGAAGGTACTGAACAGGTCTGCCAGTGGCCCCGCAAGGACCTTTGCCAGCTCCTTCAGTACTCTAGGGTGAATGCCATCTGGCCCAGGTGCTTTGTCCACTCTTAATGCTCTCAACCCCTCCAGTACTCTGCCCTCTGTAATCCCTACATCTGTTGTCCTCTTCCCCCCCTTACCCATTCCCCCACTTGCCTGAGGTATTTGCCACCCCCTTCTCCTGCGTGAACACAGAGCAGAGGTACTCATTCAGTGCCTCTGCCTGCCCGCTTGTCCACCCACCCCCTATCTTTCTTGATCCTCATAAGCTAGTCTTTGCTTCTCCTTTTCTTGCCTATGTAACAGAAGAAGTCTTTCTCTCCTCTTTTGATCCCCTGCGCCAGTCTCGGCTCTCTAGAGGCTTTGGTCCCCCTGACCAATCTGGTGATCTAACATACTAAAATGCCAGCAGAATAGGCCTAACAGTCTTTTGTGTCTGCTCGTTTGGTCAGCCCCCACCCTGAGTGCTGACCTTGCTGCCCCCCTCGCCTTCTCTGGCTTCTCCCTTCCCAGTTCCGGATATTCTTGCTGCATTGGATTTTGCTTCCAGAACCCTTCCCCTGTACCTGTCCCACCCCCTCTTGAACCCCTCCACTGTCTCTGCCTCCACCAGCCCCCTAGGCAGTGCATTCCATGGCTCCACCACCCTTTCAGTGAAGTAGCACCTCTTCCTTTCTCCCCTGAATCTTCCCCCCTCCAGCTTCCACCCATGCCCTCTAGTGGCCCCTTCCTCCTTCCTTTGAAGCACCCTGACTGTTCCTCCCCTATTTACCCTCTTCATGTACCTGAAGACCTCTATCATGTTCCCCCAGTCCCTTTTCTCTTCCAATGTGTACATATTTAGCTCTTCAAGCCTCTCCTCATAGGTCCTGTCCCCCAAGCCCCAAATCATTTTGGTTGCCCTCCTCTGGACCCTCTCCAGGAGTTTAATGTCCCTCTTTAAGTGTGGCCTCCAAAACCGCACGCAGTACTTGAGGTGCGGCCTCACCAAGCAGTTATACAGAGGGAGCATCACTTCCCTCCTTCTGGAGGTGATCCCCCTAGCGATGCATCCCAGTATCCTGTTGGCCTTGGCTGCTGCCCTCCTACAAGTCTCCGAGTTGTTCATCTTGACATCCACCACCATCTCCCTAGACTTTTCCCTGTATACATCTTTATCTTTTCCCTTCCCGTTTTCCTATACTTCCGAAATGCCACCCTCTTGGCTCTCACCCCTTCCCTGACCTCCGGTGACAGCCAGCTGGGTTTCTTTGCCCTGCACCACTTCTTTTTTTTTTTTTTTCTTTAACATGCTTTCTTTCAACTGGCTCCTGGTCGGCACCTCTCTTCATCGCATCCCCCTTTTGCATTCAGCCACTGTCCGGTCAGTCCCCCAGCTTCTTAAAGGCCCTTGCCTTATTCCCCCATGAATTGCCTCTGGTGGCAGGGAGCCCCCCTCTCACCTGCCAGGTCCGGATCCAGTTCCTGCGATGCCTCTGAAGCCAGGGCACTCCAGGACGGCCTTCAAGCCACAGCGACCAGGATGCCATTTTGCCTGCTTTTCTCCCCCTTATGGGGCACGGCATGCAGTGACGCCAATGATGTGGTCACACACGCTCCCACATGCGCCACATCCAGCATCTGCCACGCTCCCACTCCCTTGCAATCATGACACCATGTCGCCAACCCCTAGTCACCGCTTAAGGGTCAGGTGCGCAGCCATCAATGTCCCCCCAGATGGAGAGCAGTCCACCGGATGCTCGATCCATATCCCCCCCGCCGATCCCTGCTCACTCCAGAGTACGGGTCGCTGCAGTGGCGAGAGGTGTGGCCTCCAGCGCCTCCACCCTCAGTGCCACCAGGCCAGCCTTTGCCCTACACTTCTTGGTTTTTTTTCCTAGTATAGGTCTCTGTTGCCTCAGCCACCCCTCCCCTTATTATATTCTACTTCTGATCTGCATCCATGTGTTGTTAGATGTCTGCCAAGTGCTTGCTCAGAATTTCCCCCATCATCCTAAAGTCTGACCCCCTAAACTCGACCACCCTTGTATCCATGCCCCCTTGTCCCTCCCCATGTTTAGCATGAACCACACCAAGTAGTGGTCACTCTCAGCAAACAGTTCCCCACTTCTAGGGTCCTTACAGCTACTCCATTATCCAGTACAAGGTCCAAAGTCCTTTCAGGCCATGTCGGCCCCTGTACCAGCTGTGTCAAGAAGCTGTCTTGAAAAGCTTCCAACAGGACCCCCTCTCTTGCACTTTTGGTGGCAGGTGTGCTCCAGTCCTCCCCCGGTAGGGTGAAATCTCCCACCACCACCGTGCTTCCCTTCCTGCTTACCCTTGGAATTTGATCTGCTAGTTCCTGGTCTAGGTCACAACCCTGAGATGGTGGCCTATATACTACCCCCATCCTCAGTGTTCTATTCCTCGCATCCCTGAACTGCATCCACAGAGCTTCTGTCCTTTCCTCCTCCCCTTCCTCCCTTATGCACTCAGTCCCCTCCCTCACATAGACTGCCACCCGTCCCCCATTCCCCTTGACCCTATCCTTTCTGAGTAACCTGTACCCTGGGGTCATCCTATCTCAATCCTGGTACTGAGTGGCCCATATTTCTGTGATGGCTGCTATGGGCACCAGTTTCACCGCCAAGAGAGCCTGTAACTCTGCTGTTCTGCACCTTAGGCTTCTTGCGTTCAGTGAGACCACATTCCAGCCTGTTGCCTCCCCAACCTTACCATTCCTCTTCTCCTTCCCCCCCCGGTCCTCTCTGTTCCCCTCCTCACTGCTTTCACCTCTAACTAGGGGGGTGAGCACCCAGTGCTCCCCTTTCTGGACATTGTTTCTAACAACGGTCCCCTCGCAGTCGCCATCCCCCCTTTCACTGTATTAATTACAGAATGTAAACCTGAGAGATACTTAGTTCGACTGTGAAAATTCAAGATTGCTAGCAGTTTCCGGTAGTATGAATCACATTAGTAGCATTAAGTAGCAAATAAAAATATCCACAAGAAGATGTGTTGTTGCATAAACTGTATTACTAATTGATTTGTATTGGATTTCTATTGTAGACAATAAGTTCCCTGAAGAAGTGTTTTGGCGAAATGTTGGAGGAAGATTAACAGATTGTTTGAAAACTAAATTTAAGACTTGTTTTGGTGTTTTACGAAAAAAGAGGTTGAACTCCCCCAGTCTGTTCCATATTGAGGAGGGGGTGAGTACCTGAATGCCCTACTGTGGGGTTGGGGAGGTTTGTGCAAACCACAGGGCAGGTAAGGGAATTCTTTGGGGACTGGAGCAGGTGATGAAAGGGTGGGACAATTGCCAAGCGAGGCAGATGATAGTTGTAACTGGGGGGGGATTTCAATCTGCTGCATCCTGAGATTGTGCCTACTCTTCAGACCGTCTTTACTTCACCGGCCCAGTGGTGTGGAGGACTGAAGTGCTAGGCACCTCCACTCCTGCTTTGCTGACTACCCTGGTTCAGGAACGGACGCGGTTTGCTCTGGGGCTGGCTGTGGGAGATTAGAGTGCCCCAAGGACAGCTTTCCCCCCTTGGAGAGGTGGGTAAGTGCATCCCACTAGGAGGCTGCCACCTGGAGGTTCTAGGTAGCAGTGCAGCATAGCATCTTGGAAGGTGCCCCGTCCACTTGACGCTTGAGGTGTCTGCTGAGGCAGAACTCTCACAACGTGTCATTTTGCTTGCTGCGGGCTCGGGGAGAAAACCAGAGGAAAACTCTTGACCATAGCAGGATGGAGGCCTGGTTACCCCGAAGGCCCATACTGGCAACTGGTCTTTCCAGAGTCCTCAGGCAGATGATTGATGTCAACCAACAGTGCTAAGTCCCAGAGAAGCCAGGCGATGGGGCTGGGGGAACCAGATTAGGATGTGGGCTGTCATCATTACAAAAAAAAAAAGATACTAATTTGGGGTGGGGGAACCCTTTTACATAGTGCATTCAGATTAAAGGTCATTGTTAAACCTTGTGAGCTACATGTAAAAAGAATTTCAGTTTCACGTAGAGCCTTAGAAACCTAGATAACTGAAGACTGTCTGCTCTGATGTCCTATATTGAAAGTACTCTGTCCTTCCTGGACTGTTGCTGTTCCTTGCCTGTGTTGTGTTCCTGATAACCCCCTGGAAGGAAGATGTCCCATTGTGCTTCAAATCCTGATAGTCTCAGTACTGATCACATTGCCACCTGCCTACCACCCACTCTGTGAACAAATATTTTCTGATGTCCTTTTTTGTTTTCCCCCCTAAAACTTGAGTTGTGCTCCTTGGTTGTACTCTCCTTAACTTGAGCAACTGCTTTCAGTTTAACCTATTATTGTATATGTCTGCATCTGTTTCTATGTTTCTATCATGACCTTTATTTTCTCTCCTGTGCTGCAGAACGTACATGTTAAGACTCTCCATCTGTCCTCAAAGGACCTGCCGTGCTGACCATGGATCACTTGTGTAGCCTCCATGGAATACTCTCTAGTTTTCTTGCCTTTATGCCATAATGCACTGGGAAAGGTTTTTAAACTACTGCTAATTGTCACACCCCCGTCCTTTCTTCCCTCGAGAGCTCCACCTCGACCCCACTGATTCAGTATTCTGTCTGCAGAGTTTTGTTACCAGTTTGCATCAACTTTGCATTTCTTGGTCTTTAATTTCTGTTGTCAAATTCCAGACCTCTGCTCCATCCTTTTTCAAGTTTTTTTTTATGTTGCGAATCCCTTCTTCACCATCCACTCTCCCACAGTGTTTTGTGTCCTCTGCAAACAAGCTCACATTCCTCTGGAACCCCACTCTAAGGTTGCTTTCTTAAAATGTATTTTAACATCAGCCTCAGGACTAACCCCTGCAGTGCCACACTGGTGACCCATCTGATAACAGTGGGGTTCACTCAATGAACGAGGCAGATCTTTCAGCAGGGGGCACAGTCTAGGCCTTACCAGTGCTAAAGTGCTTGTTAAATTCTATTGTTCTATGTAAACAGAGAATTTTCCAGTTAAGACTACTCTCTGTGTCCTGTCACCCAGTTCCAATCAACCTAGTTAGCCCTTCCCCCAGTCATAAGTCTCCTGCCTTTTATGCATACTGTATCTTAAAGGAATATTACAGGCTTTGAAGTTGAATAAAACTAGGGGTTTTGGAACCCATGCAGGCTTACTTGACTTTAGCTTGTCATTCCAGGAAGACAGTGCAGTTTTTATTTTAGCCCCCATCGAAACGGAAGGGATCTCAAATAGGCCCGAGTAAGTGACCAGCTGACCCCTTCAGCTTTCCGGTCTGCTGGCCCTTCCCCCATGCTCAGGCGTTTTATGTCATGTCTAACTAGGGTGCTTGGGGTCGAGACCCATATAAGCCAGTGGAGCCGTTGTTTAAATGTGGATTTTATATATGTTACTATAACATTGTGTGTCTATAGTAACACACCTGCTTGACTAACCTGGGCTGGCAGACCAGGAAGTGGACGGATCGGCTAGGCACATGCTTCGGCCTGTTTACGATCCCTTCTCTTTCGATGGGGTCTAAAATAAAAATTGCACTTTCTGCATGAAATGGCTTAAGCTAGAGTCAGGGAAGCCTGCATGAGTTCTAAAACCTCCAGTTTTATTTAGCTTAAAATCCTATAACATTCCTTTAAAGTGTTTTTTAAAAGATATGAACAGCTGCAATGACCATTTGGTGAATACGGGCAGACGGAGGAATAGAAGGTGGTTAAGCAGAGAGAGGTGGCATGACTTACTGAGAGTCACTCTGTGAGTAAGTGAGACGTGCTGTTCAGATCTGGACTTCCAGGTTCGCAGTTCTGTGCTGTGAGCGCCGGGCTGCACCGCCTGTCATTGCTCTGCATCCCACTGTTGATCTCTCTCTCTCTCGTTGGGTGCCATGGAGTCTCTTCTAACTCTCACTGACTTGTGAAACTTGTATTTGGCAGTAATCCTTGACTATTGTACAGATGAAAGTTTGTCATCTATATTTATTTATTTTTTTCAGCTTGTGCCATCCTCGCCAATTCGCATACCCAGTAGCCGACTACATCAGATCAAACGGGTAAGCAATATTTGTTCTGATTTGTAACTTAAAAAAAAAATTTATGTAGCAGCATTAACCCATCAAATTGATACAAACTAATGTGGATATATAGATGTATATGTGTGTGTGTATATTTTTATTTTAAACTTTTGACACGTTAAAGAATTAAGTGATGTGTTATTGTCATTGTAGTTCTCCTTTGCATAGCACCTAAATGAAACAGAAGAATGCAATTATGAATTCAGTTTAGAGTCATTAAGTAACAATACACTGATTAAGCATGGGAAGCCTTTGGAGTTGGTAGTAGTGGAGTTACCCGAATTGGAAATGAGAAATCATACCATCACTTTTTGCTTTGCTTCCATATGAACCAAAAATATAACATTTTTAAAAAGAGGGTTTTACAGTTTTTTTTTTTCAAGTTTAGTATATTTCTATTGTATCAAAATACTGAAACTGTTTGTCGATTTTAGTGAAATGTATTGTTAGTATATCGATACAGTGAGTGCATTTCCTGTACCTGTACTGAGAAAAATGCACTTATCTGGATGATTGCAAGGTGTGACTGATCCCCTGCAGCTTCTTCAGACTTCTTCAGACTTCTTCTTATGACCCAGGTTGTTCTAGTGCTTCAGGTACTTTTATCTTGTATGCGAGGCCCTCATGTGCAACCTGGCCAAAGGGACCGAAACATTGGCTGCTGCCATTAGGCCTGTTAGCCCCCAAAATGTCCTGGCTGGGAAATACTGGCTCTGAGCCACTGCCTGGGCAATAAGGCGGTCTGCCCTCTCTGGGGGAAGGAAGGTCTTGCCCCGAGTAGAGTCCGGAACCGCTCTTATGTACTGTAACGGGATCAGTACAGATTTGGGCAGATTGTCAGTAGTGCCCAAAGACTGGAACAACTGCTGGGTGCTCTCTAGAGTTAACAGGAGCTCCCTGGACTGGGCTTTCAGTAACCAGTCATCCAGATACGTGAACACAGAGTCCTTCCTGCCGGAGAGCTGCTGCTACAGCTGCTGAGCACTTGGTAAATACGCGTGGCACAGAGGATAAGCCAAAGGGCGGCACTCTGGATTGGTAATGCTCCCCCTGGAACACAAGCTGCAGGTATCTCCTTTGAGGGGGGCAAACCATGATATGCAGATAGGCATCCTGCATATTGAGGGAGCATAGCCAGTCACCCTGCTTGATCAGAGGAAGAAGGATGTGCAGAGTGACCATCCGGAACTGTTTGTACTGGCAAAAAAGCCTCGGCTTCTTGAGGTTTAGAGTGGGCCTTAAATCCCCTGTTCTTTTGGGAACCAAGAAGAACCTGGAGTAGAACCCCTTGTTTCTTTGATGCCAGGGCACTGGTTCTAGTGCCCTTCTGCGCAACAAGTTGAGCACCTCCTTCCTGAGCACTTCTGTGTGGTCTAGAGGACTGGAGGATAAGAGGTAGGAACTAGGGGAACATCTGGAGACTGTTCTAGAAGTTCTGGAGCATGGCCCTTTTCGATTATCTGCAGGGTCTAAGCATCTGTGGTAATGGTTGTCTAGTAGGACAGATGGAGGGAGAGCCTACCTCCTACCACCACTTCCTTGCTTGTAACAAGAGGAGGGCTGTCTGTCAAGGAGTCAGACTGTGGCTGATCTGTTGGCCGGGGCCGCACCTCCTCCTCTGGAGTGCTTAGCAGAGGGACCAGCGGTGGAGGAGGGGGTAGGCAAGGCAGTGCAGGCCCTGCATTCGCCCTGAATCTTGGTTCCAGAAACAGGCCTGTGAGAGAGCTTATGAAAGGAGGTCCTCGGTCTGCTACTGGGTTGGGTATGATAAAGGAAGTGGACAGACATAGTAGCCCTGCAGATCATTGATAATATCCTGCACATCAGGACCAAAAGGGTTTGTGGCCCACACAAAAGGGGCATGCAGCACCTTTTGCTGGACATCAGCTGCAGAGTCAGAGACTCCTAAGTCAGGAGTGACTTCTGAGGCAAATGTCGGAGGCAGCTGCCCTGGCTGTAGTATCAGCAATATCATAGGTGGCTCTGAGGAGATGCTTATGGACATTTTCCGAGGCCTGGAGAACTTTGAGAAGCTCTTGTCTCTGGGAACCTTCAGGGAGGGCCTGTGCAGCAGCTTTGCCCTTCTTGGAGGATAATCTGATATTTAATCAAATGAGCCAAGTAAGTAATTGGCAGGTCTAAGGCCTAGAGTGGCAGAGGCGAAAGTCCTTTTACCCAGAGGTCTAACCATGATTCCCGGTCAGGGGGCAGGGAACTAAGGTGCTTAGGGGCCTTAGTCCTGTCATGAGCAGCTTTATTTACCATCGAGTCGGTTTCCGACTGGGCTTCATAAAAGGGCAGCCCCTGAGGAGCCAGGTAAAGCTTGTCAGTCTTTCTGGACATGGCTGGTACCAGGTTGGGCCTGTGCCAGGCAGCAGTGGCAGCATCATTCAGTGCTACCAGCAGGGGAGGAATAACTTTGGATAGAGATTCTGGGATCTCCGAGAAATCCACCAGATTCTTCCTTGTGACATCCTCTTCCTCAATCTGAAACCCCATAGTGCAGGAGAGCTGCTTCATGATGTTGAAGGAGGGGTCCTCCGGAGGGAGACCTGAGGGTGGGTTTAACGGAGTCCACAGTCCTGGAGCAAACAGTAGACCTATCAGGAGTCCACTTAAATGTCTTCCTCCTCCTCCTCAGAGATGGTGAGATCAGGTGTCTTCTTCCTCCTCCTCAGGGATGATGAGATCAGGATGGTATTCCTCTTTGACGTCTGTCTGTTCTGAGGCAGGGACTGATGGTTAGAGTACCGACGGCTCTCTAGAAGGCCTGGGGGGGGCGGGTCAAACTGGCGCCGATGCCGAGGCGACCCCCGGCAGAATGGGCAACGATGGCCCAGGCCATGGAACAAACTGTTGTATGAGAGACATGGTAGTGGAGGAAAGAACAGCATTAAGGTCGGTGGGAAAAGGAAGCTTTGTTGACACAGGCATCGATGGAGGGGATGCGGAGCCCAGCTCCGACAAACCGCAGTTAGCTATAGCAGAAGCAGTGGAGCCCAGCGCATGTGGACCTCAAGATTTGAGAGGTCTCGATAGCAGGGCTGGGGCCGATGACACAGAGGCCGATGGCCCCTCCGCAGCCCTGTGAAGGCTGGGAGAAGTCTCCTCTGTGTTGGGCCTGATAGGAGCAGAGACCTGCACAGAGCGAGGTGCCAGTGCTACAGCGGTTGATCAGGTGATCCCAGGAGAAGAGGAAGAAGAAGAAACCAACAGGGACAGGGATAGTCATTGGGGAGGGGTGGTTTCTTAGGGCGGTCCTTATCCTGACGAGAGTGTTTCCCTGAGGACTTGTCCCGAGCCTTGGTGGCCTGGGAGCCTGAAAAAGACGCTGGTGATTGGGAGGTTGGAAGACCTCTGCTCTCCGCTGGCTGCCTGTTGCTTCATGAGGAACTTCTGCAGGGCTTTCATGTGTCGGCGCCGGGTGGTGAGGTTGAACTTAGGGCACAACTCACAGGGGAGAACATTGTGGCAAGGCCCGAGACAGCAGACACAGAGTTCGCGGTCATTGGTTGAAGAAATCTTCTTTCCACAGCGACGGGAAAGAGCTGACGAGGGATTAGTTGTTGACTTACAAAGACAAAAGGAATCGCTTTAAAATAGTGATTCAAAGGCAAATACCAGAGGAAAAAACGTAACAAGTTTTTGCGGTCGAACTGAGCGGCAAAGCTTCTGCAGAGTCTGCGCGAATGATCAGTGGGAAAGAACTGGGGAGGGAGCCTAATAGACAGATGCAGAAAAATGCTTCCATGTGCTGCTGATGCCTGACAGATAAGTTCCATAGGTGTGACTTGATGACACAGATGGCCCAGAAGAAGATATATTGTTCCTATCCCAAGGAAGATGCATCTGTTGTACACACCCACGACTCTGCTGAGGTAATTCAGGTTTCTGCAGCAGAGGTGACAGCTGACAGTGGGCCAAGCTGCTTGTTTACTATTTCAAGCCAAGCTGTTTTCTGTGATGTATTTTGCCGTTGTAGAAGCTTTTTTGTTGTGGAGGCGGTGGTGGCACAGGAGGATCAGTATAGGGTCACAGTGCAAGGAAACTTCTCTTTAGGATCATCAGTGCATATACTGGTGTAGTGTTTCATTTTCAGTCTTTATTATGCTGCCCAAGGGCTTGACAGTATTAGCCTAGAGGTTAGAGTAGTGAGCTGTGAATGAGCTTGGTACATCTAGCAGACCTGGGTTTGATTCCCGCAGTCTCCACTTGCATATTCTGTGATCCTGAGCAAGTCATTTAACCTCCCAGTGCTCCTGGATCACCCCTGAAAACTGGCCTTGTGTCTAGTGTGCCTTACCCGGTTACCAAAAAATAAAGGATTAATTTGCATACTGCTGTACAAACATATAAATATTCCAGTAGCTAAAAGCCTTGGTCTACTTTGCTCGTGTGTGCGGGCCCCCCCCCCACACTTCGTGTCTACAGAAGGACATGCCCCTCTCCCCAAATCCTTCTGTCTGCTGTCAAGCCTCCCTTCCACCAGCCACTTTCCTCCTCTTTCTGTCCCAGCCTGTCTTAAAGCTGTCTACTGTTTTTAGAGAGACTGCTTCCTCTGGTAACTCATTCCTCTTAGCCACTACTCTCTCAGTGAAAAAGTTCCTCCTAGTCTGTCTTGAATCTTCCCCCTACTAACTTTATGCCCCCTAGTGGACTTGTTCCCATTCAGACTAAAGAGGACCTCCATATTCACCCTGTTAATACCTTTAAGGGATTTGAAGGTCTTGATCATATCCCCCTCTCCCTTCTGTCCACAAGGGAGTACATGTTAAACCCCTTGAGCCTCTCTTCATAGGTGTTGCCCTTCTCTGGACTGTCTCCAGCAAGTTAACATCATTCTTAAAGGAACCAATAGTGCACACTGCACTCCAACTGATAATCCCCCTGGCTATATACAGCCCAGCATCCGATTTGCTTTTGCTGCTGCTCTCCTGCAGTGTGCCGAGTGCTTCAGGTCATTTGTGGTGATTACCCCCAAGTCATTTTCTTTCTCTGACTTGATAACCTGCCCACCACCCAGCCAGTATTTGGTCTCTGGGTTTTTCACCCCCACGTGCATAACTTTGCACTTTTTTGCATTGAACCTCAGTTGCCAAATGCCGGACCACTTCTGTAACCTAGGCAGGTCTTCGCTAAGGTCCTATCTCCCCTCCTCCGTGTCCACCCTCCCACAGAGCTTTGTGTCATCTACGAACAGGCAGATTTTACTTTTAATCCTATCTGCTATGTCAACTGCAAATTGTCAAATGGAGATCAAACTGCATTTTTTTATTTTTTATTTTAGTCTTTGATAACCGGGTAAGGATCACTAGGCACAAGTGCCTGTTTTCAGGGGCGACCTGGGAGCACTGGGCGGTTAAGTGACTTGCTCAGAGTCACATAGTATGCAAGTGGAGGTCGTGAGAATCAAACTCGGGTCTGGTCTGCTGGATGTATCAAGCACATTCACACCTCGTTCCTCTAACCTCTAGGCTATACTGCCAGCATCTCAAGGTTAACCCCCTGAGTTGCAAACAGCTTTTTGCAATCATTTCACAGTTTAACTATATACCTTGCACCCTCTATTATCTGCCACCCTCCTTGTCCGCCAGCCTGACCTCCTGTACCGTTCTCTCTCTGTGGAAATTCCCCTCTATTATCCGCCTCCATCTGCCATCCGCCAGCACTTTTCTGGTGTACAGGCCATATCTTCCTAATGTTATTCTCCCTCTATTATCCGCTAAGTCACTGGCACTGATGTGGTGCACTATTATGGTCCCAATTTTTTGGTTCCTTTAAATGTCTTTATAAGACATATTTTACAGTGCACTGCTGAGGACTATGTTACCTTTGAGAATAGAATTGAGGTGTTCAGTGTCATCATTCATGAAGGGATTATTGAAACTCAGGAGTGGAGAAAAGGAAGATTTCATATTGGAAGCAAGGATGGAGTTTCACATTGTTTTGCTTGTCTGAGGCCTGGACTAGTGCAGCTAACCCTCTACTTGTCCATCTCAACTAATGCATTTTCCATGGCCGATAATGAAGTTTAAAAATGTCTGCTTCAGCAGGCTCCAGTCATCATGCTAATTTCATTCATTGTTTCAGATGGCTAGGTATTATTATAAGAGCTGTAATTACATGGCACTTGGCAGTGCAAGGTGGGGATCCCACAAAAGACTCTGTGTGAGTCATTGTCACCCCATTGTTAGAAACATAGAACGTAGAAACATAGAACATCAAAGCATAGACTTTGACGGCAGATAAGGACCGCTAGGCCCATCTAGTCTGCCCATTTCCCTACCTACAGGATAGGCCGCAGATCCTAGTTAACCAACAGCCTATTTCTTCCTACCCCCCACAAGAATTGCCTTATGTCTGTCCCGTGCATTCTTGAATTCTTCCACAGTTTGACCCCACAACCTCCTCAGGAAGGCTGTTCCATGCATCCACTACCCTCTCTGTGAAATAATACTTCCTCACATTGCCCCTGAACCGCCCTCCTTCTATCTTTAAATTGTGTCCCCTTGTTCTTGCAAGTCTCTTTCTGAAAGATGCTACCCTCTTGGTTGATTCCACTGAGGTACTTAAAAGTTTCTATCATGTCCCCCCTCTCCCTTCTTTCCTCAAGGGTATACATATTAAGCTCCTTCAGTCTCTCCTCATACGGCTTCTCTTGCAGACCCTGCACCATTTTAGTAGCCCTCCTCTGGATTGCCTCTATCCTGTCTATGTCCTTGCGGAGATGGGGTCTCCAGAACTGGACACAGTACTCCAGATGGGGTCTCACCAACTGTCTGTACAGAGGGATAATAACTTCCTGTTTTCTGCTGATGGTGCCTCTCCCTATACACCCAGTATACCCCCAGCCCTCCCTACTGCCTTCTCACATTGCTTGCTAACCTTAAGGTCATCTGATATGATTACCCCCAGGTCCCTTTCCTTTTTTGTTGTTGTTACTACCTCCCCACCCATTGTGTATTCTTCCCCTGGGTTCTTGTTTCCTAGGTGCATTATTTTGCACTTCTTTGTATTGAATCCTAGCTGCCATACTTCTGACCATTACTCCAACCTTGCCAAGTCCCTTTTCATCCTTTCCATGCCTCCTTGTGTATCAACCCTGTTGCAGATCTTTGTGTCATCTGCAAAATGGCATACTTTTCCTTCCAGTCCCTCTGCAATGTCACTGATGAAGACATTAAAAAGGACTGGACCCAATACTGACCCAATTTCCAACTAGTGTTCAAGCTGTAATCGGGTGAAATGCTGTTAAGTCATTAGCTTCCAATGTTCTGGGTTTGTGTTTCCATGTCTGTTGATTTGCCCCCACATTATTAAGGCCACTGTCACTCATTTTCATACATTCTGAATATAATTGTCCAACATTTTAGTGTCAAAATGGTGGGGTTTTTTTTGTTTTTGTTTTTTCATCCCAGCCTCCTCATAGTCACTCCCTCTCCCTCTCTCTTCCCAATCTCTCAGCTCTGTACATTCCCTGGACACCACTGCAGGTCAGTGAAAGTGGAGGACATGAATGCTTAAATGAAATTCATCATGCCCAGATAAAGGCAGACAGATGTCCATCACTGATTATTTTAAAGTTGATTGATGATAAATGAGAAATGAACTAAACTAGATGTTAATAGTCATACTGTGATTGTAGTATTTTGTTACCGAACTGTACACATATAAGGAAACTAAATACTTAAATACCGAAATGCAGTCATATGCTAATGCTCCCATGTTTAACAGTGCAGCATAACTTACCTCTGTTATCCACCACCCTCTATTATCCACCAGAAAGTTGTTGCACCAAAGTTGGCGGATAATGGAGGGTGCACTGTACATTTTCAAATGAAGGGATCCCAGTTTCTCACAAACATTTTCACACAAGGATTCACATTTACTGTTATACCCACAGATACGTGAGGGTGAAGAAAACCTAGAAACAGCAAGTGAAGATAGGGAGACAGCAGGAGGGGGAGAAAAGGGAGACTGTCAGTGATCAGTTCCTAGGTCTCACAAGAAAATTTGATTGCACAATCAGGCAGACAAGAGACAGAAAATGAGAGGATAGAACAGATACTTGTTTTTAACTCTTTCTGCATAACAAATGGGACACGGCCTTATTCAATCCTGTCACACCGATCCCCACAAGTGCTCGCTGGTATCTAGTGGCTCCCTCTCCCCTTAAGTTCTCCCTCATGTCCAGTGACACCCTCTCCCCTTCGCCATAAGTACTAGTGACACCCCAGCTCCACTATGTTGGTCCCTGATGGCGACTGGCACCTCCTTGACTGGGCACCATCTAGCTCGCACACCTGGCTCGCAGTTACTGACTAAGGAAGCGTGGTTGGGAAGGGTGGTGGGACTGACCTGATCCCTGATGGCCATGTTTATTGAGGTTTTACATTATACATCACAAATGCATAAAACTAACCAATGATGCTAAAGTAGTTTCTGCTCATCTACTTGACTGGGTGCCATCTAAGTTTCACAACTAGTGTAAAAACAAAACACCCATCTTGGCCCCATACCCGCCTCACTCCTGTTCTCTTAGCAACTCGCCCCAAAGTTCTGAAGTATGCGAAAAAAATTCTTAATGCAGCACACCACCAGTCATATCTTAACAGTCTCACTGCTGGGCCAGAATGCCGGCGGTCTCACGCAATACCGCAAAGCACTACTGGGAGATACTGCTGGTATTTGGGTCTGGCGGTGATACTGTTAGTGGCCACTGCATTAAGGATATTTTTTCACGTTCTACAACTTTTGGTTGAGTTACTGACTAAGAAAACCCAAGGAGGAGTTACCAGCTAGGAGGAGTGCAGCTAGCCCAGACAGAGGAGGAGGAGAAGGATCTGGGTGTGCTCATTACAGGGTCAATGAACAACTCGGCACAATGTAGGAAGGCAGCTGCAAAGGCCAACAAAATGCTGGGTTGTATTGCAAGGGGTATATCCTCGAGGAGGGAGGAGGTGATTCTGCCATTGTATAGGTCATTAGTTAGACCACACCTGGAGTACTCATGGCAGTACTGGCGTCCGTATCTGAAGAGGGACATTAAGTTACTGGAGGGAGTGCAGCGCAGGGCGACAAAGATGATCAAGGGGCTGGGGGACTTACCATACGAGAGGAGGTTGAAGGAGTTGAACATGTACTCACTGGAGGAGAGGAGAGACAGGGGTGACATGATTGAAACCTTTAAATACATGAAAGGAATAAACAAGACGGGTACAGAGGGGCTGTTCAAAGTAAGGGAGGGGAGGGCCACCAGAGGCCATGATATGAGACTGGAGCGAGGAAGGTTCAGGAGGGAGATGAGGAGACACTTTTTTACAGAGAGGGTGGTGGCTGGGTGGAATGCGTTACCTGCAGAAGTGGTATGCAGTAGAACAGTGGACTGCTTCAAACGAAGATGGGACAGGACAAGGGGGAGGGTTAATGAGGGGAAGGGAGGGCAGCTGCAGAATAGGGATGCTAGCTGCACATTCGAGCAGACTTGATAGACCTCTAGGCCTTTATCTGCTGGCAAATTTCAGATGTTCAGAAACATATAGGTGGGAGAGTGGTGGGGCTGAGATGGGTGGGGGGAAGGTTTGGCAGGCTGGGGAGGGGGGGTTCTCACTGTCATGAGGCAGTTTGCACAATGCCCTGGGCCAGTACATTAACGTTAAATTTGACCCCTAGGATCTGGGGTGGGAAACAAATTAACTAGGTGTATTAGTAACTGGCTGGAGGGAAGAACTCAAAGGGTAGTTTCCAGCAGAGAATACTGCGGGGTTAGAGAAGTCACTAGTAGAGTACCTTTGGAGCCAGTCCTGAGGCTGGTCCTTTTCCATTAATTTATCTACGATGTAACAAGGGAACAAGGGCAGACTAGATGGGCCAGTGGGATGCTTTTCCTGCTGACCACTTCCTGTGATGTAGTGGAGGGAACCCAGGGTAAATCGTTCTCTTTGCAGATGATGCCAGAGGCTTGTTAGTTGAACCCTGAAACCACTCTGTATCAAAACCGAATTTTAAAATCGGGAAATCATCTATGACAAAGACGTTCCAGCACTCTCCCTATAAAGATGTCACAAAATGTCTGAGCATGGTGATGGATCCAAGTCAGGAAGTGGAAAGGGATCCTGTGGCCATCCCCTCTGGGGAGGTGGGGGGCTAATTTCGATTCCTTCCTTCGGGGGCTGTTTAATAAAGTTGGCAAGCATACTGGAGGAGCCCCCAGTGAGGTGAGGGAGCTCCCGGTTTCTAGGTTTTGAAAAGAAAAATTCTCAAGAAAGATTCTTTTTAAGTTTTGTGGTTTACTACCATCCAAGTTGCTTATAGGCAGCAATGGTCTCTGAAAAGTCAGCAACTAGGTGGGCAAGCGTTCCTTATATTCCTTCAGACTCCATGTTTCTGTTGCCGTTGGGCCTCTTGAGAAGAAAATCGTCCCACCGTCTCCTGCAGTAAATATATTTTTGTAAACAATATTTAGTGTCTTGAGAGGTGGCAGATTGACAACACTTGCAGCCGAAGCATGGGCAGCCACAGGTCAGCTTCCCCATCCAGCCCTACCACTTTGCCTCAGTCCTGTCCAGGAAGGGTATTTTCTGGTGGATGTGAGAGTAGTTCAAGCTCCATTCTAATCTGGCCCTTGATCTTTAAAGCAAGACTGCCAGTACAGGTTCTGATTACTGTCAGTTGGCTTGGTGGTCTCTGTAAGCCAGACACATTGTATAGAAGTGGACAGAGAACACAAATTCCTTATCATTATTTAGTTTATACAGCATTGAGCACTAAGACGGAACCTCCCTTTTACAGGGCTGCTTGTTGATGGCCTCAAATGCAGCTGGAAATGCAACTTTTGCACGTATATTTAGTAGTAGTAGGTGTCCTTCCACAGAGGGCGCCATTTCCAAAAATAACCTAAATTATAAAATGCCCAACTATACAGACTGTACTGGATATATAAAAACATAAAAGAATTGTAATCATACATACGTGTAACTAGTCCACTCTAGATGATCCCCAAATGGTTACCTAAACAGAAGAGTTTTCAGACCACGTTTAAAAGCCTCTGCCAAAGGGGTCTCTCTCAGAATCCTGGGCAACTAATTCCAGAGCACTGGGGCAGCCACCTCAAATGCCTAGTCCTCAGACAATACTAATCACGCCCTTGGGACTACCAGGAGGCCTTCCTCAGCAGAGCGGAGCAGATGTTCCTGGTGCATATGGGTGTAGGAGCTCTAACAGGTAGCCCGGGCCCGGCCCATGTGGGGCCATGTCGGTCAGCAGACCCACGTTAAAGGAGATACGCCACTTTGCCAGCAGCCAGTGCAGTTCACGCAACACCAGCAAGACATGACAGGCTGTGGAAAGACCGGTCAGTAGCCAGGCTGCAATGTTCTGCAGTAGCCGCAGGCGTAGCAACACACCTTCCTTGACCCCAAGGTATAAAGTGTTACAGTAGTCAAGCCTCAGGGTCACAAATGCATGTACTAGCATGGCCAGGTGATTAGGCGGGACAAGTGACTTAATCTGGCTAATATTTTGAAGATAATAAAAGCCACTCTGGACTACTGCCACCACCTGAGCCTCAAGTGTCCGCTCTTTTTCCAGAATGACTCCCAAGATTTTTCACCATGGTGGAGACTGATAACCTAGAGGGGCCGAGCCAAAGTCCAATCTTCCCCTCGGAGGCCTCCACCCCTGACACGATTCTGCCACTAGCACTTCAGTCTTCTCAGGGTTCAGTCTCAACCAGCTTGACGACATCCAGGTCTGAATTTCGACCAAGCACTTATTAAGCACATCGACTGCATTCAATGTCCCAGGTGCAAAGGACAGGTAAAGAAAGGATAGAGAGAGAGGTATCCCATTTGGAGAAATCCCAGCCCTAATAATTTAGTCAACAGGCTATTCATTATTTTTACATAGCTCTCTAAAAAGCCATTCTATAGCATTCGGTTTCAGCCACTACTGACCAGGGTTTTATTTGAACCAGTGAAACAGAGGTGAAAAGCTTAGTAGCGCAGTATGGTTAGTTTACAGAAGATGACACACCTGGCCAACATTTCATAAGTGGCTTTTTTATATTATTTTATTGGGTGTTAAATTTATTCAGACATTAAAAGGGGTCGTCTATCTTTAAATAACACTTTTTACACTTTGAAATCCTTTCTTCACAAAATTCACCTCAAACCGCTGCCACCCAGCGTCAACTCCCTCCTCCCACTCTCAGCACCAGGGCGTTCGACCCGAGGTGCCGCCACCATGGTCTTCAGCATCCCTTTTTACCGGACCAAGCAGGCTCAGAACTCCATCTCCTTTTATGGGACAAAGTTGTACAACAAACTGCCCCCAGTAATCCTGGCCTGTAAGTTCGTCCACTCTTTCACCAGGTCCCTCAAGGCCCACCTCCTAAATTCGTCCAACTGTAATTGCCCCAGTTGGTCTCCTCGCTAAACCCTTCTGTCACTCCCCACCGCATTCACCCCCTCAGCCATATTTTCTCCCCCTTTTTTCTGTCCCCCCTCCTCCACTGCCACTCTCCAAACAGCGACCCCTCAGCCCTCCGCACCCGTCACCCCACCTTCCTTTCCCATACAGTCCCAACCTACCATTCCTGGTAGACTTGCACTTTTCCCAAATTGCCGCACTCATGGTTTCTGTCCATATAGTCTCACTCCTTCCCCACTCAATTTAAAATCCTTATTAACCCTGGGTTAATCTATTGAGCTCCATTTGAATGGAGTTTCCCCATTGTTCTGCACTTTTATTTTGAACCCTGAGTTTGTTACTTTGCCTTGATGTATTGTATTGTTTTATTAACCCACCGAATCTGTCGATCTGTATGTGCCTTTTGATGTTTTGCTTATTTTACCTGGATGTTGTATTTTCCCTAGCTGGACGTTTGTGAAAACGGGCCTTTATGCTCACATACTTTCTAGTACACAAACAAAATTAATTGATTTTGATGTGCTGATATGTCATCTGCCATATTGTTTTAAAAATGCTTACAGAATTCCATAGATCATCTTTGAGGACATTTCCCTCCATTGAGCCACACCTATGAAACATAGACGCCATAGGTGTCAAGACCGCTCATAAACTTTAACCTAGCAAAGGTCACCCATGATGATGTGTAGTGTCAGTACCTGTATAACATGGGCGCACTCTAATCTTGGTTCTCTCCTTTTCCCTCCATGGACTCTGTTTTGGACCGAGGGATCACGCTCCTTGGAGCGTACGTTTTATTGCTGTTCTGTTAAATTCCTTTCTATCTATCATCGTCCTACTTCAGCCCTGTCTGCTGGGGCTTGTACATTCTGTCCCTGCTTAGTGATGTGCGAGTGTTTCGAGCTCTTGCTCTCTGCTAAAGCTCATGTTGTGGCATTGCTGCCTGTTGTCCTGCTGACGGCAGCTGTCTGCCGTTGTTGGTCTCTAGCCCATGGTTGGCTTTGCTCCTGTGGTTGCTGGTGGTCCCCTGCCCATGGTTCCATGTTGCTTTCCTACCAGTGATCGCTGTTGTCTCCTGCCTGTGGGGCTTCCATTGCCAGCCTTCCTGTTGCGAGCCCATCATGACTTTGTTGCTTTTTTGGGTCCTTTCCTGTGCATTACACTGCTTCGATGACAAAGAAACATAGAAGTTGACGGCAGACAAGGACCACAAGGCCCATCCAGTCCTTTCTACCTTATAAATGTGCCATCGGCCTTTGCTCTGTCAGTGGCCTATCTATTCATAGTCATTTGTATTGCTCCCTTATGCCTATCCCATGCCTGTTTGAAGCCCTGCAAAGGTGAGTTTAGGTCATGCTACTGGCCCCTGTCACCGTTGCAACCGTCGTCTTGTGTCAGTTCCTGGCATTTTGGCCTGACCCTTATTATATTTGGCCCATGCTCACTTCATCTCCATTGCTAGGCTTTGCGTTGTGGACGTTTGTGCTGTTTGGTAGGCGCCGCCGTTTTTGGTTTCTCAGTTTTTGCTGTTCATCACTTAGTGCTGCCTCTTCAGTGCGACTACTTCATGTCTCCGTCGTCTGGCTCCCCGTCGACGTTGCTTTGTCCATTGCTTGGCTTTGCCTCGTCATTCGTGCTATTTGGCAGGCTCTCCACTCCTCACTGCAGTCTGTTCTAATTTGTCATTGCCGCTTTAAGCTTTGTCTGTTGGGCTCGTCGCCTGCCTTGTGCCCTCCAGACGCTTCCGTTTTTTGCACTGCCTTGTATTTGTACAGTGATTGTTGCATCTTTTTCACTGTGTGTACTGTTGATATCTGCCATGGTTGTTGCTTGGCTCTGCCTTATTGAGTTTTGTACTTTTTTGCTGTCATCTTTGTCACAGTGGCTGTGTCCCTTCTAGGTTGGCGGTTCCCCATTGCTTAAGTGCTGTTTATCATTTGGCTCTGTCATCAGCATTTTATTCCCTGTCAGGCAGGTCTTCTGTATCTTGTATGGAGCCTCTTCCTCTTCAGTCGTGTCTGCTCCTGTCGGTGTCATCTGGGCTAGTTGGCCCAGAGCTTCAATCCCATGCACAGTCAAATTTCTGTGCACAGTCCTTTCTTTGACAGCTAGCCATTCTGCATCTTCATCCTGCCTGCTGTCTGTTCAGCTTGCTGCCTGGCTTTGCCTCTTCAGCAGTAAGGCTCCGTGGTCTCAGTTAACCATGGGGATGCAGTTGGTTATCGCCTTTTGGCATTTGGCTCCTGCTGTATTGGTCTCCCAGTGTTCTCTGGTAGATGTCTTTCTTGTTGGGGTGCCTCTTTGCTGCTGTACCATTGTCTGGTGCTGGAGTCTTATTACTGTCCAGCCCCCACCCACCCCCAGTCCCAGTCTAGTTGTGTGCCATCACTGTCCCTGCATTTTGGACTTGCTCTGATTGCAATATGTTCCCCCCACCTTCTGCTGTTGCCTTATCACCATTCCCAGTTGTTCTTGCTGTTGCGTGTCTTTGCACTGTGCTTTGCTGCTCTACGCTGCTGTGGCTTGAGCCTTGCCTGGTTTTCCTAAAGTCGCTGCTTAAGCTGCTCACTCACTTGAGCTCTGGACATTTGGTCTGCCTGATTATGGTCTTGTTTGCCCCTTCTCTTTGACTTCCCTCCCAGTTTCCTGTGTTACTGCTGTGTAATCATTAGTAGATGCTGTTCCATGGAGGGAGATGTCCTTGAGGAACAGTTACTCACCAGTAGCAGATTTTTGAAAGACCCTCCTCCATTGAGCCACAGCTCACCTTCCCACCTTGTCAGTGGTTGGTGTAGTTGGGAGTGTATAGTGTCTCTGTTTATACTTAATTTGTTCTGTTTGTCTTGTACCATGTACTGGGTTTCTTCTTGTTGCTTCCTTTCATCACTCATTGTGGTTATTGGGTGTCGACAGGACTTTTACCATTCTTATAGTCAGTCTAGCACTACATTGTCTATGTCTCTGGTGCCAGAACGAATTGAGTAGTCATGGGGCCACCCGAGATATGTAGGCGCTGACGATAGCCGTTACTCTGTGTGGCCTGTGGGACGCAGACATTTCTGAGCAGGCCTGATGCCAGTGACTTCTATGTTCCATAGGTGTGGCTCAGTGGAGGAGATCTCTTGAAGGTCTGCTATGACTGGTAAGCATATGTGATATGGTGATAAAGCAATGGGGCCAGATGGGGTGCACCCCAGGGTCCTTAAAGAACTAAGAGAGGTGGTGGCTGAACCTCTGGCTATCCTGTTTAGCCGATCACTGGAAACAGGGGAGGTACCCAAAGACTGGAGGACAGCAGATGTAGTCCCCTTATACAAAAGTGGGAACAAAGAGGAAGCAGGGAACTACAGACCAGTCAGCCTCACCTCGGTAGTGGGGAAGATCATGGAAGCACTACTGAAGGAGAGATTGGTGGAACATCTGGTTGTCAGTGGACTACAGGACCCAAGGCAGCATGGTTTCACCAGGGGAGGTCATGTCAGACCAACCTCGTTGAATTTTGGACTGGGTGACTAGGGAGGTGGATCGGGAGGGCAGTGGACATGGCCTATCTGGACTTCAGCAAGGCCTTTGACACTGTGCCACATAGAAGACTATTACACAAACTGGGGAATATGGTGTGGCAGGGCAGTAGTGTGGTGGTAGGTAACTGGCTGGGTGGCAGGACACAGAGGGTGGTGGTAAATGGCTGTCACCCACAGAAGGAAGAGTGACCAGTGGGGTACCACAGGGATCAGTGCTGGACCGGTCCTATTCAACATCTTCATCAGTGACATTCGAGGACCTAGAAGGCAGAATTTCACTGTTCGCTGATGACACAAAGCTCTGTAACAGAGTAGACACACCAGAGGGTGTAGACAGAATGAGAAGCGACCTGCAGAAACTTGAAGAATGGTCAGGGGTTTGGCAGTTGAAATTCAATGCAAAGAAGTGCAAGATAATGCATATGGGGCACAAAACCCTGGCACAGTGTATCAGTTGGGGGTGAGGATATAGCATGCACCAAGCAGGAAAGGATCTCGGGTTATCATCTCTGATGACCTCAAGGTAGGGAAACAGTGTGACAAGGCAGCAGGTAAAGCAAATAGGATGCTGGGATGTATAGGCAGGGGCATCACCAGCAGGAAAAGGGAGGTCATAATTCCGCTATACAAGACACTAGTGAGGCCCCACCTGGAGTACAGTGTACAGTTCTGGAGACCTTACCTACGTAAGGACATAGACAGGGTAGAGAAGGTTCAGAGGAGGGCAACAAAGATGGTGCATGGATTGCATCACAAGTCCTATGAAGACAGGTTGAAGGAACTGAACATGTACTCCTGGAGGAGAGGAGGGAGAGAGGGGATATGATCGAGACATACAAGTATCTTACAGGGGCAGGAAAACACTATTTTTAGCGAAAAAGATGTTCCAGGACTAGAGGGATGGGATGAAGTTGGAGGAGGACGATTCAGAGGAAACATGAGAAAGAATTTCTTCACAGAGCGGGTGGTGGACAAGTGGAACACCCTGCCAGAGGAAGTGGTGGGGGCTGAAACAATCACGGGATTTAAGAATGCATGGGATAGACATAAAGGAATTCTGGAGGTCAGGGGTAAGGGGCAACAGACTTGTAGGAAAACAAACTGAACTTACAAGCTCAAATGGGCAGACTGGGTGGGCCATAGGCCCTTATCTGCCGACACTGTCTATGTATCTATGCAAGTAACTGTTCTTTCTTTCGCCCTCTGCTACATCCAGTCCCTTTAGAAGTAATCTGTTTCATGTCTGCTGTGCTCCACAGGAAGAAGGAGTTGACTTGATGAACAGAGAAACGGCACATGAGAGGTGAGTTTGCCAGATACATTTATTTAATTCAGAGGGTTAAAAAGCAACATTTTATCCCATTCTTAGCTGTTTCTTTTGGATGAAAAGCTTTTCTCTCTTAATAGGGAAGTGCAGGCCGCGATGCAAATGAGCCACTCATGGGAAGAAAGCTTGAGCCTGGTACGTCTTCAGTCCTGTGTTACGTGTTCTTGTTATCAGCGTCGTTGCCTGTATTGTATCAAATTGCTTCCTCTGCACTCTCCTCTTTGTTAAGCAATCTGAGATCTATATACTCTTGTATAAAATGTGAAATGCTGGTTTGTTTTCTCTGCACCCAGTGAAGGGACCTGAGAGGTCTTGAAAACTTGTGTAAAATTCTTTGGATAGTACAATAAAAGGTATTCTCACAAAAAAAAGTGCACTAGATGTTCCTGAGACTAGCACAGCACCACAAACCTGCAGCGTAGTTAAGACAGTAATTGGTAGTGCCAAGCAAAAAAAAAAAAAAAAAACTTCTGTTGCAACTGAATCACAGGTGACTGCAATGTAAACAAAGCAAGAGCTGTGCAGGAAAGGCAAATAGGGAGTGCGAAGGGCCAAGTCAGTTGGGTGGGGGGGGGGATGGGGTGGAGGACGGTCCTGATCAACGGCAGGAGCATGGGCAACAAAGTGTCGAAGCTCCAGGCGATGCTGGCAGAGGGATCAGTGGGTGTCGCAGTGATTATGGAAACATGGGCCACCCAGAAGAATGATTGGGACCTAAACTTGGAGGGCTACACAGTATTCAGGAGGGATTGAGAAGAGGGTAGAGGAAGGGGTGTAACACTGATAGGCAAGAATGGCATAATGGTTAGTGCAGTGGAGGAGGCAGATGGGGGGAGTGGAAGCAATTTGGGCAACCCTGCAATTAAGGGGAGACAAAAGACTGAAAGTAGGGGTGGTGTACAGACCCCCTGCAATGGATGAGGACCTGGAGGGAAAATGTGTTGAATATCAAGGGGCACTGTGACTGTGGAAAGGGTAGGGTGGTGGTCACGGGAGACCAAAATATGCCGGGGGCAGACTGGGACACTGACATCAGTGGTGGCCAGGGAGCAGAGACTGATGGATGTGTTTCAGGATGCCTTCTTGTGCAGCAGGTGGGGAACCTACTGGGGAGTGGTACTGGATGTTGTCCTTGCAGACAGTGACCAGATAAGGGTCTGAGGTGTGCAGCCCGCTGGCAGGAGAACATGTCACGGTCTGGTTTCTGCTGTGTCTGGGGAGGACAACCACTCAAACAGAATAGTAGTGGACTTCAGGGGGCAGACTGCGGGGCATGGGCAGGATTCTGAAGGGGCTGTGGACAAGATTAGGCCAGACATGGATGTTGGTAGCTTGTGGGAGACCATTAAAAATGGGGTGCAGGAAGCTACTAGCTTGTGTACAAGGGTAAGGCGTAAAAATGGTAGGGCCAACAAGCCGTGCTGGTGGACCAGGGAGGTGCAAACAGCGGTGTGGGATAAAAAAGCTGCCTACGCACGTTTTAAGTGCTCCAGGGGGACAGGAAGAGACATAAGTGCAAGTTGACAGCAAGAAGGGTCACAAGAGTGGTGAGGGGAGCCAAGGCGAGGATGGAGCAAAACCTGGCTAGGGATATCCGGAGGGGTGGAAAGGGATTTTATAGATGCATAGGGGAAAAGAGGAAAGGGAGAGCACTGATCTCCAGGATTAAGACTGGGAAGGGATGGGCTCAGGAGGCAGGGAAGCAGGCAGAGGTACTAAACAAGTACTTTGCCTCGGTATTTATGGAAAGCGACAGGGGATCCATTGAGCCAGAAGGGGGGGGGAGACAGCTGAGAGGAGAGGACAGATGGAGATAAGAGGACCAGAAGAGGCTGGGGCACCAGGTTGTCCAGGCCTAGAAGGGGATGGGTGTTTTGTTGAGGGAGGGGGTTAGGGAGAGCGAAATCACAGAGGACAGCGTGAGGGATGACCTGCGGGCGCCGAAAACTGACAAGGTACCGGGACCGGATGGGCTACATCAGAGAGTTCTGAAGGAACTGACGGACGAACTAGCAGCTCCACTAGCTGCTCTTTTCAACGCCTCTCTGCAGACAGGATGGGTGGCTCAAGTGGTGCCTATCCACAAAGGGGGGGGGGTCTAGAGAGGAGATGAGACATTACAGGCCTGTCAGCCTAATGTTCATGGTAGGCAGACTAATGGAGGGCTTCATCAGGGAGAAGCTCCGGAGGCAGCCGCAAAGGCTGGGGCACGTGGATGACAAACAGTATGGTTTTGTCCCGGGGAGATCGTGCCAGACCAACCTCATAGATTTTTACGACTGGGTGACGGGGACCCTGGACTGACAAAGACCAGTGGACGTCCTATATGTGGATTTCAGTAAGGCATTTGACTTGGTACCCCACATCAGGTTGTTGACAAAGTTGTGGGGGATGGGGGTGGGAAGACAGTTGCTTAGCTGGGTAGAAAACTGGCTTACAGATGGAACACAGAGGGTAGTGGTTGGTGGGATAGTCCCTCCCTAGGAAGGTCTTCAGTGGGGTTCCCCAAGGTTCGGTACTGGGGCCACTCCTGTTCAGTGCCTATGTCTCCGATATAGGGAGAGGGGTTAGGAGTGGGATGAGCCTCTTTGCGGATGACTCAAAACTGGGAGCACTGGCTGATGGGGAGGAAGTGAGAGAGACAGTCCAGAGGGATCTGGATACCCTGAAGGGGTGGTTAAAGAGGTGGGGACTGAGGTTTAATCCAGGGAAGTGTAGGGTGCTGCATCTGGGGGTCAGAAACCCAGGTCATGTATACACCCTGGGAGGGGTCTCACTGCAAGCCACAACGAGTGAAAGGGACCTGGGGGTAGTGGTGGACACCAGAATGAACAACACTGAAAACTGCAGAAGATCTGCAGCAAAGGCGAACAGGATTCTGGGCTGCATAGCCTGGGGAATAACGTCCAGGAAGAGGGAGGTGGTCTTTCCTCTGTATAATGTCTTGGTCAGGCCGCATCTTGAGTACTGCATGCAGTTCTGGAGACCTCACCTTAGAAAGAACATAGCATTGTTGGAGAGGGTTCAGAGGAGGGCAGCCAGGATGATTCAGGGCATTAGAGAGAGGACCTAAGAGGAAAGGCTGGAAGTACTTGGGCTGTACTCGCTGGAGGAGAGGAGACAGACAGGGGGGGACATGATAGGGGTCTTCAAATATGTGAAAGGGATAAACGGGTGGAGCCAAAGAGATGTTCAGAATAAATACAGGGGGCACAACCAGGGGCATGAGGAAGTTGGGGGGGAACCCACAGGGAGAACGAGAAGGCATTACTTCACTGAGAGGGTGGTGGAGCCATGAAATGCATTGCCCGGGAGTCTAGTCGAACAGGGCGCAGTGGAGGGCTTCAAGAGGGGGTGGGACAGATGCATGGGTATACTGAAGCCGGAGTTGACCCTCTCGGGGGCTGGGGGGGGGAGCTAGCGCCCAATAGGGGCTGGCCAACGAGCAGACATGAAAGACTGTTAGGCTTATTCTGCTGGCTTTTGATGTGAGATGAGGTGGCTTTGAGATGTGCAAGAACAAGGGGGCACAATTTGAAGATAGAGGGGGGACGGCTCAGAGGTAATGTGAGGAAGTATTTTTTCACTGAGAGGGTTGTGGGTGCATGGAACAGCCTCCCTGAGGAGGTCGTGGAGTCAAGAACAGTGGGGGAATTCAAGAATGCATGGGACAGACATAAGGCAGTCCTAGTGGGGGGTAGGAGGAAGTGAGCTGTTGGTTAATTAGGATCTGCAGCTTATCTGTTAGGTAGGAAAATGGGCAGACTAGGTGGGCCAAGCGGTCCTTATCTGCCATCAAATTCTATGTTTCTATGTTTTAGTATGTTAGTATAACTGCTTGTTAACTAATTTACTAAAAAATGCCAATGAAACAATTTTCATCACTAGTCATCAGCAGATATTTAAACTGCCAACAATTACGATGTATAAATAAAGGCAAAACAAAAAGATATAGTAAACTGAAGTAAACTGGTCGGAGTATTACAGTACAATTTCCATCTAAAACTGGAGAATCTGCCATGTCCTTCATGCCTATATAGCTCTCAACCCTTTCAGTGATCTTTCTCTACATACCAGTTAATCTCATAACTTGCAGAATATACTCAGAAATGGCACTAAAGGGGTTGATCAGAAACTCTGTGATAGGTATACAGTAAAACCCGGCTTATCCAAATGCTGCTTTCCCAAAACTCTTCGATATAAAACGGAGTAATGTCCCTCACATGTAACCTGCATTTCTGCCTTGCGGTCCTGAATAACTGTGCAGAGGTGACAGCGCAATTAGCATTTGGTATTTGTTGACAGCTAGCACCTCGTCAGACTAATAATCCTCCCCATACATGCCCCCTGTAGTTAACCTGTCTCACCTGGTCATGGCTCTAATATAGGCTGCCTTTTCAAATTAAACTTTGCCATTCAGTTCTATGCTTGAGCAGTTGTCTCTCTGGTAAAACTCACCTATGAGTAAACCTGAACTGCTCAGCCTCCCCCGAGCCAAGCA
Organism: Neoceratodus forsteri; assembly: GCA_016271365.2. Lineage (NCBI taxonomy): Eukaryota > Metazoa > Chordata > Ceratodontiformes > Ceratodontidae > Neoceratodus > Neoceratodus forsteri. Next base: position 208,309,178 of record JADMNL010000023.1, on the reverse strand, counting down.
GATTTAGTGAATGACTGCAGGCAGCGCAGTTCTGCTCTCTCGTTCAGATGCCCTAATATCTCCATCTATGGAATACAGTATTCCCTGTTCTTTCAAATTGCTGTCCCCCATCCCTGTCTAGCCCGCATTTACCCCAAAGATTGATTGTGACAATCTGGTATTAATGAGTGTGATCACTGTAGTACAGTGCTGTAAAATTGTTGTGTTTTACTTTTAAAGGGTTTAGCACCTCATGGCCAGCAGCCTCTGACCAGTTTGTGCAGATGCTGTAGTACAGTACTGTACTTGCAGAACCCGACCCCAAGACAAGCAAACTTAGTGAACGGCCCACTATTCAGTGTAAATTCGGGAAGGTTAGGCTTTTCTGTGTCCCAGCTGATTCACACGGGGCAGGCAGTACAGAAGTGAACCACAACCACACGTCCCCCTATCCTCTGACCACCCACTGCTGTAGCAGCTCAGAAGCACAACAGAAGTTCACTGTATTACAGGTGTAGCCTTATAATTTAATCTAAAATGGTTAAAATGTTATGTTCTTTCCCAGCTGATGCCGAAATTGACAACCGCTGCATAATTTTTCATAGCAAGTGCCAAACTGTATCATTTTCAATAGGAACGTTGCTTATCCAAAACCCAATTTATCCAAATGTTTTTCACGCCCTCCCCCAAAGACATTAAGATAAATGTGGTTTTACTGTATAGTTGGGCTGTTGAGTTGGCATATGGTAGGTTTTCGCCCACCTGTGAAATTGGCCTTCCTTGCCATCTTGGCTATATAGGAAACCTATGGCACAAGTCTTTTGCAGCTCTGTATTACAAAACCTTGTGCACTGGGATATGAACTTTATGTTCTTTCTTTCCTTCCTCCCTTCCTTTCCAAATAACCAGGATCATTTTCTGAAAGGTCCCAACATCAGACAGGCTGTGGCTGTTATATCCTGATCTTCGCCCCACCATGGTTTGTAGAGACAAATAATTCTGTATTACAGGGCACTCGCGCTTCACTATCTGGAACCAGTGAATACTGTGTGTGTGTGTGTGTGTGTGTGTGTGTGTGTGTGTGTGTGTGTGTATACCTGAAAATACAGTCAGAGACTAGACTGCACACATGCCATCAGGCAAAGGATTTGAGTTGACATGCTAGACAAGTGCCAGTTACAAGATTATTTTGTAAGTTGCCACCCTGACAGCACCAAGGGTAAGAAGTTGCAACCCAGGTTCATAACCTTGATTTGGTCACAAGTGTTCAGCAGCAGGAGGAAGAGGACAGGAGTGTCCCAATGGTTGCCCTCCTCAAGGCAGGTGGGATTCACCATCCTGCCATGCGTCTGCTTCCTGGTAGCCTGATTAAATGTTTGATGTGAGTGACAGCAGAGGTGGATGGAAAAGGATGACGATATGCCATGTGCACGCTGGTACATCTTCAGCAAGGTGGACAGCCTGAAAAACATAAAAAGGGCCTTGCTTGGGGGATGATACTGTTTGCCCCCGTGTTCATGCAGGGTCACATGTACATGCCATCGTCTCAATGACGTGACTTTTGGCGCCTGCTCTCTACAGTGTCACTGCTGGATTCTGGGTGTTGCCAACTGTGGAGTTAGACAGGGCCTCAGCCTTTTTTTTGGGGGGGCAAGAGGAGTTTGATTAAAAAAAAAAAATACAAAAATAAAAAAAAACTTGCTAATATTGGAATGTTTGCAGAAATGTATTGATGTTAATATCCATAGTTTTGTGGATAGAGGACATAAAGTACATCATTTCTTCTTTGTTTTCTCTGGACTCTCCATGACCTTTAGGGCAAGGCATTTTTATTTATATATTGCCCTATCACAATTGTTCAGGGTGCTTTACAAAGTACTGTACAATACACAGACAAAAACCACAAGTTACAGTAAACCATTATAAATATATAAAATAGAAATGCTGAGGTTACTAATGCAATCAGTCATTAGTCCCAAGGGCTGATTAAAATAAATATTTCAGCTCCTTTTTTAACACCTTGATCGAGGGTGAAGAGTTCCAAATAAGTGGGGCTACCACCGAGAAAGCCGTATCTTTGGTCATCTTCAGTCGCAATTGGCCAATAGAAATCCTTTGGTTAAGCGGAGGGAGCATCTGGGAGATTATCGGGTCAAATGATCTTTAAAGTAGCCAAGACCCAGTCTGTTCAGGGATTTATACATTAGTAAAGCAGTCTTAAAGGTGGTGCGTCACCTGATTGGTAACCAGTGAAGATGCCATAACCCAGGTGTGTATGATCCATGTGTGATGAGCTGTTAATCAGCTTGGCTGCAGCATTCTACGCTCGCTTCAGGAGGTGCATCAGTCTCCCACATGATCCCTGGTGAAGAACTTTACAGTAGTCCAGTCTAGAGGTTACAGAGGCATGCACCAGGGTCACCAGATCCTCTTGCATCAGATATAATTTAATCCAGGGGAATATTCCAAAGGTGGAAATATTCACTGTGGACCACAGCAGATACCTGATGTTCAAATAATGGTTTGGAGTCCACAGTTTCTTACAGATTTCCACCTTATCCACGGCTGTCAAGATGATGCTGTTTAATTTAGGCAGGCCAGTGGCAACTTGATTGGCAGCTGACCCACGAAGACCTGGTTCCATCCATAGCAGCTCCATCTTGGTTGGATTGAGGTTTAACCAGCTGGAGGCCATCTAGTTCGCAAACTCTTGGAGGCATTGTTTCAGCAATAAGATTGTCTCTTGCCCGTCCGGTTTAAAGGACAAATACATGAAGTGTCTGTGTAGCAGTGAAGACTTGTGCTGTACCACCTAATGACCTCCCCTGGCGTTAACATATCCACCACGAATAACATCAGGGACAGAACTGACCCCTGAGGAACAACGCAGGTGATCACTGCTGGTCACGATGTGCAAGTCTGCAGCTTATTCCCTGTAGTAACAAGAGCCCTCTCACAGGGCCAGCAACATCCACTAATTCAAAACAGAAGGCTCGGGAAGGGTCTGTCTCCATCCTCTATACTGTGGGCATGACATTTTGACTACAAGAATGCTGGTCACCACGTAGGTGGGATATGGAGTGCTGTGTGGGTTGGGGGAAGGGGGTGTTTTTTTTTTTTTGGTTATGAGAACTGGGGGGAGGTTTGGCACTACCAGCCTGGGGAAAAGTGTTATGCTTTCTCAACGTTTTAACAGGTATGGCCCCAGCAGGAGAATAAAAGTAAGACTTCACCATATTTTGCGAAGGGTTGGGCAAACTTCACCACATTTTGCAAAGTTTTGGGCGATACGGAGAATTTACCAGCACTTCGCCTGACCTTCACCAAGGGCAAAGTTTGCCACGTCGCCACATTTTCACTAGCATCTCTGTTTCCTACCTGAGCAATTGGCTGTGAGCTTGACTGTTTGATTCAGTATGAAGCCACAGGAACAGTGACTCCTAAAATAATTTTGGGGAGGGGTTTACAAAACAAGAGGAAATATATATATATGTGTGTGTGTGTGTGTGTGTGTATATATGTGTGTGTGTGTGTGTATGTGTATATATATATATATATATATATTTATATAATTTTCTGTGATCAGAAGCTAATGTTATGGCAGTGGCGGAATTCTGTAACCATCGAGTGTGATGCACACAGTATGATCTAAGAATGGATCGAGGGGAAGTTATTCAATAACAGTAGTAATAAAGGTGGCTTGGACACATGTTTGGGATAGGATTACAGTGATTACTGTTCATGTATATAGAATATGGTATTTCAGGCTGTAATACCTTTTTCTAATTACAATAGATGAATCTCATGTTTTACTCCAGCAGAGCGACAATGACTTTGACAAATCCTCTTCTCCAAAACGAATTGACTTTATTCCAGTGTCCCCAGCTCCATCTCCAACCAGAGGAATAGGAAAGGTATGAATAAGTCATGAACTATAAATATACAGCCTTCTATATCATCTTTCATAGAAACCACAGAACGGTTTTACAGAGTATTAAACATTTTAGAGAACTCAAATCTTAGTAAGATCACTTGATCTAGCATCTCGAACCCCCACAGGTAAAGAATTCCACAGGGAAGGAGTATTATTTGTAATAGTACATCCTCCCAGAGTAATACATTTAATTTAAGGAATATATCCACTGAAGTTCAGAATATAGCAGCACATTTATCGACTACTTAGGCGCCACAAGCTGAGCTGTCCGCCAGCTGTTTCTCAGACTGAGTTCAAGGGGCTAACTTTCATTTCATTTACAGGGTTATCAGTTGGTTGGGGCCTGGATATATCACCCTCCTCTTGTTGTGTTATTTCCCTGCCAGAAATCTGAAATATTCAACCGGAAGCCTACTAGTAGTGCCACGTCTATCGAAATGTTATAGGGAGTGGACTTTTTTTTGCCTTTTGCGCCCAAGTTATGGAATTCACCACCACCTGAACTTTGAGAATGAAAAATAAAAATGTGTCTGCTGTCCAGGCCTATTTAGGGGTTGTTTGTGTTATATATTTGTTGCACTATCCCCATGGCATGGTTTCTACTATGAATAAGCTATTATTCCCATCCCCCACCACCCGTGCAAAACAGGAATGTATGATAGATGTCATCAAAAGTAAGTGAATGACATAGGACTGAGGTTGCTGTACACTCAAGAGTGTACTCAAAAAGCAGGCAGGAATCTTGAAGGTATTTCAAAAAAAGATTCTTAACTTATTTAGCAGTGTAAAGTGCAGCAGTTGGTGCAAGGGATATATATCAAGTGAGAGGGAGGAGACTGAGACGCTGTGGGTATGGGTGGAATCAAAGTGCCAAAATGGAGGTTGGCTCAGGTTGCCAGAATCCCTTATAAACAAGTCTTTGATGTCATTCAAAATAGAACCAATGTACTATAGTACGAAAATAAGCTAAATGAACTCCAGTTGCACTTATATACCCCCGCTGGGTACTGCTAGCTAAGATTTTTCCGGTGGGTCCTAAGGCCTGCTACATTGGTTCTAATGGTTATAGCCTGCTGCAAGAGCTCACACTGAAAGTAAGATCTTCATTTCTTTACACACATCATTTAAGGGGTGATGGTTTGTCATTGTCCTCTTCTTCGGACCACTCCCTGTCAGGAATTGGAGGTTCTCCTGAGGCTAAGGATACACTTCATTTACCACCCGATAGTCCTACTTTTATGGACGTCATGTGGCATATCCAGGCCTCCAGTGAATGGGAGACAAAGGACCTGGATCCGGAACGCCAGAGACTGGCTAGGTACCTGAGGCAAAAGGAGCCTAAGCCAATAGTAGTGCCTCCTTTAGTGGATACATTCCAAGACCTAGCAACGATCACTTGGAAACATCCAGTTACAATCCTGGCAGTTCCCCCAAAAATCTGACCGGCTATATAGAGCGCCGAGGGATGAGCCCTTTTTGGCAGAAAACCCCTCAGGCCAACTCGATGGTTATAGCGGCTGATCATGACAAGTCTCGATAGCCCAAGCACTTAAGCTCCCAGCCTTCTGATCAGGAGTCCCATTACCTGGACCAGGTGGGCAGGAAGGTGTACTCTGCATCCACCTGCTCCATAAGGTTCCTGAACTTCCTTACGCATATGGCTTGTCATCTCCTTCGCGTGGGACTGCTTGGGATTAAGTCCTAATGGTCATAGCCTACTGCAAGAGCTCCCACTCAAAGTAAGATAGTACAGTTACGTAAGAATTTACCGTAACAGTAGAGCTTCGAGAGGAGCGCTTGCAGCAGGTGCTGCTTTCCTGTCCTAATTCCCCCTGGAGAGTTTTTCAGCATGACAAGAGCTCGCAACACCTGGTTCGCATGCCAGGACACATTCACGGGTCCTTGGCAGGTGAACTGAGGTGGAGCCGAGGACCACCCTCTTTTATGGCGTGACAAACGTCGGGGCAGAGCTGACGGGGGGGGGGGGGCCCCGCTGGGTACTGCTAGCTAACATTTTTCCGGTGGGTCCTAAGGTCTGCAGCATTAGTCCTAATGGATATAGCCTGCTGCAAGAGCTCCTCTCGAAGATCTACTGTTACAGTAAGTTCTTACATAACTGTACATTTATAAGTACAATTGGATTGGAGTTCATTCAGTTTATTTTCTTACTGGAATCAGGAAGGTGAGATTGGTAGCTGTTCATTGGCCCCCAAATCAAAAGAAAGACGTTAAGAAAGAACTTGTAGGAAAAATCAGAAGGGTAGCAGCACAAGGGCATGTGATCACAGGTGACTTAAGACTTCCTGATGTAGACTGGAGAATACCAAGTGCCTGCAGTAGCAGAAGTCAGACGGTGTTGGATGTATTCCAGGATGTATTCCTGGTCTGGGGGTCAGGAGCCAATGAAGGACAAAAAGCAACTATGGATCTAGTGTCGACAAACCGTAACTGTGTTGGGGTATTGGAACTGAGGGGCCATGAGGTGCTAGCGACCACCTGTTGGTGTGGCTTGCTGTAGTGCTTGGCGAAGATCTGAGATATTACAAGCTCATTATGTATGTAACTTTATCTTCATTTTTCTAGCACTTCAATATTTTGAATTTTTTCTGAAAAATCAAAGTCCATAGTCATATAATTTCCTCCAGTACCCAGACGATTATATTTCTCTCCTGTTTAATTATAGTCTTTAGATCCCATATTATAAATATATTCAATGCAGGGTTTTAAATAATTGATTAGCAGTTTTTTTCTTGGGACAATACTAACTGTACAGAAAACATTTATATAGGTTTTCTAGAAGTGTCATGTTTGTTAAACACAGTGAGGAAAGTGATGTGCATTTTCACAATGTTTTAGAACTTTTATGAGCAAAACGCTAATCAATTTTTAGAGTTATTTAAAACCCTGCGTGTGTCTGCTCCTATGGGCAGTCAGATGGAACTGGCTGTCCTCGTCCTGGTAACTGGGACAGGCTATTTATTTATTTTTTTTTACTTTATTTCTTTATGCTCCTCCGTCCCATTGGCCAGCCTCTCATTCGGGCTGCCTAGGACCTTCCAGCCTGCCAACCGCCCCTGTCTCAATTCTTGCTGTCCCCCATACTGTGGCCCTGATTGACTTGCTGTATCCTTTCACGGCGCCCGGAGGGGAGATTTTGCCCGAGGCGCCCTTTAACACCGGGTGCACACACAGCGAAGGATTGTCTCAGACACTTCCGGGCTACGTGGCGAGTGGAGGGACCATCATCCAGTTGTCTGAGCGGGCATTTTCTATTTTCTTCCCCAACCCACTCACCTCCCACGTAGTGGTGGTCCAGCCACGGCACCATCCTGGGGGTGTGGGTGTTCAGCGGTTTGTCGAGGCCGCACACTGCCAATATCACTGACCACAAACGACCACCAGGAGCTGCCTAACACCCCCTCCCCCGGGAGTGAAGCATCCATAGGACGCTGTAAAGTGGGACAGGTTTTAAGTCTGCGTGAAGCCTTAAAGGAAAACACTGGAAAAGACAGCTTTCCCAAGACACTACAGAAACTCTTGATTAATGCTTTCAGACAGTAACAACTTTTTTTAATGATTTAAATCAGCTACCCACAACTTCCACTTTCTGTTGCTGGCAGCCATCCTATCATGAGTAGCAGTGAGATTCCTGAGCTCACTGTATGCTAATATGTCTGTTTGCCCTTTGCTATTGGTTGGCAGGACATATTAGCATAAAGTGAGCTCTGGAAGTTCTGTGCTGCTCATGAGATGGTGACTACCAGCAATAAAAAGGGAAAGTTGAGGGTCACTTTTTAAACTCGCTAGAAAAGCATTTAGAGGTAATTTAAAAAAAAAAAGTTGCTATCTGAAAGCACTAATCAGGCATTTTTGTGGTGACTGGGGAAAGCTGTGCCTTTCTGTTTAAGAAACTCCTCTAACCTGCTTCACTCAGTCTTTTACAACCTGTTCTAGGTGGTAAACAGCTTTCTCTGCTATTCTTCAAAGTACATTTCCTCTCCCGTCTTCGAATTTTAGTGCTGTAACTTCAAGAAGAGCATAGCAGTACAGCAAGGAAAAGTTTGGTGCATTTCTCACCATATAGGTGCCCCATACGTGGCACAATTTTCACCATTCTCTGCAAAAACTGACATGTTCTTGCAATTTTTGAGTTTTTACTTCAGACTGTTTAGAACGTGTTAACATTTTCAATAAAAGGCTCTCAAACTCCTACAACTCTGGTTTGCCTGATGTTATGGGCCCAGATTATCTGAACAAGTCTAATGTCTCCCAGACCATTTGGCTAATTGAGGTTGTACTGCATATTAACAGTTTTGCATGCAAACTTGGCTTTGGCCAGAACAATGCAGTGCAAGGTGGGGAAGTGTTTTATGTGACACTGCTTTCATTTGAATCCTTGTTTTGTTCGCAGAATCCACTGGCCAAGCATATTTCCACTTAAGCACTTACTAACATTTGGTTTGTGTTGAAGCAGTCTATCAGAAAACATTTTGTTGCCACATAGACTGAAACAGTAGGTGCGAGAAAAGCTGCAAATGATTCCATTCACCTAAATGGGACACTAACAGCGAAGTGTTTTTTGTACAGTAAGTGGTAGAGCAGGTTTTTCCTTCTGAACATACTTTCATTCAGATTAGTTTTGATTCAAACATCTGAGGAATTTGGATGGCCCTGCTGATTATAAACTTGAATAGGCAAGTCGGTAACAGTGATCCCGATCGTAACAGTATACAACCTAGATGGTGACATAAAAAGGCTACAATAAAATCTTGACTTAAGTCCGAAAACAAGCTTATGAAACACACAAAATGTATCTGACATTTAGATTTAACTAAACAAAATCATTGCAGCCAGAGTAAAAGAAAGGCAAATTACAGGGTACTCTGAGTACTGTATATTGTAGTAAAAATATATTGGTTTAATTTTTAATTCTTTTGTAACCTGGTAAAGCCCATTAGGCACAAGTGCTGCCTGTTTCCAATGTCAGCCAGGGAGCACTGTGGAGGTTGTGACTTGCTCAGAGTTGCATGGTATGCAAGTGGAGGTTGTGAGAATCAAAGCCAGGTCTGCTGGATGCACCAGGCTCATTCACAGCTTGTTACTCTAACCTCTAAATTATCCTGCCAGCCCCAATAACCCACAGATTTGTTTCAGAATTGTGATTTTAATATTATTGTACAGTACCTACAGTGCAAATTATGAACAGTAAACATTTTAACATATTTTTTTTTTGTACTAAAACTCGATTAGCTGCCATTCTGCCTAGTTTTTTTCTTGCACCAGAGTGGGTTAATAGTAGACGGCGCACCAGAAATAGCTGTTGATCAGGCGTCATTATTCTACATCCAGAAATAGACAAACATTTTTGATCCTGGATTTCTTTAATATTGATTTGCTGTGGCTCAATAAATGGAATCTGTTTAGCACTGTACGAGGCAGGTGATTTTAATTTTTGGAAGACCGGCAAGACATCGACCAATTTAGTACTAATTTTTTTTTATTGATTTTGAAAATACCACAAGAAAACACACAAAAAGGCAAAAATGGCTACAGACCAATTAGTATACATTTAAGGAACACAAGCTTCCCTTCATGTTTAAAAAAAACATATTAAAGTAGCAGTGTGTTCATTTAGCAGTTTATGTTGACTAATATATGCTGCAGAAAACAGTAAAATGTTTTATTGTGGAGCACTTGGGGTCTACAGTAGAACTTCAGCAACTTCCCTGCAATTTTTACAAAAAATCTGCAGTTTTGGTTAACTTTATCTGCAATTTTCAAGTGACCCTGCACGTAAGCGGACGTGATACCTTATTGTGATTAGTCAGCACAATAAGGTGACACTTCAGCTAATGTGGTACTTTTAATAATACATTACTGCTGTAACGGGGAAGTGCTGTATTGTAGTACTTTAATGTGGTAAAGCGGAATATTAAGGTGGCTACCACTGGAGGATGGACATTTAAGCAGAGTTCCCTAAATTAAAGCAGCATCCCCATCTAACCAGTGATCTCTGCGAGAGTGACTATAAATACCAAGGCAGTAGTCAGGCTTGAGCCTACAGAACAAGCTTGTCCGCTTAACCTTGTGTCTGCAGTCATTTAACAGAGAAGTCCTAGAGCCTCAGAACTGTGGAGGCAGGTTTTACTGAACAGGGCAAAACTCCTCAACACTTGGTATCAGTAGGGCAGAGACAGAACAAAATCATGTTTTACCACATTCTTCGATGCAAGCTATGGTAGATGGGTAAACGAGCTTCTAGGATCGTGAATATGTTCTATCCACACTGGTTGGCATGTCTCTTTCCCCTTTAATTCTTGCCGGAAGGTCTTAAAAGCTGGCTCCTCCCACCCACGCAGGTGGTATATCCCTTGGCTCCGCCCCTTGATGCCAGATCTTCCTTTCCACTGGAAGATTCAGGTTCCCTCCTTATCACCCACGCGTTATAGTAGGTCCTGGAGAACAAATCTCCAGATCTACCCAAGATTAAACTCACTCGAGTTTCTCCAAATCGCTTCGTGATTACGATCGCTATGGAGGACATGTCCTCATCGGTTTCCGCCACTGCCCATACAGGCAAAAAATGTCATTAACCGACTGCATGTCTCATGCGTCTGTTGCCTGGGCCATGCCCCCGACACACAGGCTTGCGATTTTTGTTGCACGTTCTAACCCAATGTCTTGGACGATCATTTTGCACAACTTCAGTTGGGCAGACCGGAGAAACAGAACCCAACGGTCAAATCGAAAGAGGCCGTTATGCAGTCTCTGCGGCTGCAGGGTCCGCTGAGCAGCTGAAGCAGATGAAGGCCTCCGAAGAGGAGGTGGTGCGGGTCGGTGATCGGTCTTCTTCCCTGTCTCTCTTTGTCCCGCTCAATCTGGGCTCCACCTTTTCAGGCTCCTTCAAGGAGATGTGCCAGTCCCTCCCCACAAAAGGAGAAGGTCCTTTGGGCACGCACGTCTCTCGCTCCCGTAAAAAGGACAAGGAGCAAAAAGATCAGGCTGACAATTCCTCATTCAGGACCCAAAAAAGATGTCTGCTGCATTTGGCTTGTAACGGTTAGTATCAAGAAAATACAAAAAAAAAAAACTTGCAGTGTGTAGCATAGGAGATACCTAGAAAAGTAGAGTTTGACACATATGCTAATATTTTTATTCACAGTAGCTGATAATAGTTTTTTGGGAAAACATTTTGTGTTCCCCTGCTGCTTTAATAAGCTGACGTATAAACTAAATATTCAATGGTCTTGATTCAAAATATGCAGTTTGTCATAACTTGTGAAGGGGCAGGACTTTCATAACTCACTTTTGACTCGCCACTCATGAGTCTTGGTCCTGTCCCCCTCACATTTGAAGATAAATTGCATATTCTGAGTCAGCCTATTGCATATCCGTGATATATTTAATTTATCTGCAGACCATTGCTAACAGTCCACATTCTGAGACGGAGGGAAACGCTTCCCCGTGCAAGACTGAACAGCAGCCCCATTTTTCTTTCCTTTCACAAAGGGCTTACAAGACACCCTGAAGCCTTTTGTACACAGAGCTGTCGCATCCTTTTGTGCTCACAGTACCTTGGGAGGTAGGCTGATAGAGAAGGTAAACAAAAACAAAAAGAAATTCTGCGTCACAGATGGGTAGAAGGGGAAAATATACATAAAAGAACATGTTCACCAGATGACTAGTCTGGAGGACAGAAAAGAAAGGAACTTGAACACTGAAGAATGCTGGGCAGCGACACAAGAATAAGGTAAAAGGAATGTGCATTTTAACTGTGTGATCCTGAACCAAGGTTATGTTTTTTATATATATATATATATATATATATGTATGTTATATAGGCTCTCCTATTTATTTTGATCAGTGCTAGGGGAGGGGAGGAGAGGGGTGTCGTCCTAGCAGTGCGACTTTTGCTTATGTTTCCTCCAGCAGAACTTCCTTGCCCTGTCACAGGATACTGTGGGGACTTTGGGATTTTCCTGGATGCATACATTCCAAATACTTCAATCTGGCGTAATCCATTCACTCATCAGCACTGACTTGCCAAAACATGTCGCAATACTACACACAAACCTGTGCGGGCTAGGTGACTCTTTAACAACTTTAATTTTTGGATTATTTTTAAGTGAGGTAGTTGTTACAAGAACACTTATCCCTGCCGAGTTTCAACATTATACCACATGATAATTGCATTATGGAGTGAATCAAAGGTGAAGAATTGTGGTCACTTAAAAAAAAAAAAAAAAAAACACTTTGGGCAGGGAATGGAGAAAAATTATGACTGTACTCTTTCAAAACCTGTTACAGTGAACATGTATTTTCTGTTTGTTTTTAGCAATGTTTTTCACCCTCCCTGCAAATTTTTGTAAGTAGCAATGGGCTACCACCAAGTCCAATCCCCAGCCCAACAAGGCGATTTACAACGTAAGTTTCTAATTCATATGCTGTTCACTTTTAGTGTCTTGGTGATGATTTTTCTTGGTATAAACTGAGCCCTTTTCAGAAAAGATGAAACACTAGAGACTGATAACATAGCAGCATGCCTACATCAATTGGCTGTTAACCCATGTCATATGAGAACCCCTAATTGGATTCAGACAGATTATGTGATAATAAATGAAATTTAAAAATCAGACACTTTACCAGTGCTTTGACGGATGAATTGAGCAAGTACACTTCTTTTTTTTTTTTGGTAGTGAAATGCTTGGTCTTTAGACTTAAAATATTTCATACATTTTATTGTAACCCATTTGTGCTTAGTGGTTTCAAATGGCTGTCCCAGTTTTAAGAAAATCCATGATCGTGTAACCATATATGATGGTGATCGCTTAATGCATAGACCTATATTCAATTTGCATTTCTGAAACAGGGCTTTTACACTTGTAGCAGCTGTATTCAGATTAAAAAATTATGTTTATTATTCGGTACTGTAGGGAAAGTATAATGGGTCTAAATTTGGCACAGTGCCTTCTACATAGTCATGTGCTCATTTTTGGAATTATCTTTCTCCATAAACTGTACAAGATCAGTTTGTACTTTTTACTATTTTTGTCATTTTTGGCAGGGGAAGGTACACAGAGCAGCGATAGCTTGTTTCTAGGTACACTCTGGGGGTGGGTTACATGGGCCTCTTTTATAGGAAGGGGGAACGTTGACCATGCCGCCAGTGAAATACCAATCTTCTTTAAGGATATCTCTTTTATCAGGCCACACCTGTGGAACTATGAGCCACCAGGCTCTAGGAACACATGGAAACTTTTGCATGCAGTCCACTGGGGGCCATCCATGATGACATCTGATGTCAGCTCTCCCATATAAATGTGGGCTGCCCCTTCCCACCCCAGTTCTTTTCCCATCATTGACCATACGTGTCTGACCATACACGGAAACGGTGTTGCTGCTTTACTTTTTTCTCACCATCGTTAGCAGTCAATTTAATAAGTAATTTTTGACAGTGTATATGTCGACTAATGAGCCGTGAAAAGTATTTCGTTATTGCGAATGCGGTGAAATCAAAAACTCTGGAGTCTCACACGTCTGTGTGTGTTGCTTCAGCCCAGACAATAACATTCAGGCATGCTCGATTTTCAGGGGGTTCAACACAGCCACCCAGTGATGCTGAAAATCACTTTGAAAAAGCACCCCCTAAAGCAGCAGGTAGCCTGAATGGAGAAAGCTCTCCAGCAAAAGAGCTCCAACATGTCGGCGGCTCATTCCTTGGGGTCCAATTCATATAAATTCTGAGAGAAGACATCTGGGTCACGTTAAGCTCAAACACCGGGAGAGATGGCAAGAAAAGGACAAAACCTCCCCAGTCCATTCTAGGTGCCCCTCCATATAGGTATGACCACTCAGTGCTGTTGAATGCTCCAGTGGCGATGACGCCCAGACCGTCGATTTTACTTCCAGATCAGGGCGGGTCATAGGCACCACCAGGCCTAGCATGGCTGGTGCACTGCTGTTGATGCCAGGGGCCTTACATCCTCCCTCGGCCTCTGCTAGCATTCCCATCTACTACACAGGCACCGACGTACAAGCAGTACTCTCATCCTTTACAGGCATCGTGAAATGCCTTTTACCTCCTCCTCCTGCACCAGGAGCTCTGTCAACGAGGTCTGTAAGCCAAACCCCCGCACAGACACATGCTAGGGCTGTGCCTCAGCCCCCTCGCGAACGCTGATGGCCTCGCCAGCACATCTTTGACCAGACTGACTACCTAGAGTACAATCCTGACCTGTTGATGAGGAAGTGGTTGAAGATTATGTGAAAAGTCCTTATGAAAGGACTAGTTCCACTTTGTCCACATGTAGTGAGGACTTTGTGGTTTACACCCCAGGTCCCTCCTGAGGACTCATCTTTTATAACCATGATGCAGCAATTACAGGCTGCCATGGGTTTCGATTTGGAGAAACAGGACATAACCAAGAAGAACCTTATTGATATCTTGGAATTGCCTTATACCCCTCCCATAGTAATTCCACCTCTCTTCCTTGCCCTGGAGGATGCCACCTTTGCTGCATGGCATAGGCTCAACATGATTCCTGCCATCCCTAGAAAGGCAGATAAGATGTACGTGGCCCCCTCAGGAAAACTTTTTTTTTTTTTGCATGTCTTACTGAGGCAGACTCCGTAGTCATAAATGCTGCCCACAGTGGATCCAAGGCACCAAAACTTGGCTCTCTTTCTCCTGATAATGAGTCAAGGAGGTTAGATGTGCTGGGTAAAAGAACTTATGCCTCAGCCTCTCTGAGCCTTAGAATTGCAAATTACCAGGCCCATATGGTCAAATACCAGAATACAGTGTGGAGAAAAGCTGGAGCAGCTGCTCAAGCTCTCCCAGAAGATGCATCTAAACAGGAGCTTCTCAAAGCTCTAACAGCTGGGGCTGATGTGGAAAAACATCCACTTTGTACGGCCAGTGACCTGTCTGGTGCTTCAGCCAGAGCAGCTGTCTCAGGGATCTGCCTCAGAAGGTACTCCTGGCTCAGGGTGGCAGGCTTTGCAAATGATGTACTGCAGTCCATTCTCTGTGCCCCCTTTAGAGGACACCAAGCTGTTTGGTGCAGATGTTCAAGATATCCTCTGTGCCCTCAGGCAGAACCCTGAAATCAGTACACTCCCTCTATCATACCCAACCAAGGAGCAGACAGAGGGTGCCTTTTCATCTGGCCGGTACTAGACACCATACCACTACTAGTCAAGGACAAAGGAGCAGAAACCCTGCCTACTCCAGGTGCCCACTCAGATGCCCCCAGATGTGGCAGTGCAGCAGGTGCCATTGCAGCTGGCTTTGCCTGACTCCTTTTATATCCCCAGCCACTATTGCCTCCAGGGGTGGCTGTTGGGGGTCCTCTCTCCTTCCACCTGGATCAGTGAACGAGGGTGACCTCAGATACCTGGGTTCTGGAAATAGCACAAAGCCATACTCTGGAACTTCTAGAACCACCTCTAGACCATCCACCAGTGCCTATTCCTTTGCTTCTGGAGGAAATCCACAACTTGCTTCAGAAAAGGGCAGTAGAACCTGTACCAGTGAAACAGAGAAACACAGGATTCTATTCTCTGTATTTCCTAGTTCCAGAATGAACGGAAGATCTGAGACCTATTCTAGACCTCAGGGATCTGAACTTTTTATAGAGTACAAAAAGTTCAGAATGGTCACCCTATAGGGCCTACTCTCACTACTGCAGGCAGGTAGGGGATTGGATCTGTTCCCTTTGACAGAAGGATGCCTACCTTCATATCAGAATTCTCAAATCTCAAGGAAATATTTGAGGTTCCCGTTTCAAGGGGAACGCTACCAGTTCACAGTATTGCCCTTTGGTCTGTCATCTTCACCACGGGTCTTTACCAGATGCTTAGCAGTAGTAGCAGCAGCATTTCACAGGGAAGGCCTTTATGTATTTCCCTGCCTGGATGACTGGCTACTGAAAGCTCACTCCAGGGAGCAACTCCTGCAGACCCTAGTCTGAACAAGTCAAGTGTTCAGTGCCCTAGGGGATACTGTCAATGCACCAAAGTCTGTTTTCATCCCTTGCCAGCATCTGCAGTATATATGGGCAGTTTTGGACACAGCCCTAGGCTTAACCTTCCTGCGTCTGGACAGGGCCGAACATCTGATTGCACAGGCCCAGATGGTCCACAACAGCCAGTATGCCGCAGCCAGAACAGTCCTTCGGCTTCTGGACCTGATGGCAGCAGCCATTGTCACAGTACCTCTGGCCAGACTACACATGAGGATTCCTCAGTGGACCCTGAGAGTCCAGTGGGATCAATTAACAGATGATCTAGAACAGAGGGTTCTAGTAACCTCTCCTGTACGCAGTGTGCTCAAGTGGTGGATGGAACCCAGCAACCTGCTAAAGGGAATTCCTTTCCTGATCTCTGCCTCTTGCCAGATTGTAACTACAGATGCCTCTGGAACAGAGTAGTCCCTGTTCCAGGTCATCCTCCAGGCATTACAAGAGGAGGTCCTGGTGTTCCCGCTCCACATCTTCTCAAGGTCATCCGACTCAGGTACTTCTGCCTCCTCCAGATCCTCGGGAGAGTTTTCCTCTCTCTCCCCCCTCCCCACCCACGTACTCGATCCTCCAGGGGACTCCACCCCCCCCCCATTCCCATCCAGATGATCCGACTTTCTTGGACATGATGTGTCGCATCCAATTTTTAAATCCGTGGGAAACCGAGGGTCTTGATCCAGAGAGAAAGAGGCTGGCTCATTTCCTGTGTATGAATGAGCCCAAACCTTTAGTTGTTCCACCCCTTAGTAGCTCCCTTTCAGGACGCTACCAGGCTAGCCTGGAAGCACCCTTCGACAGTCCCCGCTATACCCAAGAAAGTGGACCAGCTGTACCGTACCCAAACGAGTGAGCCGTTCCTCGATGAACAGCCCAAGGCCGACTCGGTCGTGCTGACGGCTGTCCACGGCAGGACCAAACAGCCCCGGAAGATGAGCTCCCAGCAGCCAGACAAGGAATCCAAATGCCTGGACCAGTTCAGCAGGAAGGTATACCCTTCGGCCACCTGCACCCATTCGTTCACTCAGTTTTTTGGCGCACATGGTGCAGTACCAGAAATCCCTCTGGAGCAAGGCAATCAAGCTTGCAAAAAGGCAGCACAATTCTGATCGCAAAATGAAGCTCTTAGACGTGCTTCAGTCCGGTCTGGACGTGGGGAAACACGTCTTGAGGTCATCCTACGATTCGGCAGCCAGGTAGCAGCCACAGGGGTTTGTATGTGGAGGTACTCTTGGCTCCAGGTTTCTGGATCTAGGCAGGACCTTCAGGATGCCATCATTGATGCCCCATTCCATGGGTTCTTGCTTTCCGGTCCAGACATGGAGAAAATGATGTCAGACCTCCAGGACTCTGGTAAGGCCGTTCAGTCTGTACATCAGTTGTACAGATCTGATCAGACCCCTGGCAAACGTTGTCAGTTTTGTCGCCAGGGAGGGCAGAAGCCTAAAGGACAGCAACAGAGAGGCAACTTTCGACATAAAGCTCCCTCTCAACCTGGTGGAGCACAGGGACCTAGGAACACCAAACCCTCCCAGGTCTCCCTGGGCTCCCACATCGGTGATTCCTTGCCTGACCCCATACCACTTGCCGAGTCCAGGGCAGAGGTAGTAGGAGGTCGATTCTCGCTTTACCTCGACGGATGGACCACCATTACCAACGATGCGTGGGTCCTCCAGTTGATAGAGTGGGGTCATGTGCTGGAATTTCTTCAGATGCCCCCAGACAGTCCCCCGGTCCAAACGACCTACTCCCCCTCCCACGATGAACTCATCTGGGAGGAGATGCAGTCCCTACTAGACAAGAAGGCAATAGAACCCGTTCCAGCACCACAGTGGGAGAAAGGGTTCTACTCCCGTTTCTTCCTGGTTCCCAAGAAGACGGGGGATCTACGTCTGATTCTGGACCTGAGCCTCTTAAACAATTACATAGAGTACATGAGGTTCAGGATGGTCACCTTGCCGGGCATTCTTCCCATGTTGCATCAAGGGGACTGACACTGCTCCCTAGACATGCAAGATGCCTACCTCCATAATCTGGTGCTTCCAGCTCACAGGAGGTTCATGAGGTTTTCCTTTCAGGGAAGGCACATCTAGTTTTGGGCCTTGCCCTTCGTCCTTTCCTCGGCACCTTGCGTGTTCACACAGTGCCTAGTGTTAGTGGCAGCGGCCTTAAGGAGACACGGACTCTTCGTTTATCCCTATCTCAATGATTGGCTTCTGACTGCTGTAACAAGGGATCGGCTTCTGGCAGCTTTAGAGGACACCTTCAGCCTGTTCAGCTCTCTGGGAATCACCCTAAACATGGCCAAGTCGTTCCCAACACTTTTTCAGAGGCTTCAGTATATAGGGAAAATCCTAGACACGGAGCAAGGGAAGGCCTTCCTCCCACCAGACAGGGCAGTACGCCTTCACTCTTTGGCCCACAAAGTCTCAGCTGCTCACCAAGTCCCAGCTCAAACCATGCTCCAGCTCCTAGGCCATATGGCTGCCGTCATAGTGACCGTTCCCTCAGCACGTCTCTTTATGAGAGTTCCTTAGTGGACTCTCAAGAGTGCAGTGGGATCAGAGGGAGGACGATCTCGACCAGCCGGTCTTGATCTCCCAATGCAGTGGAACAGACTCTCTCTTGGTGTGTGTGTCTCCACAGAATCTAGAGTCCAGAGTCTCTCTTCAGAGAGAAGCTCTGTTACAGGTTTTCACAACCAATGCCTCAGGCCTGGGTTGGGGAGCTCATTTTCAGAATCATCAGACTCGAGATGCATGGTCTTCCCTAGAATTGACCCTCCACATCAATATTCTGTAGATGAGGGCGATTATGTACGCTTTACAAGCGTTTCTTCTGGATCTTCGTCCAGCCCCCCTGTTGGTACAGACATGTCAGTTGTTTCCTACATCAACAAGCAGGGGGGAACTCATTCCTATCCTCTTTGTCAGGAGGCTGAGTGTGTGGTTCTGGGCTCTAGATCATGGCCTATTGCTCACCGCAGTGCATGTTCCAGGGGTCCAAAACACCTTGGCCGACGCCCTAAGCTGGTCTCTGTCAAAGACTCATGAATGGGAATACCTGCAGTCTGTAGTGGACAAACTCTTCCAAAGATAGGGTCGTCCAGAGCTGGACCTCTTCGTGTCCCCGTGCAATGCAGAACTGCCCAGTTTCTGCTCGCTCGATCATGGGTCTGGTGTCTTCTGGCGAGACGCATTGTCCCTCTGTTGGACAGGGAGGTTTCTGTATGCCTTTCCTCCCTTTCCTCTCCTGCAAAGAGTTCTGCTCAAACTCCAGGCGGAAGGAGCGGAGATGATTCTCGTAGCTCTGTTTGGCCTAGTCAGATATGGTTCCCACTACTGCAGCAGCTGGCAGTGGAACCTTCAATCCCCCTGCCCTTGTCCTCCCGATTACTGTCGCAAGAGCAGGGCAGGTTGGTTCACCCAGACCTCCGGTCCCTACATCTGCATGCCTGGCACCTGCAGACGTAGCCACGGCACGTTTGGGAGTATTTCCCAGAGTGACCGAGGTCTTGGTTGCAGCTAGAAAACCTTTCATTAGGGCTACCTACACCATGAAATGGAAATGCATTTGCTTGTGTGCCTCCAGTCAGGGTCTGGACACTCTCTTGTGCCCCCTGAATGCTGTCCTTGAGTATCTCCTCTCCCTGTCAGATTCGGGCCTCCGATATTCCTCCATCAGGGTACACCTGTCTGCAATCTCTGCCTATCATGTGCCGGTGGATGGCAAAAATGTTGCCCAGACGGATCTGACTGTAACATTTTTGAGGGGAATGCTTCATATTAAACCTCCCATTAGGGTCCCCGTCCCTCCTTGGGATCTTTTGTTTTTGTTAGAAAAACTTACGTTGCCTCCCTTTGAACCAGCGGCAGATTGCGAGCTACGTTTTCTGTTGTGGAAAGCGTTGTTTTTAGTTGCTGTTACTTCTGCTCGGAGGATTGGCTAAAGAGCCGTACTTAATTTTCCACAAGGACAGGGTGTCCTTGAGGACTAATCCTAAGTTCTTACCCAAGGTGGTGTCCCAGCTTACCCTTAATCAGGACATCAACCTTCCGGTTTATTATCCGGAGCATTCTAATCGAGGGGAGGCTGTGCTTCACACTCTGGATGTTCATAGAGTGCTTAGGTACTACATCAACCGTACTCTGACTTTGAGAAAATCTCACCAACTTTTTGTTTCCTTCACCACGAGAACTCTGGGGGCACCCGTGGCAAAGCAGAGACTGCCCAGATGGCTAGTCCATTGCATCACATTCTGCTACAGTAAGTGCAACAAACCCTTACCATACACAGCTAAGGGTCATTCCATCAGGGGAGTTTCTGCCTCTTTTGTGTCATCTCAAAATGTTTCTGCGGCAGATATTTGCGCAGCAGTTACTTGGAGCTCGGTGCTCACCTTTGTGAAGCACTACAGCCTGGACATTGCTTCCCATCGGAGAGCTGGGATTGGGTTAACGGTACTTCAAGGCCTATTGTCTTGAAGCCTTTCCCACTTCTCAGTTTTCCCACCTCTCATTCCTTCCGGAATCATTTTGGTACTGCTTGGTACTCAGCCCTTATGGTGTACCCTGCAGCAAGAGCTCCCACTCGAAGTAAGATAGTACAGTTATGTAAGAACTTGCCGTAACAGTAAATCTTAGAGAGGAACTCTTGCAGCAGGTGTTATTCCCACCCTCGTTCCTCCGGTCCTTTTCTCCTTTCTTTCCTTACCCTTGGTGGGGTTTTACACTAACCTCCATTCTCTATGGTCTGTCAGTCGGGTCTCCAGCGGGAGAACTGGGGAGTGGCTGGGGACTGCCCCCTTATTCCATTGGCAGATGCCGGAGGCGGTCCGACGTCAGGGGCTTTTGATCACTGGGTACTGCTAGCTAAGAATTTTTCTGTGGGGTCCTAGTGCCTGTCGGCATAGTCCTTATAGTGTAGCCTGCTGCAAGAGCTCCTCTCAAAGTCTACTGTTACGGTAAGTTCTTACTTAACTGTACTTTCCATTGGGTTTTAATGATCATGCGACACAGTGTTGGTATTACCCTAATTTCAGCATCCTCTATGCAAACTTTGCTTTGTCATTATTTTACTTTGGCAAGACCAGAGTAACAGTAATACTGCGTGCATGATTGTTAAAACCTCGTGGAACACCACACCATGTCCCAGGGACATCTTACCCTAATTTTCCATGTATACTGAATGAACTTTATATGGTCCTTGTATGCGTGGAACACAGTAACAGTAATTTAAGCTTGGAAGGGACTCTAGGTTTATCATGTCCCCCAAAACGCATGCACGCACACACTTCATAAGCAGGGATTTAGTATGCTGTGCAAACGTGAGCTCATTTATTTTGATTCCCCTACAACCGAGTGTACCCTGTAGTTCCCTTGGTATGTAAATATTTGGCCTGGCGTACCGTGTAGGCCTGTACAGTCTTCATGCTGGTTTACATTCTTCATTGTGTGTGTGTTTTTTTTTTTTTTTTTATTTGTTTGTTTGTTTTTTTGTTACATTGTTACATAACCTCACCTCTGCCACCATTAACAGGAAGCCCCTGTAAATGAGATTGCTCATCTCTTTGGGCTTGTCATGTATAAATAATTTTAATTAACCAGAAATGAAAATCTGCCATTTACTGAACTCTGAGCAATGATGCTCGTTTATAAAATTGTTTACATTGAACTTGCCGTAGTTTTTTGGTAACCTTGTTTGACTCCACTGTTCCAGATTAGATGAAGATAATACTGCACAATTCCATATAATATTTTATACAGGTGTTACTAGGTAGCAGCTGCCTTTTTTTCTGTGATTTTTGTTTCCACTTCTGAAAGCCATTTACTGGGTAACAGTGATTTTAATATACGCTTGTCCTGTGAATTAAAATGTCAGACTTTGGTGGCATGGTGTATTACAGAAAGAAACTGATAAACCTGTGTTCAGTACCACTGATTAAAAACACCAGAACAAATATAGGGGTTCCTTATGTACTGTATTTGTGTTAATTTCCCATAGCAGTCCAGCGAAACTGCCTATTACGCTGCAGTCTAGATTGCTGTGGGAAACTTACGGAACCAAGATAACGTAAGGGAACACATTTCTCCATGGGGAGAGTCAGTGTAGTTTTATAAAGTATTGAAAGCTATGGTCAAAGTTGCTAGAAAGCATGAGGCGCCAGATGATGGTTGCGGTGTTTTTTTTTTTTGTTGTTCGTTTTTTGTTTTTGGGTTGGGGGGGGGCTAGAGCTGCAGTAGGTGTCAGCAGTGTCCACTGCTTGCCTGCTACAGACTATGGTTAAAGAGCATTTTGGCAGAGACCATTGGGCAGTTCAGCTTCTAATGGAATACAATTCATACTAAAATATTCGGTTTACACTTCAGCTGAAAGCATGATTGCTAGAGCTCTTGTTTGTTTGGATAGGTGTTTATCCTCCTTGCTCCCTTTTGTCCCCATTCTACTCCAGCCCCATCACCCACCTTCCCCAGGACTTACTAGCGCTAGTGATTTCCCCATGGATTCTCGCCCTCTTTTGGTGTCCTCATCCAGACTGGGAGCTGCGCCTGCAGCAGGCTGATGTCATCTTGCTGTCATGGTTGTTTTCTCCCTTCCCCTATGCCAGCCAATGCAATGTCGCAAGTAAACGTGCACATCTCCGCACACACATGAACTCAAGCAGCTCACCCACCATGTGTGGAGACTTCCTCCTGTGCTACCACCTGATCTCCACCAGATGGCAGTTGCCAAGCAAGACACCTGAACTTCCCACTGTGAGGGAAGAGAGCAATGGATTTGCCTTTTGAAATTGATTGCACCCCAGGTATAATGTACGGGCTAGACAATTTTAATTTGTGAGTGTCCTTCCCCTCTTTTGGTAAGCGGAAGAGAGCAGTCCTCTGGACACTCAGTTCTTCCTCTCCTGCCCAACCCTCCACCCCAGGCTTATTCCTTGACTCAAGTCATCGGTGCCACAAGTGGTAGAAGCGCGCTGGCAAGCCAGCCCCATTACTGGAATACTAATAGGAAACAGTAAGCTGTTCCTTTAGGATGTCTTGGTTTTTATATTGTGGTAGTAGGCACTTACTGAATTACTGGTTTTGTACTGTATAAGATCACAGTCTCTCCTCCCCGTCTTTAAAGCAGCTGTGCAACGAAAAAAGGTTTTCCAAAAAGCTAATTTTCTGCTGTGGTTACAAAAAATATTGGCAGAACTGTTGATTTGGGGTTTCTGGATGCTTCCTGTGCTGTGCACTGCATATTTGCATTTTTGTGTAGATTCTTACCCTCCTCGGGTCCTCAATATTATTTCTGTGCAAAAATGAGACAGCCATCTTTTTTTCCTTGAGAAATATTATTTTAAAATTTTCAGAAAATTCTTAAATGATAGTGGAAACTGAAAATGCTACCACCAAAATAAACTGAAAGACATCTGGCATCGATTTGGTAAGAAAGGTGGGGTGAGATTTTAGCCCATGTTCATTGCACTGCTGCTTTAAGATCCAGGCAGCTGTATCCAGTCTCTCCTCCTTCACATCCGTAGGAACAGTCCCCACACACCTGACAAGAGGCTTACAAGCCCCAGGTGGCCAAAACTAGGTTTTCCTTTCTTTGTGTGGTCATTTGTAATTGAGGAGAAGGGTGGGAGCAGTCTGTATCTACAAAAGGAAGAAATCTCCAGCCAGATGTGATTGAGATCTTTATCCAACTCCCTCATTAACTCTGCAGTCACCATTAATGTTGGGAACTGAACTACAATCAGGATGCAGGAAGCATGGACTGCAGTGCTAATGACTTAACATTCTCTGAGGTACCAACCACGTCTTCGCTTCAGTTTTTTGAAACACAAGAGAATATGGCCTTTTTAATATCTGGTGACTTTTAAGCAACTTGCGCCTGCATACACATAGTTTTTATTGTAGCAGTTCTTGCATTAATGGTCTATGTTTCTACAAGAAAGACTCATCTAAATACCCATTTACTGTGTGTTGCAGCCTCTCATAACTCCTGAATTATGAATTTGATTTTATGGGTGTTGTCTGATGCTTACCTATTGAAAACTAATGCATGTAACATCTTTTCTGTTTGCCTTTGTAGTAGGAGAAGTCAGAGTCCTATCAACTGTATTAGACCTAGTGTTCTTGGGCCCATAAAAAGAAAAGGTAACTATAATATGCTAAACCTATTTTACAGGTTCATTAATGTTTTCTGAACATAAAGATGTCAGCAGAAAAAGAATGATAAACCGTTATGTCTGATCAGATCCATTGTGTCTGATCATTTTCCTGTCTGGGTGCTACCCGCCAACCCTTGGCATTGCCTAAGCCATATGCCCATTGGCAGATAAGCCTCTCCATCCATACTCTCCACTCCATCCTTGACTTAGTTTTCACCAGCGTCATATAGCTGTCCCCAGCTCACTTTAAACTTGTCATAGAAACATAGATTTTGTCGGCAGGAAAGGACCTTTAGGCCCATCCAGTCTGCCCCTTGTCGATGCCTGTTCCATCACCACTGACCTTAGTTGGTCATAGGTGTCACTTCCGGTGTCCAGGGATTTGGCTTCATTGGGGACTGGGGGTCCACCTGGAGTGATGCAAGCCTATACTGGCATAATGGGCTGCATCTGTCCGGGAGGGGAACCAGGATCCTAGGTGATAGGTTTAAATGCTTCATTGGCAAGCTTTTAAACTAGCCAAGGGGGGAGGCACTGGAAAGGAGCAGGAAAATCCTAGCCCCCACAAACAATCATGGTAGTAAGTGTGGCAAACACCAACATGGAGGTGTCGATAGGGAGAAGGGCAGTGGTAAATGGAGAAAGTGACAAAGGCAAGAAGGACAGGGATGGGGCAAAAGGGGGTAAGGCCATCAGGAAATGGAGGGTAATGAGTACCAATGCCCGTAGTCTGGGCAACAAGCTCCCTGAGCTGGTGGCCTTAATGGAAGAGGGATGCCTGGATATCGTAAGTCACAGAAACATGGTACACAGAGAACCATGACTGGGATGTTAACATACCAGGGTACATAACCTACAGGAGAGACAGGCAGAGGAGAAGAGGGAGGAGAGCTCTCATGTAAAGGAAGGGATAAAAGCAACTGAACAAAAGAGTAAACAGGGAGGAGAGGAGGCACCGTGGGTCACCTTGGAGACTGGAAAGGGCACCACAATCCGCATAGGGGTTGTGTACAGACCACCATGTCAGGGGGAAGGAATGGACAAGGATATGATGGAAGGCATTCTTAGAATGGCAGAGAAAGGGGAGATACTGTTGATGGGAGACCTGAATATGCCAGATGTTAACTGGAGCACATTTGCTGCAGCCACATCCAAGAGCAGGGCCATTCTTGATGCCCTACAGGTGGCAGGCATTAGACAGCTAGTTTCAGAACCCACTCGTGAGGGAGCAATCTTAGACCTCATACTCTCAAACGGGGGCAGTGAGAGGATCTCGGATCTAGAAGTGGGTTGCCATCCAGGGACAAGTGACCATCAAACAGTGTGGTTCATGTTAAACTCAGCTACAGAGTCAAGCCGTACAAAAGTGAGGGTACTGGACTTTAGGAGGGCTGACTTTGGCAAGATGGGAGAGTGCCTCAGAAAAGCACTAGCCAACAGGCTAGAAGGAGGTGTGGAACAACAATGGGGAATTATCAAAACTGCCATCACAGAGGCAAACAAGCCTTTGTGTGAAGCAAATAAACAAATCAAAACGAAAGAAAAAGCCACTATGGTTCTCAAGAGAGGTGGCTGTGAAAGTCAGGAAGAAAAAGGTAGCATTCCGGAAGTATAAGGAAACACAGAAGGAGCAGGACAGAGAGCTGTACCAGTTAAGGCAGAAAGAAGCAGGAAGGGAAGTCAGAATAGCAAAGGCCCAAACTGAGGAAAAGATAGCCAACTCAGTTAAGAAGGGGGATAAAACCTTTTATAGGTACATCAGCGAGCATAGAAAGACAAAGGGAGGGATAGTGAGGCTGAATAGAATGAACGGTGGGTGGGCAGAGGGGGACAGTGAAAAAGCAGGAATACTGAACGAATATTTCTGCTCAGTATTCACAAAAGAGGAGGGGGAAGTGCCTAATCCAATTAACAGAAGCACTCTTGATAGGGGGGTCGATCCCAGTCCTTTCACAGAAGAAAGGGTTCTGCAAGAACTCCTAAAACTGAAGGTGGAGAAAGCAATGGGTCCTGATGGAATTCACCCCAGAATTCTAAAAGAATTAAGGAAGGAACTAGTGAAACCACTGGCTACTCTTTTTAATAAATCATGGGAGGATGGTGTGGTACCCGAGGACTGGAGGAAGGCGGATGTGATTACCCTTCACAAAAGTGGGACCAAGACAGAGGCAGGAAACTACAGACCTGTCAGTCTGACCTCTGTGGTAGGGAAAGTGATGGAGTCACTTCTGAAGGAAAGAATAGTTGAGTACCTAGAGGCCAGTGGAGCACAGGATCCAAGGGCATGGGTTCACAGCGGAAGGTCATGTCAGACGAATCTAATAGATTTCTTTGACTGGGTGACCAAAGTAGTAGACCAGGGAGGGGCTGTGGACATGGCTACCTAGACTTTAGCAAGGCATTTGACACAGTCCCACACAAAAGATTATTAGTCAAATTAACCAGCCTGGGAGTGGGTCCCAGGGTGGTAGCCTGGTAAAACATTGGCTGGACAACAAGACACAGAAGGTAATTGTAAATGTAGTCCACTTGAAGAAAGGGCGGTTACTAGTGGGGACCGTAGGGTTCAGTATTGGGTCCAGTCCTTTTAATGTCTTCATCAGTGACATTGCAGAGGGACTGGAAGGAAAAGTATGCCTTTTGCAGATGACACACAGATCTGCAATAGGGTTGATACACAAGGAGGCGTGGAAAGGATGAAAAGGGACTTGGCAAGGTTGGAGGAATGGTCAGGCGTTGGCAGCTAGGATTCAATGCAAAAAGTGCAAAATAATGCACCTGGGAAACAAGAACCCAGGGAAGAATACACAATGGGTGGGAGGTAGTAACAACAACAAAACAGGAAAGGGACCTGGGGGTAATCATATCAGATGACCTTAAGGTTAGCAAGCAATGTGAGAAGGCAGTAGGGAGGGCCGGGGTATACTGGGATGTATAGGAGAGGCATCAGCAGCAGAAAACAGGAAGTTGTTATCCTCTGTACAGACAGTTGGTGAGACCCCATCTGGAATACTGTGTCCAGTTCTGGAGACCCCATCTCCGCAAGGACATAGACAGGATAGAGGCAGTCCAGAGGAGGGCAACTAAATGGTGCAGGGTCTGCAAGAGAAGCCGTATGAGGAGAGACTAAAGGAGCTTAATATGTATACCCTTGAGGAAAGAAGGGAGAGGGGGACATGATAGAAACTTTCAAGTACCTCAAGGAATCAACAAAGTCCAAGAGGGTAGCATCTTTCAGAAAAAGAGACTTGCAAGAACAAGGGGACACAATTTAAAGATAGAAGGAGGGCGGTTCAGGGCAATGTGAGGAAGTATTATTTCACAGAGAGGTAGTGGATGCATGGAACAGCCTTCCTGAGGAAGTTGTGGGGTCTAAAACTGTGGAGAATTCAAGAATGCATGGGACAGACATAAGGCAATTCTTGTGGGGGGCAGGAAGATATAGGCTGTTGGTTAACTAGGATCTGCAGCCTATCCTGTAGGTAGGGAAATGGGCAGACTAGATGGGCCTAGCGGTCCTTATCTGCCGTCAAAGTCTATGTTTCCTTCCCCCCGTTCCTCTTAACTGATGTGCCCCTCTGCGTATCCCATGCATGCTTGAAGCTCCCCACAGTCTTTGCTCCTACAACATCCTCTGGCAGACTGTTCCAGTCATCCACCACCCTTTCCATGAGGAAGTATTTCAAGACATCTTTCCTAAACTTTTCCTCTTGGCTTATTCTAGTGCCTTCCTTTCTCTGAAATAGATCCTCCACTTGCACCGTGTACGCTCCTGTGATATACTTGTAGGTTTATCATGTCCCCTCTCACTCTTCTCTCTTCCGCAGAGAGCTGTGTTGAGTTCCTGCAGCCTTCCACATGTGACTTCTCATGCACCCTCCCCCACCACCACCATTGTGGGTTCCTCCTCTGTACCACCTCCAGCCTTTGTGTCCTTGAGGAGGTACGGCTTCGAGAACTGGACACAATACTCCAAGTGGGGCCTCACCAGTGAGCGATACAATGGCAGTACCACCTCCCTCCTGCTAAAAATCGCTCTCACAATGCACCCAAGCATCCTGGTAGCCTTTCCAGCTGCTGTGTCACACTGTCCCGCTACCTTGAGGTCATCAGATATGATGACCTCCTAGGTCTCTTTCTTGCTTGGTGACTGTAAGCTCCACTACCCCCATCTTGTACACAGCCCATGGGTTCCGCAGCTCTAAGTGCATAATCTTGTTCTTTTTGGCGTTGAAGCCCAACTGCCACCCCTAGACCATTACTCTAGTTTTCTCAGATCCCTTTGCACTTTCTCCGCCCCTTCCTGAGTGTCAGCCCTGTTGCAGAATTTTGTGTCATCCACAAAGACTCACCTTGCCTTCAAGATCCTCTGCAGTGTCGATTATGAAGGCATTGAAGATGACCCATCTCAGCATCAAACTCCGTGGCACCCCACTGGTCATTGTCCTGTTGCTTGAGTGGCTGCCATTTACCCACCACCTATCCCTTAACCAGTTTGATATCCAGCTTGTCACTTTCTTCCTCCACCCCCAGGCTGCTTAGTTTCTTAACTAGCCTCCTGTGTGGCACAGTGTTGAAAGCCTTAATGAAGTCCAGAAAGGCCACATCTGCTGCTCTCCCTTGATCCACCTACCTGATAACCTGGTCAAGAAAATCTATGAAATTAGTTTGACATGCCCTCTCCCCTGTGAAACCATGCTGCCAGTGGTCCTGCAGCCCTTTTGCCTCCAGGTGTTCCACAAGCCTCTCCTTCAGTAGTGTCTTCATTGATTTCTCCACCACTAATGTGAGACTAAGGCCCCATCCACACTACACCGCCTGCGCCCGGTAATGGATGCAATCCGTTACGGCCGCAGAGTGGTGCAGTGGGTCCACACCTTGGCGGTGTCCGTTACGGGACCGGCACTGCCGTCACACGCCGGATCCGGCGACCGTTACAGCGGCGCCCGATCCCACAGTGCAGTTTCGCGCTGCGCTTTAAAAGCCAGGGGACCGCTACCGGCAGTCCACACTACCGCCGTAACGGTCCCAGACAGGACCGGTTTCATAACCGTCCACAACGGTTACGAACGCCCTGTAACGCTACCAGTGTAAACGCACGCCGTTACTGATGCGGTTTACACCCTCTGTAACGTTACAGAAGGGTTTTTGGGCTGCAGTGTGGACAGGGCCTAACTGTCCTGTAGTTGTTAGCATCCTCCCTACTGCCGCTTTTGTGCAGAGGGACCTTCATCAGTCCTCCAGTCCCCTGGAATGTCTCCCATCTACTTTGAGGTGCCAAAAAGCGCTGCCAGAGGGATGGCCAGCATTGTGCTCAGTTCCTTCAGGACTCTTCGATGGATCCTATCCTGCCCGATTGCCGTTGTGATGTTTACCACTACCCTTGGCAAACTGCTCCATCTATGCATCACACTTTTCATCAAGAAGTGCTTACTCATGCCATTCCTGTATCTAAACCCCACAATTTTATACTCTTGTCCACTTGTTGCCTGTCCCTCCCTATGCTTTAACGGGTCGTAACACTCCAGCCTGTTTTATCTCCCTGTCTCGGATTCCAGCGAGATTGGTGCAGCCCCAGAACTGGACACAGTACTCCAGATGTGGCCTCAACAGTGACCCATAGAGAACCCCCTCCCTATACATCCCAGCATCATGTTTACCATCCCAGGTGCCTTGGTATTCTGGGCTGTTGACTTAAAGGCCATCACTTATGATGACTCCCAAGTCCCTTACTTCAGTGCTGTGACTGATCCCCCACCAACCCATCCCTTGCCTGAGTGCATAACTGTATGTTTTTTGACATTAACCTTCAGTTGCCATACCTTGTACCACCCCTCCAACTGTTATAGACCAAGCTATGGCCTTGATCACCTCCTCATAGTCCTTCCTGTCACAGAATTGTCTGCAAAGAGGCAGCTTTTTCACTTGATTCTGTCCCGTGTGTAGCAGATGAGCACATTAAACAGTATAGGTACCAGTACCAACACTGTGATGCCCCACTTGAGACCTCCCTGGCCTCTAAAATGTTTCCCATTTATTATCCCCCGTTGAGTAATTCCTTCCAGCCAGTTTTCTACCCATTCTGTTAGCTTTGCCCCAACCCCTGGACCCCAGAATTTCTTGAAGAATTTTGTGGGGTACCAAGTCGAAGGCCTCACTGAAATCTAGATATAGCACATCAATCCTAGCCCTTGTCCACTGCCTTTTTTTACATAGTGGAAAACCTGAATCAAGTTTATTTATTTATTTGCTTTTGGTAGCTGGGTAAGTGCGCTAGGCAACATAACCTGCCTATTTTCAGGCACGACCCGGGAGAGGACAATATGTCAGTATAGCAGAGTACAAAATCACAATACAGCAGTGTCAAACAATCAGGTAAGTGCAGTGGAGTGAAACGCCTTTAAGTTGTTGGCTCTCATTTTATTCAACTTATTGTAACTCCTCCTTGTAAACCCAGGCCAGCCTACTTGCTCCACTGTTTTGACTCTCGAACCACTGTTACCCCATGTTGCAATACCTTTATGGGTCAGACTACATTTTCTGTACATTACCCTGTATCTAGAATAACCTTCCCACCCACCTCTGGCTCTCCCCCTTACCATGCGTATAAGCAACTTCTTAAGGATCCTTTTGTTCCCTCCTCCTGTTTTCGCTCCTTGTGCCTCTCTGCTTAACACTTGTAT
Source organism: Neoceratodus forsteri (assembly GCA_016271365.2). Classification (NCBI taxonomy): domain Eukaryota; kingdom Metazoa; phylum Chordata; order Ceratodontiformes; family Ceratodontidae; genus Neoceratodus; species Neoceratodus forsteri. The sequence goes on along the minus strand of JADMNL010000023.1, from coordinate 208,278,407 downwards.
TTGGGCTGTTTGCCACCAATCTAATTGGTCAACTGTTGCCTCTCATTATTTGTTCATTGTTCCTATTTGTTTGCACTGTTGTTCACTTTGTATTACTTGACTGTTTTGCAGTAACTCTCTTAAATTGTATTCACTCCCTACCCTTCCCTGGGCTCACCTAAAATGAGCCTTGGCTCAGTGTACCTTTCCTGGTCATCAGTAAGCAAATAAATGCATAAATTCACCTACTGTTATCCTCTTTCAGTTTGTCTCATCCCTTCACACAAAATATGTAACTCCTAAATTCAAATACAGTACTCATTTAGACTTGCTGGAGCCTACCCTGGAACAGGCTGGGGTCTCCACATTTAAGAAACCCTGGTTTATAATGCTTTTGTTGCTGCAACCCAGATTGCTGCCTCTGGCGTTTGCTTAAGATGCCACTCCTGGCTGCATGTTACAGGATTTGCCAGGATGTGCAGCAGTCAGCCATGCTGGCCCCTTCAAGGGCCGCAAGCTCTTTGGTTCAAAAGTGAAAACCATTCTTAATAAGTTAGACCACCAAAATGTCTATGAGGACAGTTGAGTCTTTAACACGAAATGATTGTCCGTGTAGTCATGGCAGAAGCTCCTTTAGCAGGAACACTCATAACTGCACTCCCCGTGACAGGGATGTGGTTGTGCACTGCAGCAGCTGCTCGTTCCCCCTACACAGCTACCAAATGCCAAAAATATGCTGGAGATATAGGCAGTTCTTAATGAATTTAAGCTCGACAGTGCCTCTCCAAATGGATCTCCTGTCTACTGTTCTGCTACAGGCGGGGCAGGTCCTGTCTGCTACAGTTACGGGGCATGATGACCTTGTTGGCGTGTTTTCTGTCTCAGCGCTGACATTTGAAAGGCTGCTACGCGGCACAGGATCCATACCTTTACTACGCATTAACAGTCTTATCTAGTCTCCCAAAAGGAGGGCTGGGTTTGGCTTGGCTGTCCTGCTTTCCTGGGGGTCAGTGCACTGGTTGTATGGTCCACTCGGTTGGGTTTTATACCGCTTGTTAATCGTCCAGTATATTACGACTGTATGGCAGTACCCTCAAAAAAAGATAGGCTTGGTACTTTCCAGTAGCAGTACATCTTCAAGAGGATCTTCTTGGAGCCTCCTTGCCTCTTCCCACCCACCATCCCCCTGACATGATGGACCTTTGCATTCAGCTGCTTGGAAAGACACTGATCATTCAGTCTGTTGTTGTTTTTTCCCAGTGCCTCCCCTAGCTGTGTGGTGGACAGTTTTTCGATCTACTGCCTCTCTGAGCATGATTGGTGGGAGCAGACCCAATCCCGCTATTGGTGGATGTTTGGAACGCCATTCACTGACTGTAGGAAATTTAAGTGGTTGGGGCCTGTCTATAGTATATAGGCAACACTGTGTACTGACAGTGTCCACATAGGCACATTAACTTGGCCATCGTGCAGAAGGGTCCTGTGACCAACAGTTTGCTACACCCTCATATCTTCTAAATGTTTGTTTCAGTGTCAACAGACACCTCTTTTCATGTAGCTGTTGAAGATGTATGCAACTGCATTAGTCAGTTTTCACAGTTCATACCAGGCTCTGTTACTGTCCTGGGAGACTCCATTTCATGGTTGTTGAAATGTCATTGTTCCTGAGAGCTGCATTAGCATCTGAGAATATGATGCGTCATCACACTTTAAACTCCTAGTATGCCCGTCTGCTTAATTAGTCTTCAAAGAAACAAGCTACAAGAAGGTGTGAAATATCTTACTTACCTTCAGTGAGCTTTGCAAACTATCTGAGTTATAATGTAGGTTTTCCCCCTTGAAACTTCATTCAGTTTGACTTTCCAGAGAGTTTCTGCAGGGTATTTGTTCTTTCAACACAGAGATACATGATATAAATGGTTGATCTGACATCATGTTCTCGTATGCTAATGCAGTTCTCATGGACAGTGAGATTCCAACAGCCATGAAATGGAGACCCCCAGGGCAATCTCAAGGGCTACCATGAGCAGTGAAAACAAACTAAGGCTAACACATAGAGCCCTAAAAGCGACAGGAAAGGAATTGTCTGTTGACATGGAATCAAATAAAATGGAAATATGAGGGTGTAGTTTTCCTTTAATGTGTGGTGGCTGTGTGAAAATCCTCTTAAAAGATTTTACTGTTATTGGTTAATAGTGAATCTTTCTGTTGGGTATTGTCTTGCATTTTTCAGTTGCATGGTATTTGTTTTTTAGTAGGATGCAATGTGTTATGTAGTCAGATATTTGCATTATAGGTTTCATATTTTGTAGTTACTGTTCGAATAGAACAGCTACAGTTAAGTATTGTGACATTACAAAAAAAGTGTACTGCTGTGCTTATTTGCACCAAACATTGAGAGTGCCATACGTTATATAAATGATTAATTAGCCGTATAATGTGACGTACAGAAGAATCATACTGGATTTGCATGGAAAAATGTATAATTGATCTGGGAGCCTTGACTATTAGAAAGGCATTTAAAGCATTCTGCAACTTTTTCTGATGTTAGAAATGAGTGAAAGAAAAGGCTTTTTTATGTAGTTTTTGTTTCTTTATAGGTGAAATGGAAACTGAAAGTCAGTCAAAGAGACTTTTCCAAGGAACAACCAGTATACTCTCGACGGATGTTATGCACTTGACAGATCTTAGTTAAGTGGTAAGTGCATGTGCAATTACACTTTTTTGTTTTTTTTTTTTTGGTGTGGCTTCTTCCCTCTGGGGACCGGGGGACCTGGACTTGCTGCACCCCCAGCCCGGGCTTACCCCCGGGGCCGTCAGCCGGGAGCCCCTCCCCAAGGACCTTGGTTGCTAGCCTAGGGTGGGCCATGAGAGCGGGACCTCCCATCCCCGGCGGACCTTGGTCAAGAGCGGAGACGAGGAACCATCACTAGAGGGCCGGCATTTATTTATTTTTGGGGGAAGGGATTTTTCCCCACAGGGCGGGGACGTGTAATGATGCCAGTGTCCCCTATGTGGTGCCGGCGGTGGCGGTACCCCAGTGTCCACCAGAGGTCCACATTGCACCAGACCCCCACCCCCGGAGAAGGAGAGCAGTCCCTGGGACGCTCAATCCTTCCCCCTGCTGGCCCTCCGACTCCAGAGTCTGTCACTGAACCCGGGTTGTCTGCGCCACAAATGGATGCCTTGCAGCTGCACCAGCAATTCCAATTCCAGTGCCACAATTTCCAGTTTTAAAAGTGGGAAAAAAAAACCACAGTGGTTTAGGCCTAGAGGGAGCGATTGAGCAGCATAGGTGCCAACTGTTGGGAGTAAGGGGAGATTGGTAGGAATCTGCCCACCACCTCCAGTACCTGTTACCTGTTAAACTTCTTCAGTAACAAGATAATGCTGTGTTGATGGTAGTGGAATAAAGTGGTTGAGCATGAGTGGAACTGTCAGGCATACGGAGCTTCGCCTGGCTGAATAAATTAAAATCATAAATTATAAATTGCTGCCTCCTAAGCCTGCTTGGGGTTGAGAGCACATTTTTGCTGCAACTCCCACTTCCCACCCCACTCCCCAAACTCACCGCCACACCTAGACTGTCAACGGCCAGCTCTGCACTAAACCGCACCTCCTGTACTCAACTTGTGCAGTCCCATGTGGCCACCTGCACACTGAAGTCCATCCAGAGCCTGCTACCTGGGCATAAATACCAAGCCTTCTGTGCACCTTCTCCATTCAAGATGCTGCCTATGAAGCCTGCTCTGGGCTGAGCTAGAGTAAACCTTTCCTGTAACTCCTACTCTGCCCCAGTATCTCACCATCGTGTCTGGTCTGAGGATCTTGCCGACCAAGCCACTCTTCCATTGACGATTTGTGCACCAGTCAGCTGGAGATCTACACTAAGCCGTGCCTCCTCTGTGCAACTCTGCCAATCCCATGTGGCTGCCTGAATTCCAAGGGACTTCAGTAGCTCAAAGGCACTGACTTCTCTAGCAGTCCAGAGCTCTAAGGACTGCAGCACAGAGGTCATCTAGACGTCTGCCTGGAGTCAGCTGTTGGCCAGTCACGCTGCTCTCTGTCTCTTGTCATAAGCATTCCTCCGGACTGCTTCTGGTGTCCATAAGTTTGTTCTCCTTGTCCTGCAAATCGCTGTACTGAACTGCTATTTGGCATACTGAACTTGGTCCTGTAACTCCTGTACTACTACTGCTGCTAACTGCTATACTGATCTGTTAATTGTTATACTGAACTTGCTCCTTTGTTTGCTGAACTACCACCTCACTAATTTTGCTTGCCTGGCTAGTCTTGTAGGCATTTCGTAAACTGGCTAAAGCTCTGATATCTTAGTTACACCCTATCTGGGTTTACCCTGTTTTTTAATTTACGTTACTCAGTTAAAAAAAAGTCTGTCTTTTGCTTCTAACCTGTGTATACTGTTAGCCACTGCATTCCATTTTAAGGTTTCACATTCTGTTTGTCCGGTACTCCCAATTTGGGTTTACCCTACAGTTTCAGTGTTTTGCTCGATCTATTTTTAGCTAGCCCTAGCTTGTATGTAAAGTCTTACATTGGCTACTTAGCCTGATCTTTTTTTATGGCTGCATTGCAAGAGCTATGCTGACATGTTGCGAACGGAGGAGGAGGAGAGAATGTAGAAGACCTAGAAGGTGTGATTGATTACTGAATACATCTCATAATGTTTGTTCTACACAGTGGGGTCAAAGCCCATGAGTATGCATGAATCAGTGTGCACCCCCGTCTCCCAGTGGAGTTGTGCTCGGTGTCACTCTGTGCTGGCATTGAGCTGCCCCTCTCCTTCACTCTGGTTCAGTAGCCTCCTACCATATCTTCACATTCCTGTCATCTCCATCTAGTGACACCCCCCCTTTCCTGGTCCCAGTCATTTGCACCACCCACCTTCCTGGCGGTCCCAGCTACTGATCGTTTGGACCCCGGTGGTCAAATCAGCAGTCTGGCGCAGGCACAGAGAATGAGGACATTTGATTGGAACCAGCCTCTGTAGTTAGAGCATCTTCTTAGCAACAAGCAGCGGAGATCATAGGAATGTCTTTTCAGCCAGGACATGCTGCAAGAATTCAGTCATTTATTTTGAATTATTATGCATTTCGCTGCTGAGAGGTAAGGAAAGAACAGATATTCTTACTTTTTTGTTGCTTTCGTGAGGAACGATCTTTGTCTTTCGGGATTATGGTGGCTCGGCAGGGTGGATAATCCAGCTGGTTCTGTGGGATGTCAACACATTGTCAAGTGAAACCTGAATTCATAAGGGAGACAAATAGCAAATTATCAAAATTATGCTGTTGTGGTCTGGACATTTTCAGCTGGCTCACAAAATGATCACCTCTGTTACAGAACAATCTGTTGCTGTTTAAATCTGTGAGAGACTCGACAATGTTTATTGCTCACATAAAGACTTACGTTTTATAACAGTCAGCTACAGCCCAAAACTGCAAAAGAGTTTGTGGGTGTTTCTTTGCCTCATAGCTTTTTTCGGCCCCAGCAGGTCTACACGCTTCATTTCTGTTTTGAAAATGCTTGGGGGTGGGGTCCGGCCTTGCTGATGTGATACATCTTCTCCCCCACCGTGCACATTGCTATATCGCTGTGCTCACTATGGTTCCCCAATTTTGATGCACTTTGTCCAATAGTGTGACATAATTTCACCAGGGACTTCATAGTAACATATAACGTAGCAGTTGAAAGGTACTCGAGGTTCCCACCACCGGTTTCTTAAGCAGGGGATAACAAGCATTTAATTTTTTAATGGGACCCTGGCTACTACGGTATGTAACTATCTTCTGGCCAAATGAGTGGGACCAGGGAGGGGGAATGGGACTGCTAGACTGCTGGCGAGGAGAGCTCACTCCAAGCTCAGTGCTATATCATATTAAAAATATATATCTCAACTCTGTCCCCTCACTCCCCTGACTCTGTTCCAGTTGCCCCCCATCTCCATTCTCCTCGCTGGTCCCAGTTTCTGCCGTCAAAAGTAGGACTCTCACAGGCTTCATGCCCATCTCATATTTTTTTAAAATGGCATCCATGCCCTCGTTTCACCCTTCCGACTCTGGGTCCCCTTGCTGTCCGTCCCACCAAAAAAAAAACCCACTGTGTTCATGTTCAGCATCAGTCGTGGATCCTGCCAGTGAGGAAGGAAGGCTTGCTCATGCTTCATGCTCCTCTCATACTACAAAAAACACTCTGGTTTTAATCTCTTTCCTCCCGCACTCTGTTCCTCTCTTTCCCACTCCCTGATTACATTCCCCTTGCACTTCCCACCCTGACTCTGTCCTCTTCATACTCCCTTTCCCCATTCCGTTCCCCTCACTCCATTCCCCTCACCCCCTCCCCAGGCATTCCCCCAGCCGGTTCAGGTTCCTGCAGGCGCGGGGAGGACTGATTCTGGCTTCATTCCTATCTCATATTTTTAAAACATGGTTGGTTTTTCTCTTTTTCCCTTTTTGACTGTTTTCCTCACTTCCCCTCCCTGTTCCCCTCGTGCTCCCCCTGACTTTCTTCCCACCTTCCCAACTCTGTTTCCTTAGCCGGCCCTGTGACAGGAATGCGGACACCAGTGGTAGCAAGGGCTCAGGCTTGATTTCCTTCCACATTGGCTGAAGATGGATATCCCTTTTTTTTTTTTTTTTTTTGTTTGTTTGTTGGTTTTTTCAACTTGAGAGGCCCATCTTTCTTCCCCACCCCACAGCCCAAGCTCCCTGACCCGACACTGGGTGATGTGAAGAAGGCAAGCCCTGTGGAGCCACTACTCGGAGAGTAAGTTGGTGCCGCTGAAAGAGGAGGCAAGTTCACACCACTTGTACTGCAAGTGTAGACTGTCAGAATTAATGTCACTATGAAAGATTGTCATTTATCATACTCCACAAGATACTTTGTGTGTAAAACAAAGAAATATAGATGTAATACTTTAAACCTATTTTATAAAGTCAGGCTGACAAAATGATACACTGACATAATGAAAACATTTTAAAACAATACTCTCTGCGCCCCCCCCCCCACTCTGTTCACCACTGTCCCCCTCCCCAACTCTGTTCACCTCATGCCTCCTACTTTGTTCCCTTGCCTCCCCGCCCCCACTACATTCCCTTCGCTGGTCCCAGCTCCTGCCACTAAGGGGAGGACTCACTCACACTTCATGCCCATCCCATATTTGAAAAAGAAAATAATCTTTGTTCCCTTCTCTTCTCCCAAATTCTGTTCCCCTCTTTCACCCTCCCTGATTCCTTTCCCATTGTGCTCCCCACTCTGTTTTCAAGCATGTAAATGTATTCCTTTTGATGTATTTATACCATACATATTTTTCGGCAGTTGTTGTCTGCATCTTACTGTGCATAGTGTAGCCTTAATGCCACTTTTGTTATCGAGCTCTTTTTCCGGCCCTGGAGCAGGTAGCAATCAGCCCCAATCTACACACAACTAGCGATTGCCTCCCCCCTGAGATCCCTCACAGATCCACCCCCCGAACAATCCAGTTGTGAGACTGCCCGGAGCGACAGCACGAGCTGGATAGTTGGTCAGCTTCATACTCTTGTCTCCAGCTGTTTTCCTTGTTCAGGTCCCCAAAACCCACACCTGATGGTGTGCAGTGGCACAGGTGTGCGTGTGTGTAGATGCACACACTATGCACCTGCCACCAGACGTCTCCCCTACTGAGTTGCACCAGCTAATTTGCCACCATGGGCTGGCAGGCTTGGAGCGGAGCAGCTAGACCCGCCTCCACAGGGTGGAGAGCAGTCCCCTAGATGCCCAACTGTCTCCCACCCCAGCTGACTCCCTGTGGCCCGAGCTCATTCCCAAACTCTGGTTGCTGGTGTGGCTTAAGGTAAGGCATCCAGCCCCTCAGCCCTACACACCACTGGACTGGCCATTTTAACACTGCCTTAATAAATGTGTGGGCCATTATTGTGAATGGAATAAAGAAAGTTAAGAGAATATCCAGTTTAAACATTAAGCAAATGTAAATTTAAAAAAGCAAACACCGCATGTTTTGGCCAGTTCCTTGGCCTTTGACTTCATTCTGTTTGATTGAAGTCTCAGTTCTACTCCTTCTGCCCGTAAGGAGAATGAATGTATCTGTAACGTGCAAGAGAAATATGGAGCTATCAGGGCTGCCTGCCTTACAGCACAGACTGAGCAGTAGTATAAAACTCCAACATTAACAGTAACAGAAGATAGTAATATACTCTGTGCACAGAACGACACCCACTGGCAATACAGTGATGGGTACAAGCAAAGACTTGGTAGTGTTGACTGAAACTGCAGCAGGGTATCTGCATTCAGTGATAGTTTCACTGTAGTCTCTCTATCCTTTCAAAGTCTTTCACTGATTGCATGCATTTCTGCAGTCTGGGTCCCTTGTACCTCAGTAGGCTGCTATTACTCGGTACTGATGCCAGCTTTCTGGCAGTTCAGGAGTGAAGGCTCGAGTCGGTTGGGGAGCTGCAGTGTGTTTCGCTACAGAGCTGTGGAATGTGCGAATAAAATGACACAACTTCCTCCATGGATGGGTGTGTGGGTCGATAGGGGTCCCTAGGTTATGTAGGAAACACTAAGATTGTGGATGCCATACATGCGAGGACATATGGCGGTGTGGGCAGCGCCAGGTATGAACCATCTCTCACCTAACCAAATACAGCTTTAGCTGTTATCTGGGGGTCTTTGGATTGTGGGATTCTAGAATGTTGATTTTGAAGATGGCCGCTACATTCATTTGCTATTAACTTGTACTCCTTTACTAAGTTTACTTACAGTAGAAGTAATTTTTGCCTAAAAAAACCTTTTAAACTGTTTTTTTATTGCTTATCATATTTTGACATTTTTCTGATAATTTTGTTACCGAAAAGCACCTTCTAGCTGCTATTTTCACAGATTTCTAACCAACTAGAGGCTGAAATGGTGTGGGCTGTTTGGAACTACTCGATTTCCCTGTGTGTAGTGTGACTGGAGGTTATCCAGTAGGTAGGGAAATGGGCAGACTGGGTGGGCCAAGCGGTCCTTATCTGCTGTCAAATTCTATGTTTCTATGGTGTTTCTGCAGGATTCATTTTGCTCTTTCAAGGACTTGGTCATCGAACTTCTCCATCTGTAGTTTTTACTGAGTTCTGCTGGTATTTTTGGTCTTTGTATGGCTGATCACCATCTGGTACTTGCTGAAGCTTGGATTCCTCTATACTGCTGTCATCTAATTGGGGTGCCTGGCATTCTGGAAATCGTTTTTTGTTTGATTTCTGGTTTGTATTCATATTTTAAAAACAAACATGTTTGTGTTGCAAAGACCATCATGTGTGGAATTTTACGATATAAGTCCATAACAACCAGTTTTCACAATAAACAAGAGAAGAAAGAATTTATAGTGTATGGTAGAACGCTGTTGAGCATGGGAATCCATGCTCCCAACGATTGTTCTCGCCTCAGTGAGTCACTATTTTGTTGTGCTGCACCGAGTATGTCACGGTGCAGCACAACAAGATCGAACGCATTCGCAATTGAGCAGCCCACAGCGATGCGGAAGTCGGCGTGCTGCTACACATCCCGAAGTAAGCCTTATTTTAAGAGGTAGACTTGTTTGGGGGGATCACGGAGCCCTGATTATGCTTGCCCATACACTATAAAATATTGTGTATGAGCAACCATACATAAACAAGGCAGTTGTAGGATCTCGAGGTTTCCATGGTAACGGACCTCTCGAGCTACGCTCTCGAGGTCTCTGGTTACCACGGAAACCTCTCGATCTCAACTGCCTTGTTGTGTATGCTTGCTCATACACAATTCTCTATGTAATCTTCTGAGAAGCTGTGTATTTCTTATATTTCCTTCTGTTATATATTTTACTGCTGTTGTACACTGGAATTGCTGGCAGAGAGGAGAGTAAGCACCCAGCTTAAACAATTTGTTCCTCTTTTCAGAAACAGTGCATTAGGGAGAGCAGAGGGGTAGAGCCAGATGAGCCTCATGAGGTTTAGCAGGGACTGTGGGGCACTGTTCTCCAGAATTGCACTCTGGGGGGTGGTCACTGCCCATTCCGCAGGATCTTTGCAGAGCTCCATGCTCAGCTGGTCACAGAGAGGGAAGAATTATCTCTCCTGCAGCACTAGCTCAGCTGGATTCCACACCACCACCACTCCCCCAGAGGCCCACTGGTCCAGGGTGGTGGAGTGGAGTGGGGAGGGAAAGGTTGGTTGGGGCGGCCACAAGGAGGTTAACCAACTCCATCATGAAGACAGATCGCTTTGCACCCCTGGAAGAGATTGGGGTACCTGACTGCACAAGTGGGACTCTGGGTCAGTCGGGGATGGAATGATGACCTGGTGGCAACCAGGTGTAAGAGAGTAAGAAGAAGGCAGCTAGAAAAGTAATAATGGTCAAGGATTCCATGATCAGGGGAGTAGAGAGGTGGTATATGTAGTAGGAGGGGTGTGGGATGGTCAGGTGCCTTCCAGGGGCAGCAGCCATCTGGAACATGGGGGTTACTGCGGTTGTTGGCACACTTGGGTACCAACGTTCTAGTGAACCAGCCTGTAGAACAAGTGAAGTGGAAATTTCTGAGGCTGGGGGACAGATTGTAGGCACATTTAGCTTCCCTGGCCTTTTCTGAGGTCCTCCCTCTGTGGAATGCAGGGGGAGGGAAAGCTAGAGTATGGAGAGAAGTGATAGACAAATTAAGTGGGTGGTTAAAAGGATGGTATCAGGAGACAGGTACCACTTTGTGGGGGATTGGGGGGACATCTGGGACAGGAGGCTCTTCAAAGGTGATGGCCTTCACCTGATGAGAGGGGACCAGCACACTGTGGTAGAAGTTTGACATGTACATCAGACAGTTAAACTGACTGCGGGGAACATTGAGGCTTGGGAAACCACAGTAAAAGGGGTGAGGGAGAGAAACCTAGTTGTGCTACCCCTATACTGGGGAATGATAGCATTAAGGTGGGTATAAATAAGGTTGAGATTCAAAAAGGAGTAGAGGAAGTGGCAGAGGGAAGGGAAGGCTCTCAGGGCCTTCAAGCATTCTGGGGGGGGGGGATAAGGAGGTAAGGAGAATGGGAAGGAATCCAGGGGTAAGATAACAAAACAGCAGAAGGGGATCCGGCGCTAGTTGGAAGGGGGTCTGCCTTAATGCCAGAAGTCTGGATAACGGTCAGTGAGCTGCAGTCATTGGTGGCAGACACTGAGACGGACCTCATAGCCATCACAGAAACTTGGGCTACAGCAGATAATGACTGGGACTTCTCAGTCTCAGCTTACACAGTGTTTAGACAGGATAGAGGGAAAGGCAAGGGTGGGGTGTACTCAATATGTCAGGGAGGGCATAGAGGCTCTGGAGCACATACATCAGAGGAAGCAGAGGGGGAAACAGTTGTTGTGGGTTCACTTCAGAGTGCCCTTGGGCATCAAAATATGGGTGGGGATCTGAACCTGCCAGATATTGATTGGGGCATCCCAGTGGCCAGGTGCTCCAGAAGTCGGGCCTTGTTGGATACATTGCAGGACTGCCTGCTGGTTAAGGAGCCCACTAGACAGGTGACTGTTCTCAATTTGGTGCTTACCAGCTCTGAGATGGTGAGTAGAGTGAGCAGGGTTCGATCTTAACACTGTTTTACTAACCCTGAACCTAGTGCAAATTGATCAGGGCTACTGCAGCTAACCCCCTACTTGCCCGTCTTGGCTAGTGCAGGTTTTTCATGGCTGTTAATGAAGTTGAAAAAGTCCCTACTTGAGTAGCCTGTAGTCCTTTTGCTAATCTCCCTTAGTGTTCCAGGTGGCCTGATGTGATTAACAGCTCATTAAGAGTTGCAATTATCTGGCAGTTCAAGAGGGGGATCCAACAAAAGATTTGATGTGAGCCATTATCACTCAGTTGTTAGGTAGTTCATTCAGCTAGTGTGCATGCTGCAATCGAGGGCAGAGTGGTTAAGTCACTAGCTTCCAGTTTGCTGAACTTGTCTTTGATTTGTCCCACAATATTAAGACCAGTGTGCCTCATTTCCCAACCTTTTCAGTGTCTTTATCCAACACGGCAGTGGCAGAATGCTATGATGTATACACTATCTGCCCAGCCAGGTGGTCTGTCAACTCTATATTTTCTCTTGACACCACTGCAGACTAGACTCTGAAGTGGCCATTTATAGACCCATAGCTGCCATTACTGACAGGTGTAGGGGTCCAGAGCTCCTCTTAATGCATCACACCAGTCAATGCAATCCATGCAGCCCCACCCTTATACCACCCAGCATGTCATTTCATCCAAAACAATGCTTTGGAGCATGTATTGTACAAAGCAAAACCTTAGTAAAATATATAATTTGAAAGGTTAAAATAGGTATTCCTGGTGTGCACAGATCATCCTATATAGAAAGAGAGGTAGTACAGCATCATGCCTGTATACTGCTTCCCCTTTGGCTGGTGAAAGGACACTGTTATGAAAAATCTGTTGTCGGGGCAGAACGTGTTAAATCAATATTTTTGTGCCTGGTATACATAGACAGATATGTCAAAGTTTCTTGCATCCCAAGCCCCCTGTGTTTAATTCTCTCCAAAGAAATCCTAGAACTGCCCCAGCTCACTTTGCAGTGTAAGAAAGCTTCCAGAAGTGCAGATCTGGTTAATCACAGGGTGTGGGATGAGAGTGTATTTCTCTGCCTGACTCTGTACATTGCCCTGCAGGTCAGGGTGGGACTGTGGTGAGGTGCTGATGATGTTGCTATTGTGTGTGCAGAGCTAGAACTGCCTGATTGAACATTTGCTATTATGGTATTCTCTGGTTTGGTGGGGAGGGGTTGAAGGAAGAGGAAGCAAGGGGCACATGGTAAAAAGACGGGGTACACACAGCATGTGGTTGGATTACGGTCTTTTTTTTTTTTTGCTGGGGCAGGAAGCAATATGGAAGCAGGATAAATATGAAGTAGTCAGAGTTTTTCTTGGCTTGCATTGTTCCTGTATAACCGATCAAAATTTACCATCATTATTGTGGGCTAGTGCAACCATTTGTGGGCTAGTGCAATTTTTAATCAACTTGTCCGGCTGGCTAGTGCAAAAAAAAAAAATGAAGGTTGACCCCGGAGAGTGAGGGTAGAGGAGCCACTGTCATATAGCAAATGGAGCTCTATTTGGTTTAGGCTGGCACTTGGGACCAGAATGCCCCATCAAAAACTGAAGTCCTAGATTTCAGAACAACAGACTTAAGGTGGATGAAGGAGGTGGTCCAAGACAAATTTTACCAGACTGGACAGCATCATAGGTGTAGAGGAAAGACGGAGTACTTAAGGGGACCATTCTTGAGTCAACAGAGTCCATGCACAAGAATTATTACAAAATGAAACTGGTACAAGAGACGAAAATGGTTCTCGGAAAGGGACAGGGAAGCAGTGAGGGCCAAGAAAAAGGCATTCACCAGGTACAGAGAAAAGCAGGGAGAGGAGAAATGGAGAGCGTACCAGATAAAAACTAGGGAATCGAAGAGGCAAGTCAGGGAGGCAAAGGCAGACGCAGGACTGTATTGTAGAGGGGTCATAGGTAGGGAAAAATAAGTTGTCAGATATATTAAGGAAAAAAGGAAGCAGGAAGGGGGATATTGTTAGGCTACAATTGGGGGCACTAGAAGAAGATTAATAAAAAGCTGCTGCCTTAACAATTGTGTTTTTATTTGAAGTTTCTATGCCTCCTCCACTCTGTTTTTGTGGCAGATTTGCCTGCCATCAGTCTGGATGCACCAGACTTAATGGTGCTCTGGGTGGAGGAGGGGTTTTCAATATGTTATTCGTTTCCCTTCTCCTCTAGTGCCATGGATCTCCACGCCCCGTAGAGATAGACTTGAGTGTGTGTTGGTATGCTCACGTGGTACATAGTCCGGCGCCCCATACCACGTGTGCGCTGCCACCCATGCATCTACAGGTGGCAGTACTGCAGCAGAATGCGGCATCCTCCTTCATCCCAGCAGGCCTCCAGCGACCTAGACTTGTTCTCAAACCTGGGTCACCGGTGTCTCAAGCAATAACCCTACCGCTGCGCAGATGGGCTGACCCTTAACAATTGCTTCTGCTCGGTCTTCACAAGGGAATACAGTGGGCCCCCTGCCTGAAAGCGGCATCAAGGCGACTGTCAGCAATATTCCTGAAATGAGGCAGCTGGTATTAACCAGAGAAATAGTCCGTGGGCTATCACTACCCCGCCCCCTTCCATAGGGAGTTTTCAAGACATTACTTTCTTAGAAGCTTACACTGTAATCGTTTAGAATTTACTTGTTTGCCATCTGGCAGTGGTAGCTTTTGTTTGCTACAGGCTAACATGCTTGACCACTGTATATCAGAGAAGAAAAAATAACAAAGATGAGGTAAAGGTAGTTGTTGATTTAAGTCTATATATGTAAGTCAAATAATGACAAAATAGGTATCAATAAAAAAGGTTATACTCATCTATGACTTTATTATACTGTAATTAAAAAGATACAGCTCAATGGTAACATCAGTAATGATGTCCTATTGACGTATACATGATTACTTTACAGTGTTATTGAAACTATGGAAATTGGTAAACAATATTTGTTGTTTAAGTGTATGATTAAATTGATACACGGTAACAGTAATATCTTCCCCACTGTTTTAATTCTCAGCATCAAAGATCTTGTCTGTCAGGCTGGCAGAAAGAATGTCATTGTCATCTTTCTCATCTGACATTCAGAATCTTCTCCTGGGACAAGATGTCCACCAGTTCTGGCAGTATAATATCACCATCACACCTGTCGAACCCTGAAAATGCATGCAGTACAATCAGTGCACTACACAAGTCAGCACTATGAATTTGGATTAGAGTTTTAATGTTCAAAAACCGACGTTTATTTGCCACACTCCTTTGTCAAAGTAGATGATGTTCTGTATTTGATCGCCATAGTACAGCAGCAGCAGAAATACATCTGTGTCTAGTGATCTGATGATGTCAGTTGAGGATGTTGATGCCGCTGCATGAAAGCAGTGAAGCAATACTGGTGTATCCGCTTCTTCCTGAGATGAAGAAAGCTGTGGTGCAGGGTGGCTCTGTGTTGTGATTCTGTCAAGGCTCATGAGAGCTACAGTTTTCCTCACAGACAAAAAAGATTTGACGACCCATTAGTCTTGGCGCATAAGTTTCCTTTTGCCACTCATTGAGATGAAGCTTGATCAAATTTGTCTTGTTGTCATTGTTTGTGAGAAAGGATTTCCCATCTCTTGGCATCTTTGTTGATGGACCTTACACCAAGTAAGAATCTGATGATCCTCGTCTTCTGCATTCAGCCGACTTTATGGAATTATATTTGTAGGTGTCTATTACGAAGTCCAACCTTTGTACCTTTGGTAATGCACTGAAGACCTTTTCAGCTAGCTCTCCGAATGTCTGCGGTAGACCAGTCATTGACTGGAGCAGTGCATTGCCATCACAGATGTAAACTTTGTCTTAATCCCAGTTCATTGTACTGAGTGCTGTCTCCTCTTTAAGTTTGTGAGGAAGCGTGGATTTCACTGTCTTCACTAGTAGGCAGTCTGAAGTTGCTACTGACCATGGCAGTGGACTCAATGAATATGAGAGAGCCTTCTCCATGCTAAGATTGTTTTGTTCTGAAAGTATTAGCAGTAGCCCAAAGAGTTTTTTTTTTTGTGTAGTCACCTGAACAATCTTCTTTTGTGTGGATCTGAGTTTCTTTGACTGCTGAAGGGAAGCAAACATCTTTAGTGACTGCTTTTTCAAGGGCGCATGAAAGAGAGCTGTTTTGTCAAGAAGCCTTGCCTCCACAAATTGTTGAAAGGCTTCTTTTCCCCGTTTTTCAGCACTGGACAAGTCATTTGCAACATCTCCTGGGGCTCGTGCACCTGATAAGAGAATAGTGCCTCTTTGACGTCTATCTCTAAAGGATTGATGAAGTTTCTGAATGCATTGATCAGCTTCTGTACATCCTTCTTAACTGCGTGCCATCTCTGCAGGCCTAGCATCTTTGTGAAAGGACTCCTCTGAGTCTACCGTTCTAGCAGATTCAAGTGTGGCAGTCGCATAACTTGCTCAGGCATGCCTTGTTACACACCACCAGTAATAGGCTGGATAATTCCTGCTGAATCCAGCAATACCTCCACTGGACTTGGCATGTCAATTGATTGTCTCTTCAATAACCAGAGCAACAGCATTTCTTGATGCTGGCGCATTGGATCTACACACACTGAACCAGCCATTCCGCAGCAAGACATCCGCTCCAGGATGAGTATGCTCTAGGTTCAGGAGTGTCAGAAAATTGATAACCTTGCATAGTGTTGGTGATCCAGGCTAAAAAGCAGAGGGCTAAGTTGTTTAACACATGCTAGGTGCAGGTCAAGGTTGTTCTCCTTGGTAGCATGCAGAAACCTAAGCACCAACCAGATTCTGTCAATGTACTGAATCCAAAACTGTGCTGTCTTCCCAAGTTTGCCATGCCTCACTTTCTCTTTAAACTTGAAGGACCTTTTGCAAAGTTGGTGACAAGAGTCACTGGCATCTGCCTCAAGTAATGTGTCAGATCCTGGTCTTTCCACTAGCCTTTTCACCTCTTTTTATGCCTCTTCTACCAGTGTCTGTGCATTAGTGCCGTTTAGGAATGATTGAAAATGAAGACGTTCAAGTGCCTCAAGGGTAAGCTTATGCACCCGCATGGCCCTGTTGTAGTGTTTGCCACTCAGTACTTTTTCAGTAGATCCACTGGCACACACCTCTGACTCAGTGATGATGTCGGCAAAGCCAGTACCATGTAGTAATTTCCCAAGGGCTCCTAAGATACATAGATACATAGACAGTGTCAGCAGATAAGGGCCTATGGCCCACCCAGTCTGCCCATTTGAGCTTGTAAGTTCAGTTTGTTTTCCTAGAAGTCTGTTGCCCCTTACCCCTGACCTCCAGAATTCCTCTATGTCTATCCCATGCATTCTTAAATCCCGTGATTGTTTCAGCCCCCACCACTTCCTCTGGCAGGGTGTTCCACTTGTCCACCACCCGTTCTGTGAAGAAATTCTTTCTCATGTTTCCTCTGAATCGTCCTCCCTCCAACTTCATCCCATGCCCTCTAGTCCTGGAACATCTTTTTCGCTTAAAAATAGTGTTTTCCTGCACCCTGTTCCTCCTGTAAGATACTGTATGTCTCTATCATATCCCCTCTCTCCCTCCTCTCCTCCAGGGAGTACATGTTCAGTTCCTTCAACCTGTCTTCATAGGACTTGTGATGCAATCCATGCACCATCTTTGTTGCCCTCTTCTGAACCTTCTCTACCCTTTCTGTCCTTACGTAGGTATGGTCTCCAGAACTGTACATTGTACTCCAGGTGGGGCCTCACTAGTGTCTTGTATAGCGGAATTATGACCTCCCTTTTCCTGCTGGTGATGCTCCTGCCTATACATCCCAGCATCCTATTTGCTTTACCTGCTGCCTTGTCACACTGTTTCCCTACCTTGAGGTCATCAGAGATAACTCCAAGATCCCTTTCCTGCTTGGTGCATGCTATATCCTCACCCCCAACTGATATATTGTGCCAGGGTTTTGTGCCCCATATGCATTATCTTGCACTTCTTTGCATTGAATTTCAACTGCCAAACCTCTGACCATTCTTCAAGTTTCTGCAGGTCGCTTCTCATTCTGTCTACACCCTCTGGTGTGTCTACTCTGTTACAGAGCTTTGTGTCATCAGACAGAAATTCTGTCTTCTAGGTCCTGCTACAATGTCACTGATGAAGATGTTGAATAGGACCGGTCCCAGCACTCATCCCTGTGGTACCCCACTGGTCACTCTTCCCTCTGTGGAGTGACAGCCATTTACCACCACCTTCTGTGTCCTGCCACCCAGCCAGTTACCTACCCACCACATTACTGTTCTGCCCACACCCATATTCCCCAGTTTGTGTAATAGTCTTCTATGTGGCACAGTGTCAAAGGCCTTGCTGAAGTCCAGATAGGCCATGTCCACTGCCCTCCCCTGATCCACCTCCATAGTCACCCAGTCAAAAAATTAAACGAGGTTGGTCTGACATGACCTCCCCCTGGTGAAACCATGCTGCCTTGGGTCCTGTAGTCCATTGACAACCAGATAAGAATGAGCAAATTGTGTGGAAAACACTAAGTCGCACAGTGACATCACTGATACTGGCGTGCATTCTGCCACATCATAGCATATGCCTTCTTTGCAACAGCAAGATCAAAAGTAACAGTCGTGTACTGTTGGCCAACCTGCCTGGTAGCATTTGTGATACCTGCAGTACATGTTGCAGAGTGGAGTTCTCTGTAACAGAAGAGCTGATTGGTGCCATGTAGTCAACATTTGTTTGTCTTTGCATTGATCCTGACTGGTCCCCTGTTGAAGATACCCAGCCTATCCACCCAGGAACAGATTGTGTTCCATGATACATCTGGCCTCTGCAGAAAAAACACATGAAATCTGATACACAAGCTTGGTTCACAATCTCTGGAACAGAGGTGGCAGTCTGAACTACAGTCCAGTTTGGTTCAACATGTTGCTTAAAGCACGGTTCAAGCTCTTGTGACTTAATGATTACGTTATTATAGACTTCATGGACCTCTAGATTATCCTATGACAGAAAAATGTAAAACCTTTTTATTGATGCTCAGTTTGCCATTATTTTTAGTCACATACTTAGATTTAGTACAGTGGCGTGAAAAAGTATTTGCCCCCTTCCTGATTTTCTCTATTATTGCATATTTGTCACACTGGATGTTCTCAGGTCTTTAGACAAAATGTAATATTAGATAAAGGGAACCTGAGTGAACAAATAACACCTTTTTTTTTTTTTTTTTAAACTTATTTCATTTATTTAATGAAAACAGTTAACCAACACCAACTGGCACTGTGTGAAAAAGTAATGGCCCCCTTACACTTAATAACTGGTTACGCCACCTTTAGCTGCAATGACTGCAACCAAACACTTCCTATAATTCAATATCAGTCTTTCCCATCGCTGTGGAGGAATTTTAGCCCACTCTTCCTCGCAGAACTGCTTTAATTCAGTAACACTGGTAGATTTTCGAGCATGAACTGCTCGTTTCAGGTCCTGCCACAGCATCTCTATTGGGTTTAGGTCTGGACTTTCACTAGGCCACTCCAAAACTTTTATTTTACTTCTTTTCAGCCATTCTGATGTGGACTTGCTTTTGTGTTTTGGATCATTGTCTTGCTGCATGACCCAACTATGCTTCAGCTTCAGCTGACGGACGGATGACCGGACATTCTCCTTAAGAATTTTCTGGTACAGAGCAGAATTCATGGTTCCTTCAATTATGGCAAGTCGTCCAGGTCCTGAGGCAGCAAAGCATCCCCACACTATCACACTACCATCACCATGTTTGACTGTTGGTATGATGTTCTTACTGTGGAATGCTGTGTTTGCTTTACGCCAGACATAATGGGATTCATGTCATCCAGAAAGTTCCACTTTGGACTCATCTGTCCATAGAATATTTTCCCAAAAGGCTCGTGGATCATCCAGGTGCTTCTTGGCAAATGAGAGACAAGCATTTATGTTCTTCTTGGTTAGCAGTGGTTTCCGTCTTGCTACTCTCCCATGAAGCCCATTTTTGCCCAGTCTCTCTCTGATTGTGGAGTCATGAACACTGACCTTAGCTGAGGCAAGAGAAGCCTGCAGTTCTTTGGATGTTGTTTTAGGATCCTTTGAGACATCCTGGATGATTTTATGCTGCGCCCTTGGAGTAATTTTGGCAGGCCGACCACTCCTGGGAAGAATCACTACTGTTCCAAGTGTTCTCCATTTGGAGATTATGGCTCTCACTGTGGTTTGATGGAGTCCCAGAGCCTTAGAAATAGCTTTGTAACCCTTCCAGACTGATAGATAGCAACAACTTTTTTCTGATCTTTCAGGAACTTCCTTTGATCGTGGCATAATGTGCTTGTTGAATCTTTGTGCTGGCAACGTGACTCTGATGGTAAGGGTCAAAATAAGTGAGGTTTATATTGAGCAGGGCTGGCTATAATCAAGCCTGGCTGTGTTCAATCAGCTGACTCTAATTATCCCTTTAATTGGGTTGATTTAACTAGGGGGCAATTACTTTATCACACAGTGCCAGTTGGTGTTGGTTAACTTTTTTCATTAAATAAATGAAATAAGTAAAAAAAAAAAAAAAAAAAGTGTTATTTGTTCACTCGGGTTCCCTTTATCTAATATTACATTTTGTCTAAAGACATGAAAACATCCAGTGTGACAAATATGCAATAATAGAGAAAATCAGGAAGGGGGCAAATACTTTTTCACGCCACTGTACATGAAAAGCTATCCCTACCCCTTCGTCATTGCCCTTCAGTTCCTATGAAAATTGATGACACATATGACCTTGTACCAAACAGAAGCTACCATCAGCAAATGGCAAAAGAGTAAATTCCAAATTGCTATGATACAAACTTTTCAAAAATGATAGTGAAACCCTCCTCTCCAGGGAATTTTCTATCTAGCCGACGTACTAAAAGGGTCCATAAGGAGCTTGAAGCCCTAAAGGGGTAGATAAAGTCCTAGGGCCGGATGGTACGTATCCAAGTGTGCCCAAGATCAAGGAATTGACTTTGGAACTCACTGAACCATTAGTAGGGCTATTCAGTAGTTCAGTTTAGCAGGGGTAGTTCTGAAAGACTGAAGGGTAGCGGATGTAGGCCTTCTACACGGGGGGGGGGGGGACAAGGAGTAACTGGGGAATTACAGACCTGCCAGCCTTACCTCTGTAGTGGGTAAACTGATGGAGTCACTGATCAAAGAAGACCTTAATGACTACCTAGTGAGCAACAGTCTACAGGACAGTAAACAGCACGTGTTTGTGGCAGGGTGGTCTTGTCAGACCAACCTGATAGTTTTCTTTGAGTAACAAAGGTAGTAGATAAGGGCAACACTGTGGGTTTTCTTCAGTTTCAGCAAGGCTTTTGACTCAGTGCCACACAGAAGATTGAAGAAGCTGAAGGACCTGGATGTGGCTAGGGACATACTCAGATGGGTTGGTAAACTGGCTGAAGTAGATACAGCATAGGGCAGTGGAAAATGGGGCAAATCAGAAGAGAGGAAGGTCATGAGTGGGGTTCCACAGGGATCTCTCCTGGGTCTTGTCCTCTTCAATATGTTCAGCAACATTGGAAAGGGCATCTGGAGCAAGCTGTGTCTCTTCGCAAATGACACGAAGCTCTGTGGCAGTGTAGATGGCTACAAAGGGATCAGGGAGGTGAAGGCTAGAGAGGTGGTCTGAGCTTTGGCAGTTGAAATTTAACATAAAAAGTGCAGATTTCTAGGGGCGTGGATGTATTTACAGTAACTACCCACACATTAGCAGTTCCACTGGAAATGCTGATTCATCAATGTATTCGAGCTAAGCTCCTCCCACCACCTGGGCGGTATATCCTCCCGGTCCACCCTTTGATATCGGATCTTCCTCTCTGCTGGAAGAATTTGGTCTCCTACTTTGCAGCTCTGCGCATTGCAGAGTAGCAAGGGTGCCATTGGCAATTTCTGATTATGTTTGTGTTTTTTTTTTTTTTTTAATTTCTTCCATATTTTTGAATTCCCAGTTTTGGCTTCAGCCTTGTTGATGGAACATGGAACATGGAACACGAGGAAATGAACCCTGCTCCCTACTTCAAATTCTACTTCATGTGCCTCCAGAAAATGTCACAGACTGACCCATACATGTCTTGCCTCTACTATTTACGGGCTGCACACGATGTTTCAGGCTGTGGCCGGTGCCAGACGATGTTCCCTTCCTCTCAGGAGGATCACACAACCCGGGTTCTTCTGGGCCAGCCGATCAGGACCCAAAACTTCGGCTGAAGGGCCGCAAGAAGGCCTCCAGTGCAGCAGGATCTGTGGCACAGCTTGTGGCCACTGCTGTGGCGGGCACCTCATCGGCCTTGATGTTGCTCCCAGCAGGGCCAGCATCGGAGTGTCTTTCGCTGGTGAACTCTGGGAGATGTCAGGCCCTCCAGCCCTTTGGGGAGAGCCTTGCTCATCAAAGTAAGAAACACAAGCGCCGTCGGCGTCAGTCGTGGGGCTGGGAGAGATTGCAGTCTTCTCGTTCCCTCAACTGCCCCGACCATTCAACTGTGGTCAAGCCTTCTCTGGTTGAGGGCCAGGTCACAAGCTTTATGGTGCCCCCATCAGGTTTGTCGACCTCAACACTGACTGATTAGGTGGTCAAGATTTTTCTAAACCTCATCGACCTGTTGTCAGAATAGATTGACGAGGAGTCAATCTCCAACACATGGGTTTTCCTGGTCCTCACTCAGGAGGATGTGGACTGGTCGGTGTCCCCAGCTGTGGCTCCACTCAGGAACAGCCTCCACTGGCGGTCGTTCCGCTGAAGCTGGTGCATGTAATCTATAATGCGCCATTGGTGGCTTCTCCTTAGTCAGCCTTTGGGACAATGGTCGAGCTCTAGGTTGAGGTGCCGCTCTTGCGCGAGTGGGAGGTGTCACCATTCCACAACCTTCTCGGACAAGGAGAGGCTGCAGTGCTAGTTGCAGCAGGACTGACGAATTCTTCTGGCAGCAGTGGGCAATGGCAGGTTGGGGTAGTGCTCTACCTCTGACACTTGTAGTCATCTGGCAGTCGCTGGTCATGCCCACACTGGTCCATCCCCAACAGTTATCACCAATACCTATCTCACTACTCTTGTGGATGGAGCCGCCTCCACCGCAACCTTTGGTTGGAGCTCTGATGAAGGACTCCCATGCTGTGGCTGACTTGCCAGGCAGGCAGTTTGTGGAAATCACCCAGTCAGACGACTCGGATAGTCCATGGAGGCAAACGGTCAAGGGCCGGTTTTGAGGAATCTTCAGATGACTCATCCATGTAGTCTCCGAGGACGCATACCTTCAACCGTGTGTCAGTTGAGTAACTACCGACCATGGGCTGGTGTCATTCGGGGATCTTCTGTGACTCATTTTGGTGTCCATGTATGTCCTCCTGGAGCCTTTTCAGGAAATAGTCTGGTACCCTTTCACAGACATCCTTGGTAGGGATGACTCCTGAGGGGTTGTCTTTCCCATTGCAGAGGCCAATTTGGGACCAGCCCTGGAGCATTGGCAGCATTCAGCATCTTGCTGGCACCCTCTGCCTGTGTGGTCCACAAGTACGCATTCCCTACTGGGTCTCCTTTATAGGTTCTCTGACCATCCCTTGGCCGAGGGTCTGATCTCTGACTCAGCGTTGTGGAAGTTCAGAAACCAAGGGGACATTGATAAGCCCCCCCCCCAAAAAACAAAGAATCCTAGAAGCTTGACCACATGGCCAAGAAGGTATTTGCTGCCTCCTCTCTGTCAGGTAAACTGTGCTTTGATGATGGGCAACTTTGGTCACTTCCTGCTGTGAGTGCTAGATAATGACCTTCCTCACCTACCTGCTAAAAAGCAGCTGCCGGTAAAGTTGGTCAGAGACCAGGGTCAAGCACTGGCCAAACACCAGCTCCAGATGACCTTAGACGTGGGCGACTTTTCCACCTGTGCCATGGCAGCAGCCTTCACAGTGCATCACAGGGCCTGGCTGAGGCTCTCCACCTTTATGGTGGACATTCTGCAAGGGCTGGTCAATGTCCCTTTCTTGGGCACTGACCTCTTTGGCTGGGGGTGGAAGGTCATTTCGCTAGGATTGCCACCCCGGACTCTGACTTCGTTCCAGAAGGACCCAAAGACCCAGAAAACTGAAAAAGACCTTTTAGTTGCTTTACTTTCAGCCACAGCAGCGGCTCCAGCAGGGGCATTACCAGACCTGGCACCCCAAGGCCAAGTTCTCTGGCCAGGGTCCCAAAAGAGGTGGGGATAGGGGAAGTGGTACCCCTCTGGCCCCAGTGACGATGCCCCTTCCAAAACTGCCCAGTGACAGGTCAGGAAGCGTTTGCCTCCCAGTAGCAAACAGGAGCAGGTGCTCTGCAACTGACGTGCCACGTACTAACAGCAGTAAGGAGGGAGAACGACACCATCCACCAGTGTTACTAACAAAATAATTTATTTAAAAAAAATGCACGTTACTCACAGTTCGTGCCAAACAGGAGATGCCACAGATCACAGAAAGAGGTTGTGACCAGTTTTGCTCGTACACCTTTCATTAGAAATGGCTAGATCTTCGAGGTGGTATCTGTCAAGAGGGTATCTCAGTCATCAGGTCACACTGTCGGTGAAGGGGAATCCACACAGAAGATTTTCAGCAGTACAACTGGGGCTACCCACACGGACATCATGTGACTGCGTCGCCTGCCTTATAAAGGTGTGAGTGACCCGCTCCCTCCTCAGTTCTTTCCTGCCATCGACTCAGTCTACACAGTTCTCCGAGGAAGTTCTGACACAGTTTCGTGCCTTTTTTGCCTTCGGCTTTTTTCTTTACCACTTACCTTTGAATCTTTTTTATTAGAGATTCCTTTATTTTGTTTGTTGAGTTACTTCTACATCCCTCTTCCATCGCTGCCGCTGTGGAAAGATTGCCTCCGCAGACGAGCATTTTCTGTGCGTCTGCTGTCTTGGGCCTGGCCACGAAGTTGCTGATTGTGAGCTCTGCCAGAAATTTAATCAGACAACCCTCAGGTGATGAAAGAAGGCTTTAAAAATTTTTCTAATGGAACATCAGGTAGCCAGTTCCGGGCATGGGTCTTCCGGGGTCCCAGCTTCCCAATTGCCGGCACAGTTGTTGTGCTCCCAGGCCTGTAAGGCCCGAGACAAGTCCTTGGGTTGGGGGGAGTCATAAGAAAGCCCGCGATCAGGACCACTCCCCCCAGCGGTTGTCCTGCTCCCGATGGCTTCCTCCTCCTCCTCTTCATCCGGGGGAACAGCCGTCGACACACATCTGCTGTCCAGGTCTCTGTGTCCACACGACCCATAATGACCATCCACCGTCCGATTCACAGGGCAGCTGGTTGTTGACCTCCAGGTCATTGGCCCGTCCTCCATCGATGACGGGATCATCGTTGACCGCCCTTCAGGCTCTCAGGGCCCTGCCAATGAGCCTTCGCTCCTGGCTCCATCAACCTCCCCACAAGGACAAGGGCTTGAGGCTCGTCAATCTCAATGAGATCCTTACAATGTTTACTTCAGTGAATGTTGGTTCCTTGAGGCCTACCTTGCCTACGCCGACAGTGGCTTCATTGAAGACCCCCCACCCCGGTCGGCTGCGGAATGCTCCCTGCGGCTTGACATCAGCGGACCACACATCTGACCTAGATTTAGAAGAGGTCGATGGCAAAGAGGAATATCACCTTGACCTCATTCTGCCTGATGAGGCAGAGCTCCTCTCCTCAGACAAGTCCACTGCATCTTCTGTCAGTGAGGGCTCAATCAAACACACCCCTAGGTCTCCTGCAGAGGACCCCACCTTCTTTAATGTAATGAAACAGTTGTCCTTTGCCATGGGGTGTCACACAATGGAGGAAGATGTTACCGGGAAAGACTTGGTGGACTTCATGGAGATCCCGGAGTTGACTCCTAGGTACTAAAGGAAAGCATCGCTGGCTCTGGGGGTAAGACAGGGTGGCAGCACAGCAGTGTGTCACAGAGTGGCTGGCAGTCCCGAACAGACAGGTGGCAGACCCTCAAGTAGGACAGGAACAGGGTGCATGGCAGACGGTGGTAGGAGTTCCCTACTTGGTGCAGGGCAGGAGAGTAAATTATGCTTTTTTAAAAAATGCTGCTGACATGTTGCAGGCAGCTCATACCATGTAGTTGCCCTCACTAGGAGCTTTTTTTTAGCTATAAATCGATTTTTTTTGTTGTCCAAGGAATAAAATGTAATTTGGCTTGAAAAGCTTGGCTCATAACTTCCTGATACAGCATAATTATGACGCAAGACAGGGAATGGGGCTGTAGGTACTCTGTGGAGCTAGTAATGGAAGCTGGGGAGGGGGGCTGCCTAAATGTACTGAGATTATCTTTGCAAATAGCCACATTCATGTATACATGCCTGCAAATATAATCTTCAGTACATTTAGGCAGCTTTTTATCCCCTGGAGAGAAAAAAAAGATTTATGGCTGAAAAAGTTTCTAGGGCAGGCAACTACATGGTATGCGTTGCCTGCCTGGAGCATAAAAACATGTCAGCTGCTCTTTAAGTGGAAAAGGTTTTTCCATTTGGTGTCAGGGCAAGGAGCTTGAGCCCCTTGCCTGTTGTGTAGCTAGTATCCTCTAGTACCTCTTGTCCCTCTCCCAACCTGGGCTGCGGGTGACCTCCCTCAAGGTGCATGGGCTAGTATGTCGATGGCAGCCCAGGAGAAGGTTGTTGGGTACTTTTTCCAAGGGCCTGGACTACCTGTCCCCTCTGGTGCGTGAACCACCAGCACCACCATGGGATCAGCTGATGGTGCTGACTGTGCTCATGGGCAAGCAATGTAAGCCTATTCACCGGTGTAAGGTGTCACTCTTGTTGTGGAAGATGACCTTCTTGATGGTCATCACATCAGCCTGAAGGATCAGTAAGCTCAAGGCACTGTCGAAGGAGTTTTCATCTCTGGTAATCCGCTGGGACAAGGTCATTCTTCACCTCCACCTGAAGTTCATCTTGAAGGTAGAATCGGAGTTCCACCTTAACCAGGTGATGAACCTTCCGGTGTATTTACCAACCCATCTTTGGAGCCTGACCGATGGCTCCATATTCTGGATCTGCAGAGGGCACTCACTTGTTATAAGGAGTGTTCGCCTGCCAGACAGACAGCAAAGTGGACGATTGGCAGGTGGATAACATCCTTTGTTGACTCCTGCTATAGGGTGGCTGGCAGTGAGACTCCGATAGGGCTTAAGGCTCATTCCTCCAGACATACTGCTGCCTCGGTTGTGACTTTCAGGGACATGCCTGTCCAGGAGATGTGCAGGGCTGCCACCTGTAAGTCAGCACACACCTTCATCTCCCATTACAGCATCAGTCTAGAGTCTCTGGATGCTGCATTTGGGGCCTCTGTTTTCCAGTTTTTATTTGGGAAGTAGTAGTGGGCGCCTTGCCCCTCCTGGAGAACTGCTGAAAGTCAGCGAGTATGTGGATAGTGAACTGTATCCATGCCACCTAGAAACATCGGTTACTCGCGTGTAACCATAGTTCTGGGAGTGGTATATAGTTCACATCCACACTACCCACTTGGCCTCCCATGGCAAGTGGCACACGGATCCCTGCTTCCAGCGTACAAGATCTGATGTCACAGGGTGGAGTACCACCTGGGTGGTGGGAGGAGCTCAGCTTGAAAATGTTCCAACGAATCCACCTTTCTATTGAAACTGCCAATGTGTGGATGTGAACTACATACTACAGTTACAGGTGAGTACCATATTTCTGTGCACCTAGGGGGGAACAGTAGCAGAGAGTAGTGGATTGGCGGGGTGTAAACTGAGCACTGCATTATTGAAAGTGATGTGACAGTCGTCATCAGTGACTCCTTCAAACAATCAAGCCAGTGTAACAAGCCCTGTAGTAAGGCTACTATGATGCTGGAGTGTATTGGAAGGGGTATTGACAGCAGAAAAGGGAGGTACTACTACCTCTGTATAGATCACTGGTAAGGCCACGTGTGGAATACTATGCTTAGTTCAGGAGTCCTCACCTATGGAAGGACAGGGTCAGGCTGGAGAATGGTGCAACACCATGTGACCAGGACGACTCCGGGCCCAACAGGGCAGACCTTACAAGGATTGTTTAAAGGCACTGAGCACATACTCAATGGAGACCAGGCGTGAGAACAGAATATATCAGAGACGTTCAAATTCATGAAGGGAATAAACAGCGTGAACTGTGGGAAACTTTTTAGCTGGAGTACAGAGGCAAGAATTGGAGGTTACGAGTGGAAACTGGTGGGAGGAGGTTTAAGAGGGCTGTGAGCTAGTTCTGGTTTACATGAAGGTTGGCGGCGCTGTGGATCTGTCTTCCAGCAGAGGTGGTGAGTGCCAAAATCGTAACTGGTTTCAAGCATGGCTCGGACAGAGTGACGGGTCTGCTCACTGCTTAGATCAGTAGCAGTACGGAGGGTAGCGGGGTGGAGGTGGATAGGGAGGGATAGCACCCCATATGAGCAAATAGGGAATTCTGGGCAGACTAGAGGTACCTTTTGTCTTTTTTTGCTGTCATTGTGTTTCTCAGTCTGGTCCTTAGAAGGCTTTAAGAGCCCCACACCCAAATATGGGGCCGGTCCTAATTTGCACTCTGAACAGAAACATTTTGTTTACTTACTGTTTACTGCAGTATAATAAATTGTATCAAAGTCAAACTAATTCTGTTGACCTGCAAGCTGACATTTTTTTTGGAACTACAAATCCCAGAATCCCTGGCAGCTGACATCAGAGGAGGGCTGCAGCAGTTAGAGATTCAATAGCTTGCAGTGTATTTTAGAGCTTTTATAAGCTCTGATCATATGTTTGCTGGTTCAGCTGTTCTCCCGGGTTAAGCACAGTCATCTGTGACTGTGATTAACCCAGGGAGGAGAAGCAGGAAATGGCAAACAAAAGATCAGAGCTTAAAAAATCAAACGTGCACTGCAGGCTGTTGAATCCCCCGCTGCTGCAGCTCTCCTCTGATATTAGCTGCAGGGGATTCTGAGATTGGTAGTTACAGAAAATGTCAGCCTGCAGGTCAACTGAATTAGTTTAGTGCAAACTACTATACTGCAGTAAACGGTAACATGTTTTTACACACAAAGTGTAAGTTAGGACCAGCCCTGCACTTGGGAGTGAGGCTCTTAGTGCCAACCGTTCCCCTTTAAGCCTTTCAAGTCAGCTGTTGCTTTTGACTTCTTTCCTTACTTGGACAGTAGACTTCCCAGCAGCTGTACCGTTCATCTCCAAGAATGCCTCAGCTGCAACCCTATATATTGTCCCTCTGTGGTGCCCCTGTAGGGTAGAGTGGTCCTTGGGAGCTTGTTCTTTCTCTTCCAGCCACCTTAGTTTATGTCCCCACAAGTATTATTTTTTCATATAGTGGACATAATGGCACTAATGTATTTTAACATATTAGACTCTCTCAGACTCTTTGTTAGTCTGCAACTCTGTTAGTCCACATATTGCCTTTGAGCATATTCCTTGCCATCCTTACAGTGCTTCCCAATTCTGGGAGGTAAATAATTCATATTTATGCTGCAAGCAATACTGGAACATTTGTTAAATTTGTTTTAATCATCTCTACGATTCTGTTTGAAGGAATTCCGGTTTGATTTTATCATCGTCAGAGGTTTGGTAGAACTTTGTTTTTCCCTTTTTGTGTGCTGTGTGTTTACACCTTCGAGTATTCTTTATAGTAGATACTAATTTCAATTCCAGTACTAGTATTATGTCCTGGATTTTCGTGTGGAGACATTCCGTTCCTCAGACGTTTGGGTCCACCTCTGGCTGTAGGCACTCCAGTGCTTTCCATCTCTGCGGACCCTTATGCCAGTTAGATAGGGCTGCTGTATAGTAGTGTCCACGCTTTTCAAAACGCTTCATTCTAGTGCAGGGTAGGATGTGTGGAAAATCTGGTTGATTGTTCCATAGGATTTGTCCTATTTGTGAATCCTGTTCTCGCCTGCCTCCTTAGTGTTTTGTTACTGTTGTTCATTTGACCAGAGTGTGTTGCTCTGTGGAGAAGACTGACTGTACAAAGATAGGAGAGTTACTTATCGTAACTCTTGATTTTCTGGTTTGTCTTTTCCATAGAGCCACACTTGCCTGCCCATAATACCTCGTACTCGCGTCCCTTTGCTGTATGTGTATGATTTTTCTTCCCCTTATATTTACATTCACCTCAGGGCATGGGATTTACTGGTCCTCTAGAGGGCATTTGAATTATTTTAC
This sequence comes from Neoceratodus forsteri, assembly GCA_016271365.2. NCBI lineage: Eukaryota > Metazoa > Chordata > Ceratodontiformes > Ceratodontidae > Neoceratodus > Neoceratodus forsteri. The sequence continues at coordinate 208,248,636 of JADMNL010000023.1, read as the reverse complement.
TTTTTTGTGTTCTTTCATATCTTAAAATACTTTGCTTTTAAAGTTTTTATTGTCCCATAGATTTTCTTTCTTCCTTGGCTAAAGAAAAAAAAAAAAAAATATTCTAGCTCATACTGACTTCACAAGCATCCAGCCCTAGAGTGTGGATCTATGGAGAAAATACTCTAGAAGTTCGAGAGTAATACAAGTAAATTTTCTTTATCTATAATATATGTTGTTTGGAGCCATTGTCTACATTATCTGATGTTTGGAATGGATTGTATATCGTACTGTGTTCAGAACGGTTGTTGTCTACATCATATGTTTTTAAAGGATGCATAGTCTACATCACACTTTACCTGGCACTAGCGTAGCATTAATACCACCATAATAAATGTGGGTCATTACTGTGAATCCTGCAAAGAAAATGAAGAGATTTTCAATTCTAAACATTGAGAATGTAAATTTACACAGCAAACACCGCATGTTTTGGCCAGTTCCTTGGCCTTTGGCTTCATTCTGTTTGACTGAAGCCTTCATTCTTCTCCTTTGCCCGTAAGGAGAATGAATGCATCTGTAACATGCAAGAGAAACATGGAGCTATCAGGGCTGCCTGCCTTACAGCACAGACTGAGTAGTAGTATAAAACTCCAACAATAACATAAACGGAACAGTAATATACCCACGTAAAGAGCTAGTGTACAGCCATCACTTCCAGTATCTGAAGCATTTTTTTATTTTCTGTTCGATAATTAGAAGAATTTCTACCTGGCAGTACTGGAGTGATGTGTTAAGCAGCACACACTGCCTGGAGGGGAAAATTGTCAGTTCTAGGAGAGTGGATATGTTGTTCATCCACACCCTTTGGCATGTCCCCTTCCGCTTTAAATCTCACCGGAAGTCTTCAAGCTGGCTCCTCCCACCCACCCGGGTGGTATATACCCCGGCTTCGCCCCATGACGCCAGATCTTTCTTTCTACTGGAAGATTCAGGTTGCCTCCCGTCATGCTCACGCATCTTGTAGGCCCTGGCTTTCAAACCTTCTGTTATTCCGAAAATTTGCGTTGTTCCTGTTAGCGATCGCAAGTTTGCTGCTTCTGTCATGGACGACAAGTCTTCCTCCAGATTTCGTCAGTACCCTTGCGGCCACAAAATGTCATGCACTGATCCCCACACTGCATGCGTCTATTGCCTTGGTGTCGACCATGACATCTCGAATGTGATGTGTGTCTCGCTTTTCATCCCAACGTCCTCAACATCCATCTCGCATGCCTGAAACTGGGGAGGCTGGAAAAGAGGAACCCTCCGGTGAAATCCAAGGAGGCTCGGTGGGTGGTTTCTGCAGCTGTGGGTTCCACCGAGCAATTGGAACGCATGCAAGCATTCGTGGAGGAAGTGGCTTTTGCTGCAGAGACTTCTTGGAGCTTCTTCGTTCCGCTCAACCTGGGCTCCACTTTCTTGGGTTCCTTCTGAGAGTTGTGCCAGTCTCTTTCGACCAAGGGAGAGGCGCCTGCAGGCTCACACTCCTCTTGATCCTGTAAGCGGGAGAAGGATCTGGGATCATCTCCGTCTCGACGCAGACGTTCTTGGGAGCGGGAGAGATCTCGATCCCAGGAACATGCGGCCTGGACTTCGGTCGAGATCGCTTCTTCAGCCGCTGGCTTTTCGGCTTTGCCATTTGGTCAGTCGACTGAATTATCGATCAACGATGTCAAAATTGTGATTGATCCAATATCGCTGACTCCGGCCGATGATTCCCTCGATCGAACCCCTAATCTAGTATTTCTAGATAATGAGACCCAGCTTACTGGGACTCCTATCGAAGAAGTGGTCCCTGTTCCTGGGAAATCACCGGTCCTGCCAGTGTCTCCTGAGCGACCGAATCGGCCTGTCCGATCTCGATCGAGGTCTCTGACCCCTGCGACCCGACAGGCGAGGAAGAATATCGCGGCTGTAAAGAAGTAGCGCCATCGGTTGTCCTCGTCCTCTGGATGAGGAGAGGCTCCGGTGCTATGAGGACCTCATGTGGCAACAGCTAATTTTGACCAGACACAAGCTGACTCCAGTTTCTGCACCGGCCATTACCTGATTTTCGCTTCCTAGGCCGAAGCAGACTCCTTCGGAGCAGATTTAATCAGTTCCTCAGCCTGTGGAGCCAGCAAAACTATCAGTTTGGCCCCAAATGGTCTCTCCACTGATTTGTGATGGAACCACCGCCCAAACGGCCTGTGGGAGGGGCTCCTTCCAAGGAAGACAGACCAGACACCTGGCTTCCCCGGCAATTGTCGGTCACGGTCACCCCGTACCGCCCTTGGCGAGTCGAAGGTGACCTGGGTGGTAGGCCATTACATCCGGATTTCTCGGATTCGGACATCACCGTCTTGCATTCTCATCCAAGTGATGATGAGTCAGCCATTGGCTTAGAGACAGAGGAAGGTCCCTTGTCTTTTCAAGGGATTCTTCGCCTCATCTCAGAATCCACAGGGATACCCCAGGAGCCAATCCAGAAAAAGGTAGAGTACCCTCTCACGGACATCCTTAAGAGAGGTGATACCCCGATGGAGGCCTTTCCTGTGGCTGAGGCTATTGTTGGCCCAGCCTTAGAACTCTGGCAGCGCCCTGCCTCTTGTCCAGCTCCATCTGCCCACATTGCCCGCAAGTACGCGGTGCCCATGGGGTCCCTGGCGGGGTTCACAGAGCACCCTTCAGCTGAGAGCCTGGTGACCGCCTCCGGGTTAAGGCATACTGGCAGTTCTGCTGACACTGACCGACCTCCTGATAGAGTCCAAGCTTCTGGACCATTCAGCCAGTAAGGTCTGTGCGGCTTCCTCCTTGGGCCTTCGTCAGGCAAGTTCGGCCATCGTCATGGCACTCTTCTCTCATGCCCTTTTAGGGTCGCTGGATGAAATCATCCCACATCTCCCCACGGACATGCAGACCATGGTCAAGCAGGTCCGGGATCAGGTCCGAGCTGTTGCCAAACAGCAGCTTCAGACGGCCCTGGACATCGAGGTTTCTTGTGCCCGCTCGATGGCTGCTGCAGTTGTCTAGTTGCAGGGTTTGGCTGAGGTTCTCCTCCTTTCCGGCAGATACCCAGCACAAACTAGCTGATGTGCCCTTCCTCGGGACTGACTTGTTTGGACCAGGAGTGGCCTGTCTCATTTAGCGCATTGAGCAGTCTAATGCCACCTTGGACGCTACTTCTGCCAAGGGTTCACGGGCAAGAACCAGCAAAAGAAAAAGAAGCCTTTTCAGCATTCTTCCCCTGCGACTCAGCAGTCCTCCTTCCAAGGTGGATAGCAGCACCAGCAATAGCAGCAGGCTGAAGCTTAGCGCCCCCGGCCCAAGGCCGGGCACCAACAAGCATGTAAAGGAGGCCAAGTTTCAGGTCCTGGCTTCTCCTCCTCCTCCTCCAAGCCTGCTCATTGACGGGCCGGGGGCTGTCAACCCCTCTCCCATCACCTAAGCTCGGGCTTCCTGTGGGGGGCCAGCTCCACCACTTCCTTTCCGTCTGGTCCGTTGTCACTTCGGACAGGTGGGTTCTCAAAGTGGTCGGTCAGGGACTGCTTCTGGAATTCGAGCATTACCCTCCAAGCCAAGCGCGCACCCCTCGGGAGGAAAGAGTATCCGCTCAGACCCAGTCGTCTCTCAGAGATGACATCGCTCAGCTCCTCCTCAAGGAGGCAGTAGCTCCAGTGGTGGATCCTCCAGCAGACCTAGGCTTTGTCTCCAGGTACTTCCTGGTTCCCAAGTGGATGGGGGGCTGGCGCCCCATTCTAGATCTGCATGACCCGAATCAATATCTCAGGTCACACCTTTCGGATGGTCACTCTATCCCAGATCATACCATCCTTGGAGTGAAACATGTGGTTCTGTTCACTGGATCTGCAGGACATATTCTTTCACGTCCTAATCTGTCTGTCCCATCAGTGGTTGGTTGAAGGAACCCTGTATGAGTTCCAAGCCATGCCATTTGGCCTGTCATCGGCCCCACCGGATTTCACCAAATGCATTGCAGTGGTGGCAGCCCATCTTAGGCTTCGGGGCAGGATTTATCCTTACCTCAAAAATTTGCTCCTAGCAGGATCCACCCAACAGGAGGTGGAGAGGTCCAGGGACCTGGCCCTCCAGACCTGCTCCCAACTCGGCCTTCTGATCAACAAGGCCAAGTCGGAACTCGTGCCTTCTCAGGCGATGGGCTTCATCGGGGCAGAGCTCGACTCTTGTCAAGCCAGAGCTCGGTTCCCAGCGGACAGGGCAGAGGTTCTTTCCTCCTTTGCCCACTCATTTCGGATTGGGCAATTGCGCCCTGCCCGGGACTTTCTGCGCCTTCTGGGTTACATGGCGGCATGCACCTCAGTGGTCCGTTAGGCCCGGTTACACATGCGCCCCCATCCAATGGGAGCTAGCCGCCCATTCGACTCAGTGTCATGGTCATTTCGACCAGCTGATTACTGTAACCCAGTAGATGTGGGACGCTTTCCAATGATGGATCGCCCTAGACTGGTTGTAGGAAGGGATCCCGTTTGTCCGCCCAGAGCCGACGGTCGTCCTCATGACCGATGCCTCTCTCATGGGCTGGGGAGCCCACATGGGGATAAAAGGGCCCACAGGCTCTGGACCCCCGAGGAGTCCCGATGCTACATCATCCTGTTGGAGCTCAGAGCAGTTAGACTGGCACTGTCAGCTGTCGCTCCTCAACTCCAGGGTCAAGTGGTTCAAGTCCAGACGGACAGTACCACGACCATGTACTACCTCAACAAACAGGGCGGCACGCACTCCCGTCAGCTGTGCAGGGAGGCGCTCCGCATCTGGACCCTCGTGAGCTGATAAGAGGCAGATCTCATAGCCATTCATGTGGCAGGAGCCTCAAACCATCTGGCGGATGCTCTTAGCCGCTTAGGTTAGACATCCCACAAGTGGTCTTTCCATTCAGAGGTAGCTTACAGCCTGTTCTCCCACTGGGGCAAACCGATGGTGGACCTGTTTGCTTCAAGGGAAAACACCAAGCTGAGGCTGTTTCACGCCCGCCCCCCTCAGCAGGGCTCGCTGCAAGGGGATGCCTTCTCGACGCCATGGACCCGCAGGCCTCTTCTACGCCTTCCCTCCTTTTCCCTTGATCCAAAAGGTGCTCCTCAAGGTGAGGAGGGACATGGCAGAGGTGATCCTGATAGCCCCAGACTGGCCATGCCAGTTCTGGTATCCATATGATCTCAGCCTCCGCTGCAGGCACCCGGAGTGGCTTCCAGCATGCCCGGACCTGATATCACTCAGTCAGGGGAAGGTATTCCATCCGGACCTTTCCTGAGCGGCTAGAGTTCCAGGCTTTGGGTCTTTCCGAAGATGTCTACACCAGGGTGGGAGCATCCAGAAAGGAATCGACCAGGAAATGTTATGCCTTAAAATGGAAAAGGTTTTCCATTTGGTGTCAGGGCAAGGGCCTGGACTCTGTCTTGTCCGGTGGCTAACCTTCTCGACTATCTTTGGTCTTTCTCCAAAGGGGGTCTTCAGTCATCAACCCTTAGGGTGCACCTGGCAGTCATCGCTGCTTACTGGGCGCAGGCCGGTCAGCCGAAGGTGGCGCAGGAGACAGTGGTCAGGTGCTTTTTCAAAGGCCTGGATCACATATCCCCTGTGGTGTGTGAACCTCCACATCCGTGGGATCTACTGTTGGTACTGGCAAAGCTCATGGGCAAGCCATTGGAACCAATGCACCTTGTCACACTTGTCATGGAGACAGCCTTCCTGGTGGCTGTCACATCTGCCAGAAGGACAGGGGAGCTCCAGGTGATTTTGGCGGACTTCCCTTATCTGGTCTTCCACAGGGACAAGGCTGTCCTACGCCCCCACCCGAAATTCCTTCCGAAGGTGGTGTCAGAGTTTCATCTTAACCAGCTGTTGACCCTGCCGGTATACTACCCTAATTACACTTCGGAGGCTGAGTATAGGCTCCATACCTTGGACCTGAGATGAGCTCTCTCTTATTAAAAGAAGAGGATGGCGGAAATCCGGGGAGAGATTTGCCAGCAGCTAGTCACCTACGCTGAAGCCGCTTCTGGCAGACCTGCAGCCAAACAGACTATTGCAAGATGGATCACATCATGCATAGGTCTGTGCTACGAGTTGGCAGACAAGGAGCCTCCCAGAGGGATAAGAGCTCATTCTACCCGCCATACTACTGCATCTGTGCCTGCTTCCAGGGACATCCCTATCCAGGATATCTGTCAGGCTGCTAACTGGAAGTCAGCAAACACCTTCATTTCCCACTACCACATCGACCTTGAGTCACGCAGGGATGCTGATTTTGGGGCCTCAGTTCTCCGATCTCTGTTCCCTAAGTAAGGGGTGTGCGCCTTGCCTCCCTCCTCCCGGAGAACTGCAAGGAGTCTGCCAAAGAGTGTGGATGAACAACATACAGTATCCATGCTCCTAGAAAAACAGGTTACCTGTAACGGTAGATCTTCCACGAAATGGTCTCTTGCAGTAGGTCATTACTTCTGGGAGTTCCCAGCAGGTGGCGCTATTACACGGCAGCTTCTTCCAGCAGTCTCCTCATCAGGGACCACCCACATGCCATCACTTCCTGGCTCTGCCTATAAGAATGGGTGGTCCCTAGTGCTCTCCGTTCATTTTCCCGCCGGCTTCAGCTCGCAGAGCAGTTAGATCAGTCGTCTGTGTAAGCAGTCATCGACAAGAACTGATCCTTCATCTTTTAGCTTGGGGTGCCTGGGCTTTATACACGCACCAATTCCTGTGTTTAAATGCCAAAAACAAGATAAAAAGAGAAGGAAATACCTATCTCTTACGTCCTGCTATGCCAAAATGTAAAGGCAACCACAGCAACATTTTGTCTCATCAAAAAGACATTCACAGTCGACGGGATTTATACCCTGCTGACAGCAGGCACTTCTCTATCTTCGTCGTCGACGGGGCACATAACAAACAACCTTCTTATACATAGGAGTGCTTTCCCTGTCGACAGAACATCAAAACAACACTTTTCGTCGATGGGATACACTCCCATGTCAACAGAGGCTCTCAGAAAGCCTCTTCCGTTGACTGGACCGCCTCCCCCGTCGACAGAGCATCCAACTATCACTTTCTTGTTGACTGGGCACACTCCCCTGTCGACGGAGGCTCTAAAAATACCTCTCCCGTCGATGGGACTGCCTCCCCTGTTGACGAAGCATCTGAATTTCACTCTCTCTCATCGATGGGGCTCACCCCATCATGGAGGCGCCAAAAAGCCTCTCCTGTCGTATTTAAACTTACCTTCACCATATCAACGAAGCGTATGATTCTTACTCTCCGTCGACGGACTGCCTCCCAATCAACGGAGACCTGATTCTCACACCGCCATTGACGGTGCACATAACTTCACTGTCATCAACAAGGCTACCCCCCCCCCCGCCCCGTTGACGGAGCCCATGAGTACCACTATGGAATTGTCTTCCCCATCAAAGGAACCTGCATTTATGACTCTCCTATCACCAGGAGTACCTATATAGTTGACGGAGCACCTATTTTATGCTCTCCCATCACTGGGCTACATTCCACCATTGATGGAGCAGATTTTTCATCATGAAATCATGCCTTTAAAGGCTATTTCTCCATCAGCGGAGACCATTATTTCGATGTCTGCCCCTCAGAGACCCTACACTTGATGATAAAGCCATCTCATTCCTTCCTGCATGTACCCATGAGAACATCTCACCACATATTATGGGGTCACACCTCATGAGAAAATGGGGCAAATCAACATATTTTAACCCCAGGGCTACACCACATTCATTATATGACAGAAAAAAAACTCCTCCCCAAAGGAGTGCAGGACTATATTACTAGGAGGCATACATTCATTCTCCATAACGCCCACTGCCATCAGGTACAACAATCATGATGGGCTCAGAAATCAAACTTATTGACCGGCTATCTTACAGGTACCTAATATTGAGAATATTATTAACATTTTATAGTATTTGGGCTCGACCATACATTTGAGTCACATAAACCCCACTCCCCTCACACTATATCTCCGTCTCCTACAAAGAGGACACAAACGGGGGCTGGAACTATCTCCTTCCTTATCACCTCTGACACCGATGGAGGATTAAAACTCTGTGAACAAACCACACAGAACGGAGAACCTCTCAGAGGAGGTGTAGTAGGATGGGGCTGCTAACACAGACTTTGAGGAGGCACACTCCCCTATTTTATAACGTCCTCTTGTGACGACAATAATGCTCAACTTTCCAGGGCTACCTCACCCCTGATGATTTTCATTTTATGTGGAGAATATTGCCCAGGTACTCCAAATTCTCGGATACTGAATTAGATGGGCCATATATTAAATACCAGCATACTTTGGGCATATACTTAATACTTTTAACGACATCCCCTAAAGACTGGGAAATAATATAAATACTTTGCCATAGGCATTACTATATGACATCAGGCCTAGCTCACAAATCCCGGCCTTATATATGTTACACAAAATAAGGTGGCCAACACCCCACTTCCAGGCGATAAACTGTCTGGTCCAGCAACACAAATCATTCTGGCCAACTTACAAGCCTCAGGCAGACTACTACATACAGTGCAAAAACAACTAAAGAGGTGCCCCCAAAACCCCAAAAACAAATGACAAATAACAAAGGCACACTACCTCTGGGCCTGCTCAGCCTTTCATTCTGACAACAACAGTGCCTATACCGCTCTGATTTCACATATCTGAACCCCTACCCTTCCATAGGACTTCCGTGATACTGTGAGGTTATTCTGCCTTTATATTCAGAGACACATTTAAAGAGGCTTTACAAGGAGATGTATGTCCCTAACAGTGGACAATGTAAAGTGGACACCAAGTACGGGTCGCTCAGACCATCACATCTTGATCCCGCCTGCCTCTAGCAATGCCCTTTCATGGTGGACACTGACTCCAACCTCAGCCAGGGCTTATTAAACCATTAAATGCAAATAACAGATGCAGCACAAAAGCCCAAAGTATACATAAGACGTGGATTAACCCCAGTGCACAATCCCATATTAATCTTGCCTTGGATGTTGCTGTGCAGTTTATGCCTACCCGCCATCCAGAATCATTACTCGGATATCTGTTTACCCAACAGAACAAATAAAGGGATCACCATCCCAGTTTTTCATGTAAAATACCTGAAATAGAACTATATTGTGTAGCCTAAAAAAAAAAAAAAATTCCGTTAATGCCATATCATTACTCTGATGGGATTCTCTTTATCGATCCTATATCACTAAAGGTCACTGAAACATTAAGGGACCAGTGAGAACAGACCCATACTTGGCCTCCACAAATCTGGCATTACAGGCTGCAAAAGCACTTAATAGCCATTACAGTCAAATTAATACCCAAATCAGACTTCCAATGTGAAGGGAGAAACCCTAAAATACCACAGCCTGAAGGCTCTGCAATCCCAAGCTTAACGCTCAAGGACCCTCTTGTAAATTAGATTACTAATACAGGACAATATAGCAGAAATTTCCCTGCAACTTTCCTAACAGCTTTTAACCAAGTCCTAAAATCCCAAAAGGGTACATTTACATCATTTATGACTACATGGCAAATATTTCCTTGTTTTCCTGAGGGCTGCTAAGTAACAGTCCTAAATGGATACATTTGTCTCATTCATGACTATGTAGCAGACATTCTGTGCTACTTCCTAATAGTTACTAAGTAGCATATATGTTCCTAAATGGATACATTCACATCATTTATAACAACTGAGCAGACATTTCTTTGATGCTTCCCTTACAAGCTATAAAGTAACAGTCCTAAATGGACACACTTGTATCATTTGGGTTTCCTTTTAAACCCTGGGCTCATATTACTACCTACTTACAAGAGCCCTATACAATTTCATCAAATTATTTGCTGAAAACCTCAGCTAATTGTTCATTTCTACCATATATATACCAGAAACTTGATAACCAGAATATTCCTCAGGGACATATTATACTTATAACCCCTTACTCAGACTTTTTCCACCATAGGATCTGACCTTTTCAACTTCCATATCCTTGGCTGCAAGCCACTGGGACCTACCGGTCCCTCATTATACGGATTAATCCGTTACATGACTTATTAACATAGAAACATAGAATTTGACGGCAGATAAGGACCGCTTGGCCCACCCAGTCTTCCCATTTGCCTACCTGATGGATAAGCTGCAGATCCTAGTTAACCAGCAGCCTACTTCTTTCTACCCACACCCCCTAGAATTGACTTATGGCTGTCCCATGCATGCTTGAATTCAACCACTGTTTTTGACTCCACAGCCTCCTCCGGAAGGCCGTTGTATGCATCCACAACCCTCTTTGTGAAAAAATACTTCCTTACATTATCTCTGAGCAGCCCCCCGCCCATCATCTTTCAGATTGTGCCCCTTGTTCTTGACTACACCTTTTTTTGAAAGATGCTACCCTCTTGGACTTTGTTGATTCCTTGAGGTACTTGAGTTTCTGTCAGTGTCCCCCCTTTCCTCGAGGCTATACATATAAGCTCCTTAGTCTCTCTCTCCATATGTCTTCTGGTGCAGACCCTGCACCATTTTAGTGCCTCCTCTGGACAGCTTCCATCTTGTCTATGTCCTTGCAGAGATTGGGTCTCAGAACTGCACACAGTACTCAGATGGGGTCTCGCCAGCTGTCTGTACAGTGGATAACAACTTCCTATTTTCTACTGGTGATGCCTCTCCTATGCATCCCAGTATCCCCAGCCCTCCTTACTGCCCTCTCACATTGCTTGCCCACCTTTAAGTCATCTGATATGACTACCCCCAGGTCCTTTTCCATTTTTGTTGTTGTTAGTATCTAACCCCGCATTGTGTACTCTTCCCCTGGGTTTTTGTTTCCCAGGTGCATTACCTTGCACTTCTTAGCATTGAATCTAAGCTGCCATACATTTGACCATTTCTCTAACCTTGCCAAGTCCCTTCTCATCCTTTTCACCCCCACCTTGTGCTTCAACTCTGTTACAGATCTTTGTGTCATCTGCAAAGACATACTTTTCCTTCCAATCCTCTGCAATGTCTTATAAAGACATAGCGAGGACCGGTCCCACACTGAACCTCTGCGGGTACCCCACTAGTAACCCCCCTTCTTCAGAGTGGACCCATTTACTATTACCCTCTGTGTCCTATTCTCCGCCAATTCTTTACCCAGGCTATCATATTGGGACCCACTCCCAGGCTGGCTAACTTGTATATTAATCTTGTGTGTGGGACTGTGTCAAATGCCTTGCTAAAGTCTAGGTAGGCCATGTCCACTGCCCCTCCCTGATCTACTACTTTGGTCACCCAGTCAAAGAAATCTATTAGATTCGTCTGGCATGACCTTCCTGCTGTGAATCCATGCTGCCTTGGGTCCTGTGCCCCTCTGGCCTCTAGGTACTTGACAGTTCTTTCCTTCAGAAGTGATTCCATCATCTTCCCTAGCACTGAGGTTAAACTAACAGGTCTGTAGTTTCCTGCTTCTGCCCTGCTCCCACTTTTGTGAAGGGGAATCACATCTGCCCTTCTCCAGTCCTCGGGTACCACCCCATCCTCCCATGATTTGTTAAAGAGGGTAGTCAGTGGTGTCACTAGTTCTACCCTTAGTTCTTTTAGAATTCTGGATGAATCTCATCAGGCCCCATTGCTTTGTCCACCTTCAGTTTTAAGAGTTCTTTCAGAACCCTTTCTTCTGTAAATGGGCTGGTATCAACTTCTGTATCCAGAGTGTTTCTGTTGTTTGTTTTAGGTACCTCCCCCTCTTGATTTGTAAATACTGAGCAAAAATATTTGTTTAGTATCTCTGCCTTTTCACCGTCACCCTCTGCCCACCCCTCCCTTTATTAAGCCTCACTATCCCTCCCTTAGTCTTCCTTCGCTCCCTGATGTACCTAAAAGGTGTTACCCTCCTTAACTGAGTTTGCTATCTTTCCTCGGTTCGGGCCTTTGCTGTTCTGACTGCCTCCCAGCTTCCTTTTGTTTTAACTGATACAGGTCTCTGTCCTGCTCCTTCTGTGATTCCTTGTGACTTCCTGAATGCTTACTTTTCTCTTGAACCTTCACTGCCACTTCCTTTGAGAACCATAGTGGTTTCTTACATCGTTTGTTTTGTTTATTTGCTTCACACAAAGGCTTGTTACCTCTATGATGGCAGTTTATTATTCCCATTGTTCTTCCACCCTCCTTCCTGCCCATTTGCTAGTGCATTCCTTAGGCACTCACCCATTTTGGCAAAGTCAGCCCTCCTGAAGTCCAGTACTTTTGTCTTTGTATGACTTGAATCTATTGCTGTGTTTATTGTGAACCATACTGTTCGATGGTCGCTAGTTCCCAGATGGCTACCCACTTCTACATCTTTGATCCTCTCTCCATCTCCATTTGAGAGAATCAAGTCTAATATTGCTCCCTCTCAAGTGGGCTCCAGTACTAGTTGTCTAAGGCATGCCCCCTGTAGGGCATCTAGAATAACCGCACTCTTAAAAGTGGCTGCTGCATCTACTATAGTAGATATAAGATACCTTCATCGGGTCTTGATCAGACTAATTCCTCAGGAGAAAACTACTAACAGCCATTTTGGCTTGTTTCACCAATGATTTTTATCACCGATATTATAATGCGATTATCTGGTACACTGTCCAGACCTTTACCAGGCAATATTACTTAGATACTGCCTTTAGACGACTACCGGTCATTCAGCCGCCCTGCCGTATAAGGCACAATGCCATAGCTGCCCCCACTGGCATGTACAGTAACTGCTTGGGAATCTCCCAGAAGTAGTGACCTACTGCAAGAGACCATTCCGTGGAAGATAGTACAGTTATGTAAGATCTTACTGTAACAGTAGATCTTCTAGGAATGTCTCTTGCAGTACGTAGCTTCCCACCCTCCATCCCCTTACCGATTTTATTTTGTAGGGGAAGATATAACAAGTGAGGGTTGGGACTCGCTGGTACCTCGGTTTCCCTCGGACCCTCACTTACGGGCTGAATCCGGTGGGGAATGGAGCACACTAGGGACTGCCCACTCTTATAGGCAGAGCCAGGAAGTGACGTCGTGTGGGTGGTCCCTGGTGAGGAGACTGCTGGAAGAAGCTGTCGTGTGATAGCGCCACCTGCTGGGAACTCCTACTGCAAGAGACATTCCTAGATCTGCTGTTACCGTAAGATCTTATGTAACTGTACTTCCTAGGAGTGGTGTATGTTGTTCATCCATACGGATCCACCCAACCTCTCCAGCTGCAGACGCACAACACCTGGCATCCAGCGGGCTAAGATCTGGCGTCCTGGGGCAGAGCCAAGGTATATACCCCCGGGTGGGTGGGAGGAGCCAGCTTGAAGACTTCCGGTGAAATTTAAAGCAGAAGAGGACATGCCAAAGAGTGTGGATGAACAACATATACCACTCCTAGAACTACTGTTACAGGTGAGTAACCTGTTTTTCTGTTCCTCCCACTACATCATCAGAAATGAGACCAAAAACCTTGACACCACAGTCCTTGCAGCCTCAGCAGTGACTTTCACAAGCTACCAATCAAAATGCAGGAAATTGTGACATCACTAGTAACCAGGGAGAGCCAGTCCCTGCTACTTCATGTGAAAGTGAAACCTGGCAGCGAGAAATGGTTCTCACTGGTTACTAGTGATGTCATAGTCAGTGTGGTTTCAGTGTTGATGTCTTGGGAGGAACAGAACTGACTTTTTTTTTTTCCCCCCTCCAGACAGAGTGCTGCTCCACACACCGCCCCGGTACTGCCAGGTGAAAAATCTTCTAATTAGTAAACAGAAAAGAATAAATACTTGAAATATAAGAAGTGATAGCTGACTACATCTGAAAGTTACAATTAATTGCAGGCAGTACACTAGCTCTTTAAGGATCAATGGTATCCAAAAGTCTTGTGGGACACTGCACTTCTGCTATCTTATCCGTTAGTGAATATTGCAAAAAATCTATCAATAAAATGTGATGGATGGATGGATACATGAATGGATGGATGGATGTAATATGAAATCTCAACCAAACCAGTCTTCTAATCTTGATCAGATTTTAATTAAGTGAAGAAGCTAAAAATGTAATAATTCTGGGGCCACAAAGAAAACAAACCTATTCTATTGCATTAAGTGCCAGTGAATGTGAAAATGAGATTTTGCATCACTGGGATGTGCCCAGTGATAACATTTAAAATAAATGAGAGCGAGACAATGAAATATTAAGAACATTTATCCGGCTGAATTATTGAGTGGTGGTTTATAGATCGTTTCGTACTTACCTGGATGTTGCACTTTCAACTCAAAAGAACTTGAACTTTAGCTGAACTGTTCAGGCTCTTCAGGGTTATTACAACTTTCTTGTAACTGGGTTTCACAGATGATCATACAGAAGACTGAAGCAGTTACAGAATGTTGTAACCACAGTGGTGGTTCATGCACGTCCCCTTGGCTTCTCTGATCAACGCCCATAGCAGCACCCCCCTGGCAGTACAGTGATGGGTGTAAGCAAAGACTTGCCAGTGTCAAATGAAACTGCTGCAGGGTGTCTGCAGTTCAATGACAACAGTGTTGCTCTGTTCTCACTCTGTTTTACTGATTGCCTGCATTTTTGCAGTGTGGGTCCCTTATACCTTAGTGAGATGCTCACACTCTGGGCTGGTGCCAGCTTACTGGCAGGTCTGGAGTAAAGACTCAGCTCTGTTGAGGAGATGCAGTCTGTTCCACTACAAAGCTGTAGTGTGTGCTAACAGAGCCACACAACTCCTTCTGTTCCTCGAGGAGGACTGCTATTTATTACCAGTCACTGCAGGATCTGCCTTTTAATTACCCAGTTTTTTTTTGTTTGTTTGTTGTTTTTTTTTTTTTTTTTTTTGGGTGGGGCAGCAGATTCTAGCTGTCTTTCTCTTTTTCTGCTGTATGTCAGTCAGGGATAGTTTCCTTGTTTCTGTTGTTTAGTAAATGTTGGAAAGAGTTTGTTTTTTTTTCCCTGAAACTCGCTCTTTACTTGGTTGTGCCAGACCCTCGTGATGTGTTGCCATTTCTGCTCTTTTTCC
Organism: Neoceratodus forsteri; assembly: GCA_016271365.2. Taxonomy (NCBI): domain Eukaryota; kingdom Metazoa; phylum Chordata; order Ceratodontiformes; family Ceratodontidae; genus Neoceratodus; species Neoceratodus forsteri. The sequence goes on along the minus strand of JADMNL010000023.1, from coordinate 208,233,594 downwards.
CCGCTGTTTTTGTTTGCTAGCTGACCAGTGGGTGTATGATGTTATTTGTAGTCATTTGCCTGCATGCCAGCCACCGTTCTGTGCTATGGGAGGATGTGTGGGGGGTTTTAGGTTAACATGCTTTGTGTACTTTATTTTTTATTGAAGTAGCCTGTAATGCTAACTTAATGGGACCGTGCAATTGAATATCTAGCCCATTCCTTCTCCATTCGCTCGATAAGAGACCAGTCTGGTGTTAGGTCTGCTCTCAGCTCCATTGCTCTTCTTAGTGTGGTGAGTGCATTACATACTTCTGTAGTGGTCACAACAGGCTGTCGCTTGAGAGTCGTCATCTACCTGCCATCTGTTTCTGCAGGCCCTGTTACAGAGAGTGTGGATACAGCTGCTGCTATATCGTCCTCTTCAAGCTCCATTTCCACGTTGTCCCTTAGACAGCAAAGATCGTCAAACGCATCCTCCGTTAGCACTGCTGGTGGTGGTTCCTCATCTTCTTGTGGCTCCTCAGCAGTATCATCAGGAGGGTCAGTGAACCCCTCTTTCCTAAAACAGCTTCCCATGCGGTTTTCATTAACCGCACAGCGTCCAGTAATTTTATCTGCTTGATGCAATCGGCAGCAGACTGCTCAGATCCGTCAATCAATTGTAACGCTCTTGATCTCATTGCTCTAACGTAATGCCGCTTGAAGGCATAGATTATGCCTTGATCAAGCGGCTGAATTAGGCAGGTCGTGTTTGCTGGGAGAAACATTAGTTTAATGTTTCTCAGGCCTTCCACAGCTGGGTGTCCAGAAAAGTTGTCTAGTAGGAGAATGATTTTCCTATCCCGTAATTTACAGTCCCACGCTTTGACCCACTCTATAAACAGCCCTCCTGTCATCCATGCTGAGCAGCTGGATTTGTAAATCACAGGCAGATGACGAACCCCTCTAAAGCAACATGGCCTGGCTGAATTTCCTATAACCAGAAGCTCCAACTTGTCCGTCCCAGCCATGTTGTAGCAACATAGAACACCGAGTCTTTCTCTAGCTTTCTTTGCTCCAACAGTCAGTGTTCCTGATCCCATGCATCGGGGAAAAAAAAGTTTTGTCGCAGTTGTAAATATTCTGTGGTTCGTACCCTGCAAGTAGACCAGGCAGAATTGGAGAGCCCACTGCTCAGCACTAGCAATGTCGGTGTTTTGCTTCTCGCCGCGACCTCGAGCATGTGAGAACCAAGAGAGTAAGGCTTATTCAATCTCAATGTCCTTACCCTCCCGCTTACGCTTCCATTGTGGGTTCTGGTTTGTGTGCTACGCCACAAAGACCTTCCCACGGTCCCTTTGTAAGTTGGACAGGGTAGACTTTGCCATTGCAAAATGCAGTGATAAGTCAGGAAGAGTTTGCTTAGGCATGCTGTCTGTTTAAGTTAGTATCTCAACGTTCTGTGAGAGAGACCGCGCATTACACTTTGGAGCCATCTCACATAAGGAACAGGTAAAAGAGTGAATGAAGTTGTAATGGGAGACTTCACTTTTCAGTGCGTGGCATCTAATTAGGGACTGGATGATAAACACAGGTGCAGCACTTTCATTAAATAAGCTATTAAGCCACTCGGTTTTAGTTAAAGACCTGCAAGCAGAGCCTAGAATTGCCGACAGCTGTCCGTAATACAAGGGCTGCCTAATTCGTTTTAACGCTAACTTCTACAATAGCGCACTATACAAATGGCTTTTTGCAAGCAGCAATTGTCCGTTAGTTGCGAATTTCCGGGTTATCCGTATCGGTTATAAGTGGACTGCTCTGTACTGTCATTTTGGTGTTATGCAGGCCCTGTGTGAGAATGACATTATTTTACTGAACATACTAGTTAATTGTTCGCATCATCTGAAAACAATGTGCTTCACATTATTTGGGCTATCTTGAAAATGGCACCAACGCTGAAGCTATGCCGGAGAAATCATCATTCCCCATCACATCTTCACTGTGACTACTTCAAGCCATAAAAATATTTTGCAATCGAGTTGGAGCTTAACAGCACATATGAATGTAAAGACGTTAACTGTTAGAGGAAATACTATACCCGATCTAGAGCAGGTAACTTGTAGCAACCAGTGTTAGAATATTTAGAAATAATTACATTTGTCTTACTGATGTGCACTTGGTATAGCGGTCTCGCTAAAACTGGCATCAGAGAACATTGGCTAGCTCGCTGAGATCACTGCTCTGCCCTCCCCTCTTTGCAAATAGTGAACAGCATTTCTGGGAGCATGGATATGGTTCACTAATCCACACTCTGGCAGTTCCACTGCCATGATGTTATTGGCTGGCTGTCTTTACACTAAGCTTCTCCCACCATCCATGCGGTATATTCCCCCACTTCACTCCATTATGTCGGGTCTTTATTTCCACTGGAAGTAGAGGTCATCTCCTTTGCAGTTCCCTCAACTCCCATCTCTTGACCTACGATGAAACAGTGGAAACCAGGTTTCATATTCTGCGTAAGGTGCCGGCAGAAGATGTCAGTCACCAATCCGCACATCACGTGCATGTACTGCCTGGGAGGTTAACGTGACGTTGATGGGTGCAGCTTTTGCAGAGGTATGCTTCCTAAGTCATTTGAGGACATGAAGCTCCAGCTCTTGCTGGGTTGGCCTTTGGAACAGGAACCGAAGGACTGCTCTAAGGGCTGCAAGAAGGCTTCGGCTCCAGCCCGGTTGGCTGAACAGCTGGCGGGCACCTCCTTGGGCTTGGTGCTGTTCCTTGGGGCCAGTATCAGAGGGTCTTTCACAGGAGAATTCAGTGAAATGCATTCGGCCCTCCAGACCTTGGGGGAGAGCAGCGCTTTGTGCTAAAAGCAAGCGCCGCTAGTGCTCATTGCTGAACCAGGCGCAGTCGAGGTCCTGGTCCCTCAGCTCGCATGACCTCTCGATGGCTGTCAAGCACCCCTTGGCTGGGGGCAGGTCGAGGGCTCTTCCGTTGCCTTGTTGACCCAGTCAGCTTTGACTCCAGTTCTGCAGGGTGACGAGATATTCCTTGAGCCTGCCGGATGAGTATGAGAACTTGATCTCGCAGACCCCATTGCTCCTGGTCCTCACCCAGGAGGACATGGTCCAGTCAATATCCCCATTCGGTCCACCATGGGATCTTTGACACCTGTGTTGCTTAACATGGGCAGGCATGTGGTTTACAATAGTCTGATGGAAGATTCCTCTCGCCGTCGACCGCCTGGTCGAGGTTGCAGTCGAGGTGCACTCGCCTTTGATCTTGCTCTACCAGGAGGCATCGATGTTCCTTGACCACATTATCCTCTGACGAGGAGAGGCACAGCCGCAAAAAGCACTGGTACTATGAGGAGCTTCTCTGGCAACAGTGTGCCATTGTGGGATAGGGTAGTGCTAACCCTGGACCTTTGATTTCTTGGCTATCACCAATGACACCCCTGCCATTTTAGCCTAAGGTGGGCACTCTGACCAAGGAGGCCAGCCGCTCATCCACCGGCTTGCCAGATCTGTTGTCAGTGAGGATCACTCTGGGAGAGGATTCCTGGAAGGTCTATGGCAAAAAGCGGCTGAGGGCCATTTTTAAGGAGTCATCGGATGGTTTTCATCACAAGTCCATAGTCTTCTTGGAGACCCCCTCTTCGACCACAGCTTGGTTGAGGAGCTTTCCACTAAGCATGGCCTGGTGTGTTATGGGACGCTTCTTTGACTTTTGAAACCAATGTTGTTCCCTCTTGAACCAGCCCAGAAGAGGGATAAGTACCCTCTCATGGACATTCTGGACCGGGATGAACCCCGGGGGTTGCATTCTCTGTGACTGAGGCCATTTTTGGACCAGCCCTGGAGCTTTGGCAGCATCCAGCATCCTGCCAGGCACCCTTTGCTTGTATGGTCCATAAGTAAGCAGTCCCCATGGGCTCTCTTTTGGGGTTTTCAGACCATTCCTCTGCGATGGTCTGCATCTGTCCAGGGTGGAACCAGGATCCTATTTGAGAGGTTTAAAGGCTTAATTGGCAATCATTTAAACTATCCGGGGGGGGCACTGAAAACGAGCAGGGAAATCCCAGCCTCCCCCCCAGCAAAGCGCGGTAGTTAGAGAGGTAAACACCAAGGCAGAGAATTCAGTAGGGAGCAGGACTGGGATAAATGCTGAAAAAGGTGTTAAGGACAGGGATGGGGCTAAAAGGGGTAAGGCCATAAAAAATAAATGGAAGGTGATGAGTACCAATGCCCGCAGTCTGTGCAACAAGCTTCCTGAACTAGTGGCCTTGATGTAAGAGGGATGCCTGGATATTGTGGCAGTCACTGAAACATGGTACACAGAGAACCATGAGTGGGAAGTCAACATACCAGGATACACCGTCTACAGGAGGGACAGGGTGGGTAAAAGAGGAGGAGGAGTAGCTCTCTATATAAGGGAAGGGATTAAATCAACAGAACTAAAGAGTAAAGAGGAGGTTGATGAGTCACTATGGGTCACCCTGGAGACAGGAAATGGCACCACAATCCGCAGTCTGCATGGCGGTTGTGTACAGACCCCCATTTCAGGGGGAGGAAATGAACAAGGAAATGGTAGAAGGCATCCTTAAAATGGCAAAAAAAGGGGAGATATTGTTGATGGGGGACCTGAATATGCCAGATGGTAACTGGAGTATCTTTGCTGCAGGCACATCCAAGAGCAGGGTCATTCTTGATGCCCTACAGGCGGGATGCCTCAGACAGCTAGTGTTAGAACCCACTCGGGAGGGAGCAGTCTTAGACCTGGTACTCTCAAATGGGGAAAGAGAAGGGATCTCAGATTTAGAAGTGGGTAGCCATTTGGGAACAAGTGACCACCAAACAGTGTGGTTCACAATAAACACAGCCATAGAGTCAAGCCATACAAAATCAAGAGTATTGGACTTTAGGAAGGCTGACTTTAGGAAAATGAGAGAGTGCCGTAAAAAAGCACTAGCAATTGGGCAAGAAGGAGGGGTGGAGGAACAATGGGGAATAATCAAAACAGCCATCACAGAGGCAACAAGCCTTTGTGTGAAGCAAGTCAGTAAAACAAAACGAAGGGAAAAAACACTATGGTTCTCAAGAGAGGTGGCAGGGATGGTTAAGGAGAAAAGGACAGCATTCAGGAAATATAAAGAAACACAGAAGGAGCAGGACAGAGAACTTTATCAGTTAAAGCAGGAAGAGGCAGGGAAGGCGGTCAGAATAGCAAAGGCACAAACTGAGGAAAAGATAGCCAACTCTGTTAAGAAGGGGGATAAAACCTTTTATAGGTACTGTATATTAAAAAAAAAAAAAAGACCAAGGGAGGGATACAGAGACTTAATAACTGGGCAGAGGGTGACAGTCAAAAAGCAGGGATACTGAACAAATATTTCTGCTCAGTATTCACAATAGATGAAGAGGTGCCTAAACCAAACAAGGGAGAAACTCTGAATAGGGGGGTCAATACCAGTCCATTCACAGAAGAAAGGGTTTTGAAAGAACTCTTGAAACTGAGGGTGGACAAAGCAATGGGGCCTGATGGGATTCACGCAAGAATACTAAAAGAACTAAGGGTAGAACTAGTAACACCATTGACTACTCTCTTTAACAAATCCTGGGAGGATGGAGTGGTACCTGAGGACTGGAGGAGGGCAAATGTGATTCCACTTCACAAAAGTGGGAGTAGGGAAAAGGCAGGAAACTATAGACCAGTTAGTTTGACTTCAGTGGTAGGGAAAATGATGGAGTCACTTCTGAAGGAAAGAATTGTTGAGTACCTAGAGGCCAGTGGGGCAGAGGACCCAAGGCAGCATGGTTTCACAGCAGGAAGGTCATGTCAGATGAACCTAATAGATTTCTTTGACCGGGTGACCAAAGTAGTAGACCAGGAGGGGCTGTGGATATGGCCTACCTAGATTTTAAAGGCATTCAACACAGTCTCACACAAAAGATTAATATATAAGTTAGCCAGCCTTGGAGTGGGTCCCAAGGTGGTAGCCTGGATAAAAAAGTGGCTGGACAACAGGACTCAAAGGGTAATAGTAAACGGAGTCCACAGCGAAGAAAGGAGGGTAACTAGCGGGGTAATGCAGGGTTCGGTACTGGGACCTGTCCTCTTTAATATCTTTATAAGTGACATTGGAGAGCACCTGGAAGGAAAGGTATGCCTCTTTGCAGATGACACAAAGATCTGCAACAGGGTTGCTACACAAGGTGGGGTGGAAAGAATGAAAAGGGACTTGGCAAGGTTGGAGGAATGGTCAAATACGTGGCAGCTCAGATTCAATGCAAAGAAGTGCAAGGTAATGCGTCTGGGAAACAAAAACCCAGGGGAAGAGTACACAATGGGGATAAGTTAATAACAAAAATCGAAAGAGACCTAGGAGTAATTATATCAGATGACCTAAAGGTGGGCAAGCAATGTGAGAAGGCAGTAAGGAGGGCTGGGGGGATACTGGGATGCATAGGGAGAGGCATCAACAGTAGAAAGCAGGAAGTTGTTATCCCTCTCTACAGACAATGAGACCCCATCTGGAGTGCTGCGTGCAATTCTGGAGACCCCATCTCTGCAAAGACAGAGTGGAGGCTGTTCAGAGGAGAGCAACCAAAATGGTGCAAGGTCTTCACCAGAAGACATACGAGGAGAGACTAAAGCAGCTTAATATGTATACCCTTGAGGAAGGGGGGGACATGATAGAAACTTTCAAGTATCTCAAGGGAATTGACAAGGTACAAGAGGGTAGTATCTTTCAGAAGAAGATATGCAAGAACAAGGGGGCACAATTTGAAGATAGAGGGGGGACGGCTCAGAGGTAATGTTAGAAAGTATTTTTTGACAGAGAGTTGTGGATGCATGGAACAGCCTTCCTGAGGAGGTTGTGGAGTCAGGAACAGTGGGAGAATTCAAGAATGCATGGGACAGGCATAAGGCAATTCTAGTGGGGGGGCAGGAGGAAGTAAGCTGTTGACTAACTAGAATCTGCAGCTTATCCATCAGGTAGGGAAATGGGGCAGACTGGGTGGGCCAAGCGGTCCTTATCTGCTGTCAAATTCTGTGTTTCTAAGCCTAGGCTTGTTTCCAGGTGCGTCCTGGGAGCACAGGGAAGTTAAGTGACTTGCTCATGGTCACACAATATAGAAGTGGTGGCTGTGGGATTCAAATATGGTTCTCAGGTTTGCAACTCATTGCCCTTATCCATCATGTTATACTGCCTCCCAGAATAGCTCTTTTGATTTACACGATACGGTGTTTGGAGCAATTATTGTTTACATTATCTGTTGTTTTAAACAGAATGTACTTCATGCGGTGTTGGGAATAGTTGATCTTTCCAGAGTCAGTCTGCCGTAGAGCTCTGTTCTGGAGCCGGTGGCATTATGACTTTGCAGAAGTTAGAGCTGGAAAGCACCATTGGCATGCATATGGCACTAACATATGGTACACGGATAGTATAAATAGTGATTCGAGCCCCAACTGCTTCAGTTACTTTTTTCGTGATGTTAAGAGAACACCTTATCAGTAGACCAACAGAACGTTGGGGTTGCCCACGTAGGCCTCTTAGTTTCTATTTTGTGTCTCATTTTGAACAGTATTTTGTTTTTTTCTTGGCACTGAGTACGTGATTTATTTAGCTGATCTTCCAAGAAACAGTCTTCACTGTTCATTCCCACTTATGAAGGACCCTTCAGAGCCAAGTCTTTTGCAGTCTGCAGCTTAGGGGGCTAGTGTTGTTGCCGGTGCCGCCCATTAAGCGGACGTAATAACTTGGCGCTCGTTGGCTGGCCAATAACTTGATGATGCCCCCGCTCCACCTTCCTCAGTTCTGCTTTTCCCACGTCAGTGCACACCATGGGGAGCGCTAGTCATCATGTATTACTCTGTCACAACTCCTTCCTATGTTCGTTGCTGTTTTGTTCATTGCCGTGCCCCTCAGCACCATCCTGTTTCAGTGCCGATTTTCTTATTTCACTGCTTTAATGTGTCAACAAACCTTTCCTATCCTTTTTATTGTTTTCTTCCTCACAGCGCAATGTCGGGTTCCATGGAGTGCAAGGGGAAAAGAAGGCTTCCAAGCAGAAGAAGCAATGTGACACGCATGCCCCCCCCCCCAACGTGTTGGTGCCCCTGTGGGGGGACACATCACCATCTGGAACCGGCATGACACATGTTGGACCTTCCTTGGCACCAACCATGACATGGATAGGTGCAACACATGCTTCTCCATAGACTACTGCACTTTAAAAATCCACACGTTGAAGTGGGGTCACAAACTACCCCCCCCTTTTTGGAGGCAGACATTGCACCAAGGATATCAAGGTAAGGTCCCTGGGCTGTTCCTCTGAGCACCTTCCCAGTACTATACGGACTGAGGAAGACCAGGCCTCTCCTCACTGAGACACTGGAGGACCTGGGGGAGGAGTCTGGTGGACAGTCATTTTTCCCCAGGGGGCTGGCTGCACACCTCTCCCAGTCCGAGAATATGCTGGATCTACACTGACAGGCACCTTGGTGTTGTGGCCGGGCACTGCCTCAGCTCCTGGTACAGAAGCCAGTACCAGTGAGTGAGGTGGTGCCCAGCCATAAAACCAGACCCCCTTCCAGCCCTATTTGCGGTGCCAGTAGAGGGAAGGACTGTGGAGCTGGTTCTGCTAGCACCCTTGAGGTGGTTTTCAGTATCTTCTTCTGATTGGTTGGATGACCCGGGAGAGTATCTTGATGAAGACTATAGGTCTGTAGAGGGTAATGGTGAGTATGGGGCCTTCCTTGGGTCTAGTCCTGGTGTGGGCTCAGGGCCAGGAGCTTCTGAGTGGATGATGTCTGTAGTTGGTGCCACAGATGGTGCCAGGACGCCTTATGGTGCTGTTTATGATGCTGATTCAGGTCCCAGTGCCGTTCCCGGTGCAGAGCCTGTTCCTGACACCATCCGCAGCGTCGAGGTCTGAGCAGATGCCATTCATGGTGCCAGTTCTGATGCTCACTGTCCTGGAGCCTGGGCATGGCCCAAGGGGCAAAATTGGTTCTGGTGAAGGGAGGCTCTTGGAGTCTGGGCCTACAGCTCACTCCCTGCTTTAGAGTAGGTGGTGACTCTAGCAGGGTCGTGGCACTGGTTCAGACCCATCTTTCTTCCTGGAACCAAGTGACACTGTCACTGTTGGGGATCAGGGTTGTCCCATGAGACATACATGACTCCACTTCCCCCATGGGCACCATCTCAACCGGTCTGCTGCTGTTCACTCGCTGATGGGTGAGTTTGCCAGTCCCTTCCCCCGATAAGAGGTCCCCTAAGCACTCTCGCAGCCCTGGCAGAGGATCTGGCCAGGTCTCCCATGACCCTTTTTCCCCTCCATGGCATTTTCAGTCCTCTCTGGCCTGTAACCTTGGATTGGTTTAGGACAGTGGCTGATGTATTTTCTCAGTACCACCTCAAAGCTGAGTAGGCCATTCTAGGCCTGAAGCACCTGCACTGCTGCAGGGTTTTGTTTAACTCTAAAAATTGATTAGCATTTTGCTCATAAAAGTGCTAAAACATTGTGAAAATGCATAGCACCTGCCTCACTGTGTTTAACAAACATAACACTTCTAGAAAACCTATATAAATACTTTCTGAACAGTTAGTATTGTCCCAAGAAAAAAACTGCTAATCAATTATTTAAAACCCTGTGCTGCCTCCTGACTCCAGCTTATCTTCTCCCTCTTCCTTATACCTCTCCTCTGAAACGGAGTACACCTGGTACTACCAGTTCCTGGGGGAGATGATGCAGGAGCTAAACCTTCAATATTTCTGGTTGCAGTACTGCTACCTTGGCACTGTCATTTCTTGGAGAATACAGCAGACACACTACTGTCATCCCTTCAAGGCCTCAGCCTGTCACAGAGGCATCCAGGAATGTCTGTCTCTGTCCGTGTTCGCCCTCTCCAGCTCAGAGGGACATACAGTGCAGATATTGTGCCGCAGTGGGATCTCCAGGGTCCATGCCTAAGCCCTATTCTGGGATTCTGGTACTGCAGACCCCTTCTGGGCCTGGGCGCTTGACTGCTTCCCTGACACTGACTGTGTGGAGTTTGATGCCTAGGGCAGACAGGTTTTTATAGCAGCATGTACCATGATGTGCATTTATGCACATCTGGCACACCAGACTGCTTATGGCAAGTTCCTGTGTGCGATGATTCCTCATCTCTTAGTGTCCTTGCCAAATAGCGAGACAGCCAGGCAGGGCATACACCTTTCTGCCCAGGGCCTGGAGCTGACGAGGCACCATGCGAGGATGTATTATAATGCCAGTGAGGTAGCTTCCATGCTGTGGGAACCACAGTCTGCATTCGGTGGATGACATGGGTTCACATTTCTCGGTTGGCACCCCTGGCCAGGTGTGGGGTGCTAAGCTAGCATGCAAGGGGCTCCTCTCGCCTCTCTGTACAGTTTTAAATTTTTTTTATTTTTTTTTTTTTATTAAGGGGTAAAGGAAAAAGACCCCATTTTAGGATCCTTATCCCTCAGAAAAGAAGGGAGGGGGTTGGTCCTTGTTGGGGAGTTTTTATTCCCTCCTTTCCTCATTGCTACTTCTCCTTCAGCTTTTTGTTCCAAGTGATGTATTTTTGGGAATCCGGCGTGGACTTGACGGTATGTATTCAGCCACCAAATGCACAGACAGCTGAGTCGGTCTACTTTTCATTCTCAGCTTCTGTCATCTTCAGTTTTAGCCTCCTGGAGTACCAGCAGCCCTATCCTGGAGGAGAGGACTCCAAGGAATCCCATTCTTTGTTTTTCTTTCCTTTTTTCCCTTGAGAAGCGGCAGAAGGATATCTATTTCTATGTCTCTATCTATACCCTCTAGTCTCTCCTATCCTTGTACCTTGTTGTACAAGGCTTTCCTTTCTTCTCTTTCTCTCAAGAGATTCTCTTTGGTCCCTGCATTTAGCCAGAGCTCCATACCACAGCTGTTGCCTCCAGATGTCTTGTAGGCTCTGGCACCTTTTTACCCACTACCCCATGCCACTTAGGCCCACACCTTAGTTTTCTCTAGGTTGGTAGTTGGGTTTTATTCTTTTAATGATTTTATATCCTGCATCTTTTTCCTATGCCTTTGGGCTAGGACCCTTAATCCTCTCTCTGTCTTTTTCTAGTACACTAATTTCTCTCTTGCTAAACAGACACTGAGAAGGTGATATCTACGTCAGTCTCTTGGCAAACAGACCGCGGGGAAGGTAGATAACCAGCGTCAGTCTCTCTTGGCAAACAGACCGCAGGAAGGTAGATAACCAGCGTCAGTCTCTCTTGGCAAACAGACCGCAGGAAGGCAGATAACCAGCGTCAGTCTCTCTCTTGGCAAACAGACTGCAGGAAGGTAGATAACCAGCGTCAGTCTCTCTTGGCAAACAGACCGCAGGAAGGTAGATAACCAGCGTCGGTCACTGTCAGCCATGAGAGCCATGTCAGTATGTCTGCCTTGTGGGTAACGGCACCAATATCGGCCCCCCAAGCTGTAGACATGCAAAAGGCTTTGCTCCCAGGGGTCCTAGTGCCTTTGGCACAGACCCATAAGTGTGAATGAATGGTGAAAATATGCTGGAAGATCAAGAATTGTGATGAATATGTAATTTTTATTTTTCAGCACAGCCCTGCCTTATTCGACCAGAATGTTCACAGACTGTGATGTCATGCTGAGAGACTGAAAAGTGCTTTGGCAATGTGTGTTTTGGACCAGCAGGCCTCTCTGGGGGAGTGTCTCTGTACTAAACAGCCTCATGCCTTATAGGATAGGCAGTCCTCCTGCATTTGTAAACAGAAACATTCCTGGTTCTGCTCATGCCCACCGTCTGATTCTCGGGACCACCCAACCTCCTCATATTAGAAGATGTGAAGACACAGGTACAGCTCTGTTCTACGTGTCTCAAGATTGTTGACCCTCTCTTGTGTAGGACTGGTGCTGGGACCCCTTCCCCATCTTCCTCATTGGACAAGGGCACAGTACCAGTGTTCGTTGCTGCGGTGCTGCCAGCACTTAGATCTCTGCCACCCTTCTCCTGTTTGATGGACTGTGATATTGGATCCCTCCAGGTGTCTGCCACCTAGGCTTTGTCCCCAAACAGTCTTGCCTTTGGTAGAGTTTCTCCATCAGACACCAGAGTCTTCTTTTCACAGACTCTGATGCTGTTTCCTTGATACCATCTGGTGTCCGTCTTAATCCTGCAGACATTTCTTCAGCAGGTTTTTCTCTTGCAAGGACTTCTTAGTAAGGCTGCTTCTGTTGCAGGCTTTGTTTGTAATTTTTCTGTATGCCTGTATACTTTCACACAATTGGTGTTTTTCATTTGGCATGTTTTCACTCATATTGTGCATTTTTTTTTTTAACCCTTCTCGTGTGTTTTTCCACACAAGCTACATATTTTCACTCAATTGTTGTTTCCCATACAGTGTTTTATGCTTATTGTGTCATTGTCCCTAATTCGAGTGATTTTTCTCTTTGTGCAAGCCTGTTTTTTTCTTCAGTTTGCATTTTTCACACAATGCGTCTTTTTTTCACATCTTGTACTATTACTCTCACAAACCCGCATTGTTTCTTTACTTGTAGCATCGTGCAATGTCTTTTCCACTCAGTTTACACATCTTGCATTCTTTTTCATGCAAGTCTGCTTTTTTCATGCGCATCTTTTTCTTGAAGCTTGCTTTTTTTTTTTTTTTTTTACACATCTTGCATTTTTATTGCAAGCTTGTGTTGCTGCTCATACAGTCTTGCACTTTCTGTTTTACTTACGCCTTCCTTTCTTTTGCAGCATTATAGCTGCAGCTCCCGGGGTCATTTGCCATCAGGTTGACACCTATAGGTCCTACCCTGTTAGCATCCTCTTAGAACCCTCCTTTTGAGGGTCTGTTTGGTTCATCTGCCGCTCTCTGGGAGGTTCCTCGGGAGGGGGGGATGTTTCACTGTGACCCCTGTATAACAGCCTGTGATTATGTGGGGTCATAGTCTGCTGCTCAGAAGTCCGTCTTATAAGCCTTTTGAAACAACTGGTGCTTTTAATTTCTTTTCCTTACTTGAACAGCAGGCCTTCTGGTGGCTGTAGTGTTCTGCTCACAAAATGCCTTGACTGTAACCCTAATTATGGATTATCCCACTCTGGTGCCCCCTCAGGGTTAAGTAGTCCTCGGTAGCCTGTTCTGCAAGAATGTGCAAGAACAAGGGGGCACAATTTGAAGATAGAGTGGGGATGGCACAGGGCAATGTGAGGAAATATATTTTCACAGAGGGGGGTTGTGGATACATGGAACGGCCTTCCTGAGGAGGTCGTGGGGTCAAAAACAGTGGAGGAATTCAAGAATGCATGGGACAGACATAAGTCGGTTCTGGTGGGGGTTAGGAAGAAGTAGGCTGTTGGTTAATTGGGATCTGCAGCTTATCTAATAGGTAGAGAAATGGGCAGACTAGGTGGGCCAAGTGGTCCTTATCTGCCGTCAAAGTCTATGTTCTATGTTTCTATATTCTGGCACAGCTCATCTGCATGTCACTGATGTTTCTGCCTTGCTAGTTTTAGTCCCACTGGCTTTGACTGGTGTGGTCCTGCCTAGAGTTGTTGGTTTCTTCAGGCCGCCTTAGTTTATGTCATAACAAGTATTACTTTTTGCTTTAGTGGGCATTATAGCACTAATTTATTCTAACATGCTAGATGTCATGGACACTTAGTGAGTCTACAACTCTCTGGCCGCAGTACTGCCATTGGGAGTATTCCTTACATAGAAACATAGAATTTGATGGCAGATGAGGACCACTTGACCCACCTAGTCTGCCCATGTACCTTTAAAGTGCTTCCTACTTCTGGGAGGCAACTCATTCATCTTAATGAAGCATTTGTTAAATTTGTGTAATTCTCAACAATTCCACTTGATGGAACTCTGATTTCAGATTCCTGTGTTTATCTTGAGAGGTTCAGTAGAAAGTTCCTTAACTTCCAACCATTTCAGGGTTGCGTGTTTACCCCTTTTGGGAATTCTTTCTAGGTTATGCTGATTTTGATTCTCGTGCCACTTGTTTTATGTCTGTGGATATGTATATGAACAGTTAACGGCATTGTTTGTGCGAGTGCACTGCAGCTAGGTCCCGTCTGTGGCCTGTCTGGGTGTGCACTGTAAATGAATGCAGTAGTCTGCTTCTACTACATATTACTTATGCAGGTTTCATTTCATCCCTGTATTCTGTGCTACAACTAATATATGTTTAATTTGCTAGGCTGTTTCTACAGTATAGTTCAGCCTTACAGCTTTACCCTGTCTGGGTGAGCACTACAAGTTAGGTTTCATACTTATTTTCGCAATAGTTAATATAGGTTTAACTTGCTAGGCTGTTCCTGTGTTATAGTTGAACCTTACAGCTACACCCTATTCAGGTGAGCACTGCAAGGTAAGTTTCATGCCTGTTTTCCCTGTAACTAATGTGGTTTAGTTTGTAAGGCTGTTTTCGCTATAGCTAGTGTAAGTTTAATTTGCTAGCTGTCCCTGTGCTGTAGTTAAATCTTATAGCTATACCCTATTTGGGTAAGCACTACAAAATAGATTTCATGCCTGTTTTTTGCACATCTACCTGAGCAAGTCTACCAGGAGAGTCTTAATGGTCAGGGGCTCAATGATTAGGGTGTAGAGAGGGTGGTGGGAAGGGAATGGTCCAATGCCTTCCTGGTGCATCAGCCATCCAGGATTTACATAGATAACATAGGGACAATGACGGAAAGGTAGCTGGGGGTGCTGGTACACCTGGGTACCAATAAGCTGGCAAACCAGTCAGTAGAGATGGTGAAGCAGGACTTTTGAAGATTGGGGGGACAAATTGGCAGCACACACACACACAGCCTCCCTGGCCTGTTCCGAAGTCCTTCTTGTGTGGGGCAGGAAAGGGAAGCAGGGTACGATAGTGATAGAATGCAGTGGGTGTCTCAAGGGATGGTGTCACGAGAAAGGGTACCACTTTGTAGGAACTTCTAGGATAGGAGGCTGTTTAAGGGTGACTGACTCCACTTGACAAGAGAAGAGACGAAGCATAGACTGGTAGTGCTGCACTCGCGCTAAATACCAGTTACATACCAGCCACTGCACAACAGTGACACAGCCACAGTGGATCTCATTATAGCAAGTTGGGGGTTTATTTAGTACTGCAAAGTGGCGACAAACATGCTGTCAGTGTGAGACTGTGTAGGACCATTAGCCTGGTGTCAGTCATTTAGACCTGTTTCGGGGCTGGCTGGTAGTCAGAGCTCGGTCCTTTTTATACCACCTGACCAGATAGTTAGACCATCTGATTGGTCACTTCAAATGTCCATAATGCAAGAAGTCAGACTGGCATTGATGCTCATAAATGTAAACAGCAGTTGTGAAAATCCGAGGGAGAACAAACAACTGTTAACCCAAGTGTTACGCAACTGTACGTAAATGCAAAAAAAAATCAAGAATTCAAAAATAATCGTCCATAATAAACACTAAATACAAAATCACTGCGGGGTTATTTCCCATCTCAAAGTAACAGAGAGAACTGCTTAAAATTTGCAGCTTCATTCACTGTCTGGTTGCAGCAGTAATTTAGAATAGGCTACTTACACAAGTGTAAAATGGCAATGAAAATGTTTTGACTTTGTAACTTCATTACATCGGAAAAGTAGCCCAAGAGAGTCATTGCATGTGTCTGTGTAACCCTAAAGAACTGCGATCGTCCCATTAAATGCAAGGGAACTCCTCTGAAAGCTGTTGGACGCGCTGCAGTAGAAGAGAGGACACCTGCAAATAGGAATGAAGGAAGGCATAAGATAAAAGCACAGGAAGGAGACAGCAGACAGAATATAAAGGCAGGGGGAGGTGGGTGGGGTCAGGGTTAGAGGTGTGAAGAGTTGGAGTGGGTATGGGGTGAAGTCGGGGAAAAATAATGTAGTACAGAAAATAGTAAAGATTATTGTAACCAAAGACTAGCTAGATAGAAACTGAAATACACAGCACCCTTGAGAAAATAAAAATGCTCAACTAACTTATGAGCTCTCGGCATAAACAAATACATATAAGAAATGCATTTCGTGATTTCAAAGACTCTAGAGCTTTGTCATATCATTCTGTTTGAAAATCAGCAGCAGTATGTTCCTGATTTTTACAGAAATGGTTTTATATCCCACTCAGTGATGGTCTGAGGGTGTAAGGCGAAAATCCAGAAGCTCTCACATTTTAGCAACTTCTTGACTCCCGTCCCCTTCTCTGGGATTCTGCTTAACCTGTTCACTGCCAATAAATTGAAGACAGGAGGGGCTGCAATTATGACATTCTGCAAAATGTGCCTGTGTGGTGTCAGTACCTTTCCTTATGCTTTTGATGTGCTCCGGTATTCTTTGCCTCACTGGCCTGATAGTGTGGCCTATGTAATGTTTAGAACATCGACACCAGAGGGCGTATACCACAGAGCTTGTACTGCAGTTAATGAAGCTTTCAGCCTCCGTTTTACTGGGTACCTTTCCAGGTCCAACACTTTAGATTATTTTCAGTGTATACAGTCACTGCATTTGCCACATCTGTATATGGTGGGGAACTGTTTCAGCAGTACTCTGCCTGTAATGGCTTCTGATAAGTTTTTTTTTACATTTGATGCTTTGGAGAATGCTGTCCTAGGTCCTCCGCCCAATTGAGATACCAGTTTTTCATCATTAAGTAGAAGTGACCAGTACTTTCGCACAAGGTTGCCAACTTGTCCTGACAGTGTGTTGTACTGTTATGAAGCACACTGGCTCCTTCTCATTTCCTTGTGCCATTTTTGGTTTTAGCAGCGTTCTTCTGTCCTCATTTTTTAGCCTTCTCCAAAGCTCTGCATTGTATCTATCTCAGTAAACCTTAACTTCAGCTATTCACTCTGAGTAGCAGAGTCCTGCTCCTTGGTGCACTTCCTCCTAATCATTAGGAATTGTCCATAAGGGATAGAGTTTACTAACGATCTGGGGTGAGCACTGTCGGGACGAAGTAGACTGTTGCAGTGGGTTTCCTGTACCCTTTTGTCTGATCCACAGTGAGTGTAATCTTAGAGTTAAGTTCCTGTCTGTTAGTTGTACTGGTGAGCTGTAGGTTCAGGTTGTTAGCTAATAGCCACTGCACAAAGGTTGCCACATCTTCCTTGGTTCCCTTCCACACACATTACGTAGCGATACCATGCTACAAAGTGAAGAATGTACAGGTTCTCCGGTGGATTAAGAACAAGATCTTTCTCCCAGAAATCGAGGATGGGGTTGTGGGGGGCATAACTGCCACCATGGCTGTTACACACAGTTGCAGGTAAATGAAACCATTAAATTCAAAGTACTTTGTTTCACAACCATTTTCAGAGCCTCCAGGATAAGAGACTGAAGAATTTGTCACATAGGGGGTTGTCTGTCAAAAAATGTTCACAGGCTTGTATGCCTGCATCATGCTTGATGCAGATATATAGCGACTCAACATCAGTGCTAAGCCAGACGGAGTCAGAATTCCAGGTGAAACCATCAGATTTAACTAGTACATCCATAGTGTCACGGAGGTGGGATCCAAGACGGGGTTACACAGCAGTTATTCAAAAAGAAGTCACTGAATTGGCAGAGGTTATCTATGAGGAATCCCACTCTGAACACTGTGGGGCAGCCTGGTGATTGTTCTAGCCTTTAATGAAGTTTAGGCAAGATGTAGAATGTGGGTACCTGGGGGATTCTTACTGCACAGTCTTACTAAGAAATCTGGCCACAGGGTTCCCGTATTGGGCTCAACACTTTTCGGTGTATTTATAGGGGACCTACATTTGGGTGTAACTAGTCAGATAAGCAAATTTGCTTATGATACCAAAATATCATCGGAGGTGAACATAAAACTTATCCGACTTAAAAAAGATCTCCAGATCATTGAGGCATAGGCACAGGAGAACAAGATGGCCTGCAACACAGAAAAGTGCTTGGTTATACACCTGGGGGGAAAAAATCCCATACAGAGTATACTTTATGCAATTTCATTATCAAGACAGTGTACATAGAAAGGGGCTTGGGTGTTTATAGTTAACAGTAAGTTTAGTTGGAGCAATCGGTGTAATAAAGTCACACAAGTGGGGAAATTGCATTTTCTAGGATCGTGGATATGTTGTTCATCCATACTCTCTGGCATGTCCCATTCCCCTTTAAATCTTGGCCAGAAGTTTTCAAGCTGGCTCCTCTCACCCACCCAGGTGGTGTATCCCTCGGCTCTGCCCCATGACGCCAGATCTTCCTTTCTGCTGGAAGATTCAGGTTGCCTCCTTCGTGCTCCTGCATTTTGTAGGCCCTGGTTACAAAACCTTTGGTTATTCCAAAACTTCATCTAGTTCGAATTAGCAATCGTAACTACTTACCTTCGATTATGGAAGACAAGTCTTCCCCTGGGTTTCGCCGGTGTTCGTGCAGCCAGAAAATGTCATGCACCGATCCCCACACCGCGTGCGTCTACTGCCTCGGTGTCGACCATGACACCTCGAAGTGCAATATTTGTCTTGCATTTCGCCCTAATGTCATCAACGACAGTCTCGCACACCTGAAGTTGGGGAGGCCAGTAAAACGGAATCCTCCAATGAAATCTAAGGAGGCTCGGTGGGTGGTTTCTACGGCCGCGGGGTCTTTCCAAGCAATTGGAACACTTGCAAGCCTTCGAGGAGGAAGCGGCTTGTGCCGGGGAATCCTCTTCTCAGAGCTTCTTTGTTCCACTCAACCTGGGCTCCACCTTCTCGGGTTCTTTCCAGGAGTTGCGCCGGTCTCTCCTGACTAAGGGGGTAGGGTCCTGCAGGCACATACTCCTCTCGGTCCCGTAAGCGGGAGAAGGACCCAGGATAGTCTTTGTCTCAATGGAGACGCTCTTGGGATCGGGAGAGATCTCGGTCCCAGGAACAGACAGTCTCGACTTCGGTCGAAATTGCTTCTTCGGCCACTGGCTTCTCAGCTTTGCCATCCGGCCAGTCGACCAAAGTGTCGATCGACGAGGTTGAAATAATCATCGACCCATTATCGCCGACTCCGGTCGACGATTCTCTCAGTCGGACTCTGGTCCTTTCCTTCCCTGACGAGGAGACCCAACCCATTGGGAATCCAGTCAAGGAAGTGGTCCCCGACCCTGGAAAATCACCGGTCCTGCCGGTTGTCTCCCAAATGACCGAGTCAGCCTGTCCGATCTCGATCGAGGTCCAGGACCCCCTCACCTGAAAGAACAAGGAAGAGCCACAAGTGCTCTAAAAAGAGGTGACGTCATCGGTCGTCCTCATCCTCTTCAGATGAGGAGAGGCTCTGGTGGAAACGCCGTCTGCGCTTCGAGGACCTCATGTGGCAACAGCTGATTTTGACCAGGCACGAGCCGATTCCGGCTCCTACCCCTGCCATTAACTTGGCTTTCACCTCCCAGGCTAAAGCGGACTCCTTCAGAGATGATTAAGTCAGTTCCCCCACCCGCGGAGCCAACAAAACCTCCGGTTCGGCCGAAACCAGTCTCTCCACCGATTGTGGTGGAACCACCGCCCAAGCAGCCTGTGGGAGGGGCTCCTTTCAAGGAAGATAGACTGGACACCGGGCTTTCCCAGCGTCTTTCGGTCACTGTCACCCCAGACCACCCTCAGCGGGTTGAAGGTGACCTGGGCGGTCGACCGTTGTATCCGGATTCCTTGTGTTCGGATGAGACCAGGCTTCATTCTTATCCGGGGGATGATGAATCGGCCAGTGGGTTAGAGATTGAGGAAGGTCCTTCATCCTTTCAGGGCATTTTTCGCCTCATCTCTGAGTCTACAGGGATGCCCCTAGAACCTAGCCAGAAAAAGGCAGAGTACTTTCTCATGGACATCCTCAAGAGAGGGGATACCCTGACGGAGGCCTTTCCTGTGGCCAGGGCCATAGCTGGCCCGGCCTTAGAACTTTGGCAGCGCCTGCCTCCTGTCCAGCTCTATCTGCCCACATGGCCCCCAAGTACGCGGTGCCCGTGGAGTCTCTTTCGGGGCTCACAGAGCACCCTTTGGCCGAGAGCCTGGTGACTGCCTCTGTGTTCAGGCGTACTGGCAGCTCTGCCGACACTGACCGTCCTCCCGAAAAATAATCCAAACTCTTGGATCATTCAGCTCGGAAGGTCTGTGCGGCTTTATCACTGGGCCTTCATCAGGCAAGTTCGGCCCTCGTTCGTGGCACACTCCTCCCACACCTCCCTGCGGACATGCAGACCACAGTCCAGCAGGTGTGGGGTCAGGGCCGGGATGTTACCAAACAGCAGCTTCAGACAGCCCTCGACATTGGGGGTTCTTGTGCCCGCTCCATGGCAGACGCAGTTGCCTCTCATCGCAGGGCTTGGCTGAGACTCTCCTCTTTTCTGGCAGATACTCAGCATAAATTAGCTGATGTGCCTTTCCTGGGCACCGACCTCTTCTGCCCAGGTGTGGCTGGTCACCTTCAGCACATTGAGCAGTCCAGTGCCACCTTGGACACTACTTCTGCTAAAGGTTCTTCGGGCAAGAAACAGCAGAAGAAGAAGAAGCCTTTTCTTCACTCTTCCCCTGCGGCACAGCAACCCTCCTTTCAAGGAGGACAGCGGCAGGCTGAAGCTTGGCACCCTTGGCCCAAGCCCAGGCCCTACCAGGCCCGTAAAGGAGGCCGAGGTTCAGGTCCTGGATCCTCCTCCTCCAAGCCTGCGCAGTGACAGGGCGGGGCTGCCTCCCCCTCTCCCGTGTCACCAGCTCTGGGTCCTCCTGTGGGGGTCCAGCTCCGCCACTTCCTTTCCGTCTGGTCCGCTATCACTGTGGACAGGTGAGTTCTCAAGGTGGTCGGTCAGGGACTGCCTCTGGAATTCAAGCAGTACCCTCCAAGCCGAGCCCGCGCCCCTTGGGAGGAAAGAGTATCCGTCCATACTCAGTCGGCTCTCCGAGACGAGATCGCTCAGCTCCTCCTTGAGGCAGTAGCTCCAGTGGCGGATTCTCCAGGAGACCCAGGCTTTGTCTCCCGGTACTTCCTAGTGCCCAAGTGAGGGGCTGGCGCCCCATTCTAGATCTGCACGACCTGAATCAGTATCTCAGGTCACACACCTTTCGGATGGTCACTCTATCCCAGATCATACCATCCTTGGAGCGATACCTGGTTCTGTTCACTGGATCTGCAGAACACATTCCTTCATGTCCCAATCCGTCCATCTCATTGGCAGTTCCTCCGCTTCAGAGCCGAAGGGACCCATCAGGTGCTCCTGTCCAGACTCTGGGAGATTGGCTTGTCTCATCTTTCAGTTAAACGGTTCTCATCTTATTTGATGGGACGTAGTCAGTATGTGAAGGTAGCCTCCTTTAAATCTGGGATTCTGGATTTAAGGAGCGGAGTTCCCCAGGGATCAGTCTTGGGGCCTCTGCTCTTCAGTATCTATGTGAATGAATTTAGGCCCCAATCCCCTGATACTCGGTATCAGCTGTATGCAGATGATGATATATTGTATGGTGATGGAGTTTCTCAAGGTATAATAGAGTTACAGTTGCAACAAGCTTTTTGACGAAGCTCAGGAATTTTTTAGGCGCATCATTTGATTTTGAATGCAAATAAAACACAGGTACTCTTGTTTAGAAGTAAGTATAATAGAACTTGTGATTTAAAATTGGAAATTGTTACATGTGGGGGTTTAGCTATAAAACAGGTTGATCATTATAAATATTTGGGAATGTGGCTTGATTCCCACTTAAGTTGGGATCTACATATAGATTCATTAATTGGAAGTATGAATAAAAAATTAGGAGCCCTTTACAGATATAAAAGGTTTATGTCTAGGGAGGTCCGTCAGAATGTGGTTGCAACTTTATTACTCCCAGTAATTGATAATAGAGAGATATTTTATGGAGGCGCCTCTGGGATATCGTTAAACAAGGTGGACCAGCTGTTTTGTAGGTTGGCGCGTTTCATATTAGAGGTTCCGTTTAGAACACACAGGTGTTTGTTTATTTAATTGGAATAGACCACTTGTGAGAAGGAATCTACATCTATTGCATTTCATGATTAGGGTCTGGAACCATAAGGTTCCAGATTATATTGTTGGGCTGTTTAAGTTTAAGGAATTTGGAAGGGATTTCAGATCGACTCATGGTGTCCAGTTTTGTATCCCCAGCTGTAATTTGAATATTGGAAGATCCTCTATCCCATTTAGGGGAGTTTCCCTCTGGAATGATTCACCTCAATATTTAAGATGCCCAGGGGTCAGGACCACTGTTTGTAAATTTGTTCAGTGGTGTACCACTTGGACAAAGACTGTTTACTTTTGCAATCAGTGTAATGTATTTTAAAAGTTTGATCTAATGATCATATATGTTATGTCTGGGTATGTTCTTAAGTGTATGTATGTGTTTATGTTTAATTTATGTGAAACTTTGCACTTTATGGACCTGAAACTTTATTGAAAATGAGCTTTGCTCATTAGAATGTCTCCAGTATTCTTTCAAAAAAAAAAAAAAAAAAAAGATTTACTACTTACTACGATATGAGTTCCGAGCCATGCTATTGGGCCTCTCATCTGCCCCATGGGTTCTTCGCCAAATGCATCGCAGTGGTGGCAGCCCATCTCCGGGGGGGGGGGTTAGAATTTACCCCTACCTCGACAATTGGTTCTTAGCAGGTCCCACCCAGCAGGAGGTGGAAAGATTCAGGGACCTGGCCCTCCAGACCTGCTCCCAACTCAGCCTCTTGATCAACCATGCCAAATTGGAACACGTGCCTTTTCAAGTGATGTGCTTCATCGGGGCAGAGCTTGACTCTCGTCAAGCCAGAGTTTGGCTCCCAGCAGACAGGGCGGAGGTGTTCTCCTCTTTTGCCCAATCATTTCTGGTTGGGCAATTGCACCCTGCCTGGGACTTTCTGCGCCTTCTGGGTTACATAGCGGCGTGCACCTCCGTGGTCCGTTGGGCCCAGTGGCACATGTGCCCCTCCAGTGGGAGCTGGCCGCCCAGTGGACTCAGCGCCATGGTCATTTCGATCAGCTGATCAGTATAACCCAAAAGATGTGGGATGCTCTCCAGTGGTGGACCACCCCAGACTGGTTGCAGGAAGGGATCCAGTTTGTCTGCCCCGAGCCGACGGCCGTCCTCATGACCGATGCCTCTCTCATGGGCTACCTCAACAAACAGGACGGCATGCACTCCTGTCTGCTTTGCAGGGGGGCGCTCTACATCTGGACCCTCATCAGCCATCTGGAGGCGATCTCCTAGCCATTCATGTGGCAGGAGCCTCAAACTATATCTGGCGGATGCTCTCAGACGCTTAGGCGAGACATCCCACAAGTGGTCTCTCCATCCAGAAGTAGCTTTACTGCCTGTTCTCCCACTGGGGCAAACCGATGGTTGACCTGTTTGCCTCCAGGAAAAATACCAAGCTGAGGCTGTTTAATGCCTGTCCCCCTCAGCAGGGATCGCTGCAGGGGGATGCCTTCTCAAGGCCGTGGACCCCAGCCCTCTTCTACACCTTCCTTCCCTTTCCCTTGATCCACAAGGTGCTCCTCAAGGTGAGGAGGGACAAGGTTCAGGCGATCCTAGTAGCCCCAGATTGGCCCCACCAGTTCTGATATCCAGATCTTCTCTGCCTCAGCTGCAGGCCCCGGAGCGGCTTCCCGCACGCCGGGACCTGATATCTGTCAATCAGGAAAGGTATTCCATCCGGGCCTTCAATCCCTGCACCTGACAGCCTGGTACTTGAGCGGCTAGAGTTTTGGGCTTTGGATCTTTCTGAGGATGTACTCACAGTAGTAGAAGCATCCAGGAAGGAGTCGACCAGAAAGTACTATGCCTTCAAATGGAAAAGATTTTCCATTTGGTGTCAGGGCAAGAGCTTGGATCCTCTGTCCTGTCCTGTGGCTTGCATTTTGGACTACCTTTGGTCTCTGTCCAAAGGGGGTCTTCGACCCTTAAGGTTCACCTGGCAGCCATCTCTGCTTACCGGACGCAGGCCTGTCAGCAGTTGGCAGAGGAGGAGGTCGTCTGGTGCTTTTTCAAGGGCCTAGATCACATATCGCCTCCGGTGCATGAAACTCCATCTCTGTGGGATTTACTGCTGGTCTTGGCTAAACTCATGGGCAAGTCATTTGAACCGATGCACAAGTGTGAGCTATCACACTTGTCGAAGACTGCCTTCCTGGTGGCTATCATGTCAGCCAGAAGGACTAGGGAGTTCCAGGCGCTTTTGGTGGAGTCTCCTTATCTGGTCTTCCACAGAGACAGAGTTGTCCTGCTCCCCCACCCGAAATTCCCCCTGAAGGGGGTATCGGAGTTTTACCTTAATCAAATGTTGACTCTGCCTTTGTTCTACCCGAACTACACCTTGCATGCTGAGTACAGGCTCCATACCTTGGACCTGAGACGAGCTCTCTCCTATTACAAGGAGAGAACGGCGGAAATTCGGGGAGAGATTCGCCAGCTGTTTGTCACCTGTGCCAAAGCTGCTTCTGGCAGACCTGCAGGAAAGCGGACGATTGGCAGATGGATTACATTTTGCATTGATCTCTGCTATAAATTGGCGGGTAGGGAGCCTCTCATAGGGCTAAGGGCTCGTTCCGCCATAACGCTGCATCACTGACTGCTCCCAGGGACATCCCTATCCAGGAAATCTGCTGGGCTGCTACCTGGAAGACGACAAACACCTTCATCACCCACTACCACATCGACTTTAAGTCACACTGGGATGCTGGTTTTGGGGCCTCAGTTCTCCAGTCTCAGTTCCCTAAGCAGAGTGTGTGCACCTTGCCTGCCTCCCTCCTGAGAACTGCTAGGAGTCTGCCAAGAAGTGTGGATGAACAACGTACCCACGTCCCTAGAAAAAACAGGTTACTCACCTGTAACAGTAGTTGTAGGAGTGGTATATGTTGTTCATCCACACTGACCCACCCGACAGCGGGCTAAGATCTGGCATCATGGGACGGAGGCGAGGGTTATACCACCCGTGTAAGTGGGAGGAAGCCAGCTGGAAGACTTCCCGGCAAGAATTAAAGGGGAAAGGGACATGCCAAGAAGTGTGAATGAACAACATATACCACTCCTAGAATTACTGTTACAGGTGAGTAACCTGTTTTACTCTGATACAAGTAAGCCTAGTTGTGTCTAAATAAGATTTCCAAAAAGAGACAAATTTGTAAGATAAACAAGAATGCAATAGACACTTCTCCCTGACTTTCTGGGACACTTGAGCCGTCGGGTGAAGGACATTGAGTATAAAGGACATTTTGCTTTATGTACAGAGATTAAAAACAAGCATAACAGCAGGGGGTCAACATCAGGGGTTGTAAAGAAGTGCAGAATGATACATCATTGGGTCATTCAACAATCACCCCCCAAAAAAAAAAAAGCTATCGGCACTAGATTTGGCATGGCGTGACAACAGTGTTGCTGCAGGTGATGGATAGCATTCACACATGGACCGAAAACACTTGCAGAATTTCAGTTCTCTACCACTGTAGTAGCTTACAGGAGCTGAAACAGATCGATTTCCCCAACATAGTCCCTGATAACCAGTTAGTAACGCTGCATCCCATGTAAGTGTAAACAGCCCTAAGAACTAAGGTAGAACAGGAGTATCCCACAGTGTTGCCATGAAGGCAAATGCTGTATAAGTCCAGATGGGGAACGCTGGTGGATACTATCCCTTATTGGCTCTTAAAGAAGCAACAGGAAGGAAGTCTTTAGCTTCTGAGGTGCAATACCAGATTAAAGCAGAGGGACATGCTTATTTCGTCGCTGTGGGAACCAGTTACTAGTGGTGTACCTCAGGGATCGGTTCTGGGACCCATTTTATTTAACATTCTGGTGACATCTATGCTGCCCCTACATAATATCCGGCTCTGCAAATAGGCAGATGACTGTAAGGTAGGGGGCATAACAACAGATCAGAAATTAGCTGAATATTTGCAAAATAATCTTCATCTAGAGGACTGGGCAAAAAAGAATAAATTGAGCTTTGATGAAGTCGAATGTAAGGTAATGCACTTGGGCAGAAATAATCCCGGGTACAGCTATAAACTAAACACTGTAATACAAACTACCAAACATGAAAATGATCTGGGTGTAATTACTTCACAGAAACTATCCTTTGAAACCCACACAAATACCATTGTTAAAAAAAGTCAGGAAATACTTATGCCACTATAGGTTAGTTTGGTTAGACCACATCTGAAGTACTGCTCCCCGTTATGTGTTCCGGCCGTCATTAGAGAGCAAACATTGATTGAAAGGGTACAAAGAAAAGCTACAAAAAAACCTAGACTATGCCATGAGTTTGAAAACACTGGGTCTGTACTCCATGCAGTGTAGGAGATTAAGGGGTGATTTATGTCTTGCCTATACAGCCCTGTATAATGAGTCGATCTTAGAAACCATTGGACTAGTTAAATGTAAATCGAATACTACTACTATATCCCATAAGTTAAAACTGAAGGGAGATCATTACAGAACTGTTAAACGTAGTCAGTGGCACTCCAACGAATAGTATCACATTGGAACTTGATACCGAAAGATGTAGTAGAAAGTGAAACTATGGCTGTTTTTAAAGAGACCAGATACATACATGGGTAGTAAAACAGATGTATTTATGCCTACTCTTGTAGAAGGTGGTGAGTTTCATAATAGGCCCCAAGCCTCCAGAACTCGTAAACTCTCTGTGATTCTTATTTCAGCATGGCTCGGTTGGTAGCACATCTGCCTCTGGTCCAGAAGGCCATGGGTTCTACCCCCACCCAAGAATTGGGCTCATATCTTAAATGCTGGCACCCAAATGTGTTACTAGGGGGGTGCTGTACTGTTAGGGTGTGCCTTCCTTTAGACGAGGTGCTAAACTGAGATCTCTTCCACCCATGTCTGGTGCTGTCCTGGTGGGTGTCCAGGTGAAGGCAAAAGAACCCAAGGCACATTTTGCAAGTTTAAGGGATTTGCCTCTCTGTCCTGTCTAATATTCCCCTTCCTGAAAAAAAAAGTTCATGCAGTTGTCCAAGGCTGTGTGTGGGTGCTGGTGTGTAAAATGACTGTCATTACACGTTTAATCACTTAACTACTAGACGAGAATTGCTTGTAAAGCACTTTGCAATGCAATGTATATGAAAAAACGCTGTATAAATGCTGATTATAAACATCCCCCCAATACCTGTCCTTTCAAAATGTCCACAGCCCCAACACCCCATCCTCCTTGGTGAGACATGGTCATTGGACTGGTCTGCTCTCTATTTACTCACTCACTGATGTGACCCTGGCAGTAACCTTCTTCACACTGACTCTGTTGGCCCTACAGGATCAGCATTTCCCCCTCAGTACAAGATGGGTCAGAGGCGGTTGTTCTCGCTGAATCACTAAAGATCTCCTTACTCTCGTGAAGGATAGAGATCGTGCTTGGTTAGCCTACAGAGCATCTCCTTCCCCTGCCCTCTGGGATGCCTACAGGCGCCGGTGAAACCTATGCAAGCATTTGGCCAAATCCCTGAAACAGGCTTATTTCCGTAACCTCCAAAAGGTAAACCTTGGAGACCCCAGGAAATTCTGGGAATCCATCAGCTTCCTTCTAAACCCCTACTCCCGTAAGAAAGCCCTGCAATTAAACTCCCCCGCTGGCCTCGTCACAGACCCTCTGTGGTGGCCCAAGCTTTCAACGATAAATTCACTGACCTATCCGTGTTTCTAAGCAAGCTCCTGGGTAGTCAGCCTTGCAGCTCGGCCCACTACCCTAACCCTCTGACAACCTCTCCCGGCTCTACCTCCCCCGCCTCAATCCCCCCTTTCTACTTTAAAACTGTCTCAATTACTGATACCTCAAATGTCTCCCAAACCATGGCTCCCCGGGGTCCAATGGCCTCTCCCCAGTCTTACTCAGGCTCATCTACCTTGCCATCGTAGAACCCCTCACTTTTTTATTTTTAACCTTGCCCTTTCCACCTCCTCCATGCCTGACCCCTGGAAGACTGTCAAAGTGATTCCCATTTTCAAAGCTGGTGACCCTGTCCATGGACAAATATTGTCCTATCTCCATCCTCCCCCACCTTAATAAGCTACTCGAGAAAGTTATCCACCATCAGCTCACTGAACACATAGACAAGTATAACGTCTTGTGCAACCAGCAACATGGCTTTCGCAAGAACCATAGTACCACTACTGACCGACCACATCCTTACAAACAAGGACCATGGAAATGCCACCGGTGCAGGTTTTATTGACCTCTCAGAGGCCTTTGACATGGTCAACCATACCCTACTCCTCTCCAAGCTACGTCTCCTTGGCTGTTCACAAGAGATGTCTAACTGGTTCAGGAGCTACCTCACCGATCACTCCCAATATGTGTTTGTAGGCTCTGCTTGCTCCCCTACCTTGCCTGTCTCAACCAGTGTCCTTCAGGGCTCCATTCTGGGCCCCCTTCTATTCTTCTTATTTATAAACTCCCTTCCCTCAGACAGTCTCAGCTGTAACTCCCTTCTCTATGCTGATAACCTTGCCCTTTTTCTTCAGCGATAAATCTCTCACCCGCATTTCCTCAGCTCTTGCCCTTAACTATGTAGGAGCCCACAACTGGTTTGCAGTCAACCTCCTCCTGGTAATTGTCAAAAAAACTGAATCCATGCTGTTTGGATCCAAGCCCTTCCTAGCCAAGTCCAAATCCCACTCCTCTCGCAACATTGTCTCCCCTGATGGCCAGGTCCTTGAAGATGTCAATGCCTTCAGATACCTAGGAGTCTTGCTCTATCCCTCCCTCCTTCTCCTTCTCTGAGCACATCAACTCGGTGGTTCGCAGAATGCACCAAAAGCTGGGTGCTGCCTACAGATTCAGGCACTACCTCACCCCTGAGGCCTGACATGCCATTGTCCAGGGTAACCTACTCCCTGTACTCGACTGCTGCTCCGCCATCAGCAACCCTCATGACTAAACTCGCTACTGCCTACAATAGTGCCCGTCGCTTTGCCGTACTGGCTCCTCCCCCCACCTCCCCCACCACCACCACTCTGTCCTCTACCAGTCACTTGGTTGGCTCCCACTACAAGGCTAACTTGATCTCGCCCTTTGCTGCATGGTTGATAATGCCATCCAAGCTGGCCATGAATCGCCCCTTGCAGCCCTCCTCAGAGTCCGAACACTACACCGTTGTCTCAGCTCCAGTAACATCCCCCCTCTAAAAGTTCCAGGGAATCCAGCAATATGGGCTGGAAATCCTTGTCGGTTGCAGTCCCCTCGCTGTGGAATAGGCTGCCTTTTGAGTTCCGCTCCTGGAGATACACACCACCTGTTCAAATCCCGCCTCAAAGACTGGCTCCTGGCTGAATCCCGCTGCCATTGCTTTACTGGGTAGCGCCCCCCTCCCCCACCCGACCTTTGTAATCTACCTGAGTATCCAAGTTTCAGCTTTCCCTTTTTGTGTTAAATCCTCCAGTACCTCCCTCTCCTACACATACACCTACCCCCTCCCCTCTACTCTCCTGCACTTAGGGGTACCCCTCCCCTGTCTAGGGGTTTCTCCACTTGCACTTATCTTGTTAGTCCAATTACTATTATTGAAAATTGCTTGTAATGTCTGCAATGGAAACTGACACCTTGTCCTGCTGTACATTTACTTCAATGAAATTTACTACCTTGTGTTTCGAATACTGTTGTATTTTCTTTGGCATCATTGTTAAACTGCTCAACTGTTCTGTGTACTTTGGTTATAGTTTACTCCTGTGCCATTGTATGTAGCCCAGGTCATGCCTGAAAACGGTCCATGGGATCGGTGCACCTACCCGGTTATCAAAGTCATAAATAAAT
This sequence comes from Neoceratodus forsteri, assembly GCA_016271365.2. NCBI lineage: Eukaryota > Metazoa > Chordata > Ceratodontiformes > Ceratodontidae > Neoceratodus > Neoceratodus forsteri. The sequence goes on along the minus strand of JADMNL010000023.1, from coordinate 208,203,877 downwards.
ATTATTTTGGTTCCTGACACTATGCACTAAATAAATAGAGAATAATGCATATGTAGGTGTGTGATTTGCAGTTTTTTTTTACAGACCCAGGGTGTGTGATATATAAACTTAAGAGGCGATGCTTGAGAGGTTTATATATTGTCACACACAGTGTGTAAAAACTATCATACCTTACACTCATATATGTTATGTTTATAATAACTGGTGCCAGGTAAACAAAGCTCAGAGTGTTTCTTGGCAAGCATAGGTCACACAACCCGGCGCAAGACAGTTAAAACCGTATCATCTCATGGGTTGATATGACTTTGCCATATCAACTTGTGGGTTGATGCAACTTTTTACAGGTCTCAAAAACAGGTTGATATTGGGGGGGGGGGGGAGGTGTCACCAGTTGTTACAGCACTTTAATTAGCAGATGTGAGCTGCTGTTTTTGTGGTCTCAGACCAGAGCATTCCTTTCCTCTACATCATATTCCAGTCTGTTTAATCATAATAAAATCTCCTACACACCTGCCTCTCCTCCTACACACCTGCCTCTCCTCCTACACACCTGCCTCTCCTCCTACACACCTGCCTCTCCTCCTACACACCTGCCTCTCCTCCTACACACCTGCCTCTCCTCCTACACACCTGCCTCTCCTCCTACACACCTGCCTCTCCTTTCCAACCCCATCCTGCTCCCTCATTTCCTATCTCCGCTCTTTTTTCATCCCTGCCTCACACCGTAGTCCTGCTGCCCGTCCCCACCCTTCTCCTTCTTGTTGTACCCCTCACATATCCTTGACTTCTGCTTTCATTTATTTTCTCTCTCTCCTCTTCTACTTGTACCACAGATGTATTTATGCCTACTGTTGTGTCTTTATACCTGTTATCCATTTGTAAATACCCTGTACATATGTATTCCTAATTATGAACTGTAAATAGTTGCTATAGTTGTACTTTTAATGTATTGTTTAACTCGTGTTATCTTCTATGTTCGTCTATATTACCTGTTTCTGTATTTTACTCCCAATCTGTTTGTACTTGATGTGGAACCTTTGTAACAGAACCTCTGGTACAAAGATATTGTAATCCTAGTCATAAATTAAACAATTTCCCCTTTGCCATGGGTGTCAATTTATTTTACCAGGAAAGGCGCACTAAACCAAGGTTTGTTTCCCGGATGCAACCTGGGATACCTCTCAACCTCAGGACTCTAAAATGAGGGACAGTGAGGGACAATGAGGGACACCACATCCTGAAATGAGGGACATCAGAATTTCGGCACTTAATTTAATGCACCCAACTACTGTTCGTCATACCATTTTTGTTTGGCACTGGCTGTCTAGTCTCCCTCCCTAAGTTGTTAGATAGTGAGCTAGTGGGCCATAGAAACATAGACTTTGACGGCAGATAAGGACCGCTTGGCCCACCTAGTCTGCCCATTTCCCTACCTATTGGATAAGCTGCAGATCCTAGTTAACCAACGGCCTACGTCTTTCTACCCCCCACAGGACTGGGGTAGCACAGTAGCTGGCCTGCAGGTTTAGTAAGCAACTTGTTACTTGCCTGTCTGTGCTGGCCCCCTCCCCCAGTCCAGCCAGGCATCCAGAATATAGCTGGCCACAACAACCACAAGCCCAAAATGAAAAAAAGAGTTGAGAATCAGATCACCGGATAGACAAGAAGATCACATCTATCAGAGATGAGAAGAGTGACTTCGCACTGCAGCAAAAGGCCTAAGGTAGTAGCTGACAGCATAGCCCAGCAGACCAAAACAGACTTAACCTCACCAGCAACACCGCAGTCATCCTCGACTTGTCTTGACTCGAGCTGACCCCACACTAGTGTGACAGCATGAGAGACCGACTGTCTCCTGCTGTCCTCCTGGGCAAGGCAAGCCCATTCTGATCTTCCTGGACTAAAAGTCTCCACCACTCATTCACACTAATGGGACTACACCGGAGGAGCTAGGACCCCATGGGAGCCAAAAATCTTCAGGAATACCAGCACCAGAATAGGACTGCGCATTTGTGGCGCCGCAAGGCTAGCTCGCGCCAAATAGTCTATCTTACGAACATACGAAATTTGCCAGCAGATAAAGGCCTAGAGGTTCATCAAGTTCGCTTAGATGTGCAGCTAGCACCCCTTATTCTGCAGCTGCCCTCCTTCCACCCTTCCCTTCATTAACCCTCCCCTTGTCCTGTCCCATCCTCGCTTGAAGCAGTCCACTGTTCTACTGCATACCACTTCAGCAGGTAACGCATTCCACCCAGCCACCACCCTCTCTGTAAAAAAGTGTCTCCTCATCTCCCTCCTGAACCTTCCTTGCTCCAGTCTCATATCATGGCCCCTGGTGTCCCTCCCTTCCCTTACTTTGAACAGCCCCTCTGTACCTGTCTTGTTTACTCCTTTCATGTATTTAAAGGTATTAATCATGTCACCCCTGTCTCTCCTCTCCTCCAGTGAGTACATGTTCAACTCCTTCAACCTCCTCTCATATGATAAGTCCCCCAGCCCCTTGATCATCTTTGTTGCTCTGCGCTGCACCCCCTCCAGTAACTTAATGTCCCTCTTCAGATACAGACGCCAGTACTGCACGCAGTACTCCAGGTGTGGTCTAACTAATGACCTATACAGTGGCAGAATCACCTCCTCCCTCCTCGAGGATATACCCCTTGCAATACAACCCAGCATTTTGTTGGCCTTTGCAGCTGCCTTCCTACATTGTGCCGAGTTGTTCATTGACCCTGTAATGAGCACACCCAGATCCTTCTCCTCCTCTGTCTGGGCTAGCTGCACTCCCTCTAGCTGGTAACTCCTCCTTGGGTTCTTCATCCCAAAATGCAGCACCTTGCACTTTTTGGCATTAAAGCCCAGTTGCCAGGTGTCCGATCAGGTTTCAAGCTTTGCCAGATCATCCTGCAATCCCTGCCATCCCCTAGGTCATCCACCACCGCGCCTACCTTGGTATCTTGGCATCGATCCTCCAACTGCCTCAGTTCCTTTTCTCCCACCGTCAAGTGCGCTTTGATGTAGATGTTGCTCGCCTGCCAGGAGTCAAGTCTTCATCTATATGACGACTATAACCCGTCAGTATTCATTTAACTTACCATTTTTAGTGTTCTTTTCTTATTTAAGAAAAAAGATGGGGAGGATGATCTTCTTAGCCTGCCATCAACGGAGTGGACCTTAGACAGTAGCGGTGACAGTAGGGAGACTTTGTTTTAAAGCTGTGATGACAGTGGGGCTGTGTCTGGTCTGCTGCCCTTTGTGGGGGGTCCGGACCAGCAGTCCGGGGTGGGGGGAATTGTCTGTCCAAGCACAAGGTAGGGTTCCGGGGATCCGGCTCTGCTTGACCTCAAACTCTTCTTCCTCCTGTCTGTAGGAAAAATCGGTACTGCTCAAGGTCACCCTGTGGTACGTCTTCACGGGGATCATCTATGGTGGACAGCGGTAGGCCTGAACTGACTTCAGTGGGTTCCTCTGTGGCTCTGCTCTTAATGGCCACGATCTTCGACACCGGATCCCGTCTCTGTCCTCGATGGGGCTCCAGTGAGCAGTTTCTTCTCTGGGCCGCTCTTTTAGAGCAAGGGGTGCGGTGTCTGGCCAATAGACCCGCTTCCGGGGCCTTCGGACCTCAATGCCGCTGGACCACGGATGGGGAAGGTCCTCCATCCGGACCTTCAATCCTTGCACCTTTCAGCCTGGTTCCTGAGCGACTAGAGTTCCAGGCTTTGGGTCTCTCCAAAGATGTACTTGTAGTTGAGGCATCCAGGAAGGAATCAACCAGAAAGTGCTATGCCGTTAAATGAGAGATTCTCCGTTTAGTGTCGGGGCAAGAGCCTGAACCCTTTGTCCTGTCCGGTGGCTAGAATTCTCAACTACCTTTGGTCTCTCTCTCAAAGGGGGTCCACGATCCTTGAGGTGCACCTGGCAGCCATCTCTGCTTACCGGGGCGCGGGCCGGTCAACAGATGGTGGCACAAGAGAAAGGTGGTCTAGCGCTTCTTCAAAGGCCTCGACCATCTTTCTCTTCCAGTGTGTGAACCACCGCCACTGTAGGATCTGCTGCTGGTACTGGCACAGTTCATAGGCAAGCCATTCCAGCTGATGCAAAGGACTGAGAATGTCACACCTGTCGTGGAAGACCACCTTCCTGGTGGCTATCACATCAGCCAGAAGGACTGGGGCGCTCCAGGTGCTCTCTGTTGAGTCTCCCTATTTGGTCTTCCACAGGGACAAGGTTGTCCTTCGCCCCAACCCGAAGGTTGTGTTGGAGTTTCACCTGAATCAGGTGATCTCTGCTGGTGTATTATCCCAGTCACACCTCTGAGGCTGAATACAGGCTCCATGCTTTGGACCTGAAAAGAGCGCTCTTATTATAAAGGGTGCACGGCTGGAGTTCTGGGAGAGGTTTGCCAGCTGTTTGTCACCTGTGCTGAAGCTGCACCTGGCAGACCTGCAGCCAAGTGGACGATTGGCAGATGGATTACATCTTGCATCGATCTCTGCTATAGGTTGGCGGGTAGGGAGCCTCCCGTTGGGCTAAGGGCTTATTCCACCCGCCATACCGCTGCGTCAGTTGCTGCTTCTAGGGACGTCCCTATCCAGGAAATCTGCAGTGCTGCTACCTGGAAGTCAGCACACACCTTCATTTCCCATTACCATATTGAACTAGAGTCATGCCGGGATGCTGGTTTTGGGACCTCAGTTCTCCAGTCTCTGTTCCCTAAGTAGGAGGTGAGCACCTAGCCTCCCTCCCTCCCTCCCAGAGAACTGCTAGTAGTCTGCCAGAAAGTGTGGATAGAACTACGTATCCACATCCCTAGAAACACAGATTACTCATCTGTAACAATAGTTCTAGGAGTGGTAGATATTGTTCATCCACACTGACCCACCTGCCCTCCCCGGCTTCGACGGACAAGCACTGTTTCCAGCAGGCAAGATCTGGTGTCAAGGGGCGGAGCCGAGGGTTATACCACCCGGGTGCGTGGGAGGAGCTAGCTTTTAGACCTTCTGGCAAGATATTTAAAGGGAAAGGACATGCCGGAAAGTGTGGATGAACAACATACTGTATACCACTCCTAGAACTACTGTTACAGGTGAGTAACCTGTGTTTATTTCCCGTTTTTGAAATCTTTCTGTGCGTGGGCTGTTTGTTTCTGGTGCCCCCAGTGCCATGGCCTGCCCTGGAACCCATAACAAATACAAATGTTGCTTGGGTGCCCCCCACTTCCTCCTAAGACTGAGCCAGGGAAACAGCTGTCAGTAGAGTGAGTGGACTGTTTACCACAAATACCAACTGTTTACCTGAGGGAATGGGTGGTTACACAAGAAAAAGTTTTGAACTGTAATATTTAAACACAGTACAGCATATATCTCACTAACATTACGTTAGTGAGTGCAGACCGCATCGTAGCTCCTCAGACTTCATCTCACCCTCCTGTGTTTCTATCAGTATGCTGTTGGTGACATCGCAGTCGGTTACTGTGGAAATTACTACGATGTCACAGAGCAATATAAGGGAGGAGAAGGAGATGCATTCTGAAGACTCGGGTCTTGTTTTCATTTAGCTGTTCTGAGTAACAAAAAACAAGGGAGATAAATATGGAACATTAATGAAATAAATGCTGTTTTGTGTTTAAATATTATAATTTGAAACATTTTCCAGACTCTCTGAAAATCATTTTAAACAACTTGTTTTGAGTATTTGTTCACTCTGGAGTAAGGGGCAGACCATAAAAGTATGAAGGCCTGCCCCTTAACTATTCTGAGTCGGGCCATAGTGTGCCTGGTTTATACTAGACATTTTTAAATGTAAATATTTCAGGTTTGGTCTTTTTTGAAGCAGACACAATTTTATTTTGACATCACTGCTCGGTTAAAATGCTGCATGACTCCACTGTGAAGTCAAGCATTGTTTTAACCGCACTTCCATTTGGGTAAAACAATATTTTGTTTGTGGCACACCTACTATCAAGATGAACATTTTTATTTAGCTAGATGACTCGTCAACAAAATTACACCATTTATCTGGTGAGCTGTATTCTTATTGGTGTGGTATAAACCGAAATTCTTTATGTTCAGTTATCATCAACTCTCCGGCTTTTGGTAAAGAATGGACATCCATTTTCCACTGTAAATATTTAACATTTCCCATCTGCAGTTCAGTTAACCAACTTGATTTTGTCTGACACTTGGTTTCATAGCATACTTCTAATTTTCTGTGAATCTTGTTTCCGCAGTCTGTCTTCAGATATCCTGGATGGCAGTATCAGCAGTGTTGGTTCTTCCACAGATTCGCCAGCAAAGGTCAGCACTATGACGGAATCTCCAGTGACATCTTCAGATTCATGCTCTTCCTTTCTTCCAGTAGATGACCTTTCACCTAAGTGACCCTAATTGTTACTGGGTCAGCATTGGACTTTGTGTTTTTGTTTTTTGTTTTGTTTTTTTCATTGTACAGATATGGTAAATAATTTAAATAGATATTTTCGACATTTGTGACATTGCGGAAAAGCATCATCTAAGCAAAGCCGTAACCATTTTGCTGGTTGTATAGTTCAGGTTTTAAATATACTTCCTAAATTGTGACTATTCCTGTAATCTGCACATCTGAACAAAGCAGATCGTCCTAAGGTGAGCTGTAACCAGGTAAATGTAAGTGTAAACAGGCTAAATAGTTATTGTATATAACCTAGAGGACCTACACTGTACACCAAAAATAGCCTTTGATAACCCCAGTTTATTTAATGTGGTTGTCTGTGATTTCTCATGGATTTGCTTTATTACCAAAAGGAAGACAAAGAATAAGATCAGAATGTAAACTCTCCCAAACATCTGGTAAAAATAAAATCGGAAACCTGTGTCTTGTTTTATCGACTGTCAGCCTTATATGCTAGATGATCGCCTTTTTAAACTGGGGAGAAAAGAAAGACAACTCTAGCAGGTACAACCATTCTCCTGATGCATACTGTGTTGTGCCATCAATCAGATTATGTAAGTGTGTAAAAAGGTGTCGGTCTCAATGAATTAGTTGTAATATTTTTAAAACGTTTTTCTTTTTTGAACACTTGTTAGATATTGCTAGTTTTGCAATTGCGTCTGTATTTAATGTGCAACATGAGGTCTGCCGGAATCACAAGCTTCTATTTTTGTTTGGTCCAAATGATTGTAAGTAAATGGAATTATGCATTTGTTACCACCAAACAATACCAGAGAGCTTTTGTTGTATAAATAGCACTAAGAAAAGAAGTATTCTTTCTAAAAATGTTGATGATATGTGCTTCAGAGAAGAAAAGCACAACTTCTGGCAATATTTTATGGCGAGGGGAAAGAAAAGAAAATTCAGTATTTTTGTGCAAAATTAGAGGGCTGTGTATAGCTTCCAGTGGTCTTGTGTATATAAAAGTTTTACTTTTGTTGTGAAGTTTTATTTTTGTCTCTTTCTTGATTGTTGCAAGAAGCACCTTTACAGGTCAATAACTTCTGGTGTATTGCCACCTGTACTATCATTATCTTTTGCCTGTGGAGTGTTCATAGCTTTCCTCTTCCTAAAAAAGAAATGTGCATATTGTAAAGTACCAGAAGGTAGTGTATGATTCATATATTATAATAACTTGCTCAATATGTATACAAGCTGGCTATGTAGTACAGTATGTGTATAATGCATAGTGACACTTAAAACCATTTTCAGCTTCTGGTTTAAATAAATTATTAGTTGTAAAGAGGCATGTTGTGTTTTGTTAAATGAATTGATCAAGTAAATATATTCATGTTCTTATTTCACTGATGAAGCATTTTCTTAACCATGTTTCCTGGATTAAAGAAAAAACTCAATTCGCGTCAAGAAAATAGCAGATTAAAAGTCTATAATACAGATTCAGTAGAGGCAGAAGAAACAGCAAATGGGGATTAAGTCTGCATTAGAGTCCAGAATTAAGGCGGTATATAGATGAATCAGTCCAGATGTTAATGTGTGCAAACCAGATTTGAGCGCACCAACACCTGAAGTGTGACACCCACTGTTGACACAAACGCAGGGGATCCTTGTCCATACAGACCTCCAGTCCCGCCATCTGTATGCATGGCTCCTGAGGACACAACCATTGCTCGGTTTGGAGTATCTTAGAAGATGGCTGATGTCCTGGTGGCTGCCAGAAAACCTTCCACCAGGGCCGCTTATTCTGTGAAGTGGAACTGGTTTGCTATCTGGGCTGCTTCTCATCAACTAGACCCTTTCACCTGTCCATTGAACCAGATTTTGGAGCATCTCCTGACCTTGTCTGATGCCGATCTCAGATACTTCTCCCTTAAAGTGCACCTGTCTGCCATATCAACCTTTCATGAGCCAATTGACGGCCATATGGTGGCACAGCTGGATGTGGCCCATACTTCTGTGAGAGGCATTCTCCACTTGAAGCCTCCCATCCATAACCCGGTTCCGGCTTGGGACCTCTATTTTGTTTTGGAAAAGCTGACCCTGCCTTCTTTTGGGCCAGCCACATCTTGCGAGCTACGCTGTCATGGAAAGCGTCATTTTTAGTTGCCATTACTTCTGCTCGAAGAATTTCAGAACTACAGGCTGTCATGTGAGCAGCCTTATTTGATTTTCCACAAAGAAAGGGTCTCTTTGCATACTAATTTGAAGTTTCTTCCTAAGGGGGTGTCTGCGTTTATCCTTCATGAATCCATCTACCTGCCTGTTTATTATCCAGACCATGCCAGTCTTTGGGAAGCATTGTTCCATACTTTGTATGTGCATAGAATTTTGTGTTGGTATACATACTGTACGAGGGACTTCAGCAAGTCTTCTGTTATTTGTTTCTTTGGCCCGTGGCAGAGAGGGTACTCCCATTTCAAAACAGTGCTTGTCCAAATGATTGGCCAAGTGTTGTTTTTTGTTACAGGAAGTACAGTAAGGAACTTTCTGGGGTTGTTAAGGGTCATTCCACCAGGGGCATGGCCACTTAAGTTGCCTGTTTCAGGGGCATGTCTACAGCTGAGATTTGCGCTGCTGCCACTTGGCGTACTCTCCACACTTTCACCAAGCACTACAGTCCAGACCTTGCCTTCAGAAGAAGAACAGGCTTTGGCCTAGCTGTCTTTTAACGCCTTCTTTCTTAGGCTTCTGGCCTCCTGCCACCCAGACTGTTTTTGCTCTCAGCACTGCTTGGGACCCGTTCCATAGATGTGACCTGATGACAGAGATATCCCCCAAAGAAGATAGAACAGTTATGTAAGAACTAACCGTAACAGTAGATCTTCGAGGGAATCTCTGTCACCAGGTTATGGCAACCCTCCCTCCATCCTCCTTTGTGCCTTCTCTCTCTCTCACTACAGCTTGGCTGTCCTGTTGCTCCAACCTTTCTGCTAGCTGGGCACCTTTTCTCTCTTTCTCCTTGGTTCCCTGGTGGTACTCTGTTTCTGTGGCCTCCGGCTAGGTAAAGAACTGAGGAGGGGGCATGGCCGCCTGTGCTTATATAGAGTGTTTGACGTTGGAGCATGACATTGGCGGCCCCTAATTAACTGCTGCAGAAAAGGCTTCCATTAGATCCTGATGGCTGAGTTCCATAGGTGTGACCTGATGAGAGATTCCCTCAAAGATTTGCTGTTATGGTACGCTCTTACGCAACTGTTTTTTGTTTCTGTTGCTGTGGTTTTCCAGGTCATCTCCCTTGTCCTGGAGTTAGTGGATGGCCCAGCTCTGTTCACGGACCATGGCCTAGAGTTCTTGAATAGCAGCTTCATGGGCCTTGATCTGATGTTCAGTTGGATTCTTGAGTCTAACTTTAATAAGGCTTGTGATGTCTTAAGAGATGCCACTTTCATTTTGCTCATGTCCTGTAAGAGATTGTAGAACATTGCCTCTGTCGCTGCCATCTCAATGGTGGGTTTCCTTCATGTCGCCATTTTAGGCTGCTGAGAGAGTTGCTGTGAAAGAAATTGTTCATTCAATGGTGCAGCTGATGTACTGTTCCAATATGTAAAATAAAGGTATCAAACTAATGCAGGCATGGGCTTCGATTTGTAGCACTGTTTCACTGAAAATGTTATTTTGACAGACATATTAGATTGGATAGAAGAGCGAGGGGTGAGGAGGATTGAAATTAAGTGGCCATCTTGGCTCAGGTCATGCCACACACTCCTTCACTGCCATATTTTACCTGAACAAGCAGGGAGAATTGTGGTTCTCTCGGTTGTGCAAAGAGGCTTTCCAAGTATAGGAGATCATATCCTCTACACATTCTAACCTACTCACTGTCCACGTGGTAGGACCAAAAAACTGTCTGTTGGAAGTCTCAAACGCAGGGGCTCACTCACTGATGAATGGTCACTTCATGAGGAGGTTCTACATATGATATTCTCTTCCCTCCCCACATTCCCCTTCCCCAAGAAAGAAAGGGACTGCATGAATCAACCTCACTGCATCAAGGGAATATCACAATCTTCACAGCTGCCATCAGAGCCATTCTGGCCAAACAACTGTTGTCAGATTTTTTCTGCTGCTTTGTTCACTGCCCCTCACACCTATCACTGTTCCCCACACTCCGACCTTGCCATCCCCTCCGTGGAGAGTAGGTTCCTGGCGTACAGTAGTTCAGGGACTCTGTGCATTCATGGGGGCAGCAGCACCAACACAGTAAGAAAATCCAAAGTGAATGCACTCTTGTGTGAAAACAGAAGTGGCCAAAAGACTCAAGAGACAGCAGAAATCATGAAAAATGTATCATATCTACAGAAATCATTATAGTAACCACAGATGTGAAAAACATCTAGTTAAGTTGAAATGCCGAGGTAAATATTGTGTTTATTGCAACCAAATAAAATGAAGATTTTTACATACAAAATGGCATGAAACCACATGTATCACCATCCTGACTTCTAGATTCAGTTCACTCTCCACACTTACACTTAAGCTTCACGCTGTCCACTCAGTGGTGTAGTCTTCTAGCTCCACCCCTTTACACTCTGAGCTTTTCTTCCACTGGAATGATGAGATCTTCGGGGGTACCTCAGTCATCAGGTCACACCGTAGGAACTTCACCGCCGGTGAAGCAGGATGCTCATAGAAGTTTTTCAGCAGTACAACTGGGGCCGCCCACGCTGACATCGTCCATCGTCGTCACCAACCCTGTATAGGTGTGAGCGGCCTCGCTCCCTCTTCAGTTCTTTCCTGCCATCGACTCGACCTGCATGAGTCTCCGCGGAAGCTCCAACGCAATTTCGTGCCATTTTCGCATACGACTTTAATTTACTTTGTTTTGTTTTAGAATCTTTTTTTATGTGGCAGACAGAAGATCGCCTCCAGGGATGAATTTTTTCTCTGTGTCTGCTGTCCTGAGCTAGACCTCGTCTTGGACTGTGAGCCTCTGTCAGAAGTTTTTCTACCGGCCCTCCAGCACAGAAGGCTCTACAAAATAGACTAATGGAGCAGTTCTGGGCAGGGATCCTCTGTGGTTCCTCCCTCCCCATTGCCGGCAGGTCCTTCGAGTTCGCAGGCCTCCAAGGCCCAGTCCTCTGGGATTAGTCATCAGCAAGACTGGGACCACTTCCCCTGGTGTTCCTGCTCCCCAATGCCTCCTCCTTCTTGGGGGGTTCCTCGTAGATGACTCGGGCCTCGTCGAAGGTTGCTGTCCAAGTCTCTGCCTTTACCAGACCCATACAGACAGTGTCGTTGCCAACCTCATTAGACGACAGGTCATCGACTCGCAGGTCAGTGGCCTCCGCTCCATCGACAACTGGCTTGTCGGTGACAGCCCTCCCATTATAGCCTGATGCTTCTCCAGGCCCCTGGACTTCAGCTCTTCAGGCTCCCAAACCTGTCAATGGGGTTGTCATGCCTTGTGCCATCGACCCTTCTACCATCTTCGACGTTAATGGTACGTGCACCGTTGACGAGCCCATCGAAAACAGCCCTCCCATTCCGGCCTGGCGCTTCGGGTTCCCAGATCATCGCTGGGGTCATCGTGCCCTGTGCCGTTGATCCCTCTGCCTTTTGATGACGCCTTCCATCGTCATTGACCTTAATGGTACCTGTTCCATTGACAACTGGTTCGTCGATGGCAGCCCTCCCGTTATGGCCTATTTCTCCAGGTCCCCAGGCTTTCAGCTCTTCAGGTTCTCAGGACCCATCGATGGAGTTGTACCTTTTGCTGTTGAGCCCTTCGCCATCAACACTACTTCCTACCATTAACCTTAATGGTGCCTGCTCCATCGACAACAGCCCTTCCATCATGGCCTAATGCTCCTCCAGGCTTCGGGCTCTTCGAGCCATCAAAGCCAGTCAGTGAGGTTATTGTGCCCTGTACAGTCAACCCCTCCACCGTTGACGCCTTCTGCTGTCTTCTACCTTCAGGGTACCCGCTTCGTTGAAAACTGCCTTATCGGCTATAGTCGTCCCGTTGCAGCCTGATACTCCTCCAGGCCCAGGACTTCAGGTTTTTCAGGTTCCCAAGGCCCGTCAATGGGGTCCTCGTGCCTTGGGCCGTTGACCCCCTCTGCTGTCGACTCATTCCATCATCGCCGTTGACCTTACTGATAGTCCTGGCCAACTTCTCTACTGTCTTGGCCCATCAGCTCAATGCATGGCGAGCTGGTTCGCCTATGCCATTGACAGGTTATTCCCAGCAGGCCACCATCAATGCCTTGCCCTTTGGATCCTGAACCTGAGCACGTCGACGTCAAGGGGGGGCTGTCATCCGGACCTCTTGTTACCATTGGAGGAAGAGAAAGAACCCCCCCCCCCCCAGTTCTGACAGGTCCACTGCCCCCCTCAGTGAGTGAGGACTTGGTCAAGCATACTCCTGAGGTTTTTATCTTTCCTACCACACAGCCCAGCCAGTGTCCAGTGCGGTCATTTAGGTAGCTCATGAGTGTCTAAGGTGCCCAGGCACCGTAGGTTCCTCCCACCTCAGCAAGGAATCCTGCAGGCTTGACCTTGGAAGTAAGAGAATTTCTGTCTCTTCTGCCTTGTGGCTGAGAATTGACCAACATCTACTGTTTGTCAGAAGGCAAGGCTGCCACCCCAGCCCTTCCTGTTTGCCCTCAAAACAAGAGCTTCTTAGGTGCTTACTGAGTGCAGAGAAGTTTAGCAAGCCCCTCCTCAGGGCACTTTGTGATATCTCTGACACAAGTGCCAGGGCTGCTGCCTCAGACTTTTGCCTTCAGAGGCATCACTGGTTGCTGTCTCCAGTACCTTAGCAGATGTCCCATAGAGGGTGCTTAACACCCCTTTTAATGGTTCCAACTTATTGGACCAGAGATTCAGGACATCATTAACTGGCTACAGTCATCTGGCAGGGCTAGTAAGTCTGTCCATTTGCTGTATCATACCTAACCTCTGAGCAAACAGGATCTTCCCGTTCATAAGGGATCCCAATGTCCAGGGCAACCTCCTGGTCCCCGAGATAACCGAAAAAACTCCTCTGCTGCCTTACCTGCTACTATTCCTCTGGTTTCACCATCAAGTGCCCTAGGAGTGATAGACCAGCTCCTGCAGCTGGTCCCGCTCCTGGTGGGACCCTCCGTCTTCTGGTCCTTGACCAAGAGGTGGTAGTCGAAGGTCAGTTCTCCCTCCATCTCATTCAGATTATAGAGAGGGGTCACACTCTGGAGCTTGTAGAGGCGCCCCCAAGGATCCCCCCGGGAACCCTCCACTTACCCCCTGGATGGGGATCTGTGGCACATACGAAATCTCAAAGATCTAAACTGGTACATGCAGTACAAAAAGCTCTGTATGGTCACCCTGCCAGGCTTGCTACCCCTTCTCAAGCAGGGTGACTGGCTGTGCTCCCTGGATATGCAGAATGCTTACCTGCATATATGTCTTTTCAACCGCACAGAAGGTTTTTGCAGTTCCTCTTTCAGCACATCTGCCGAACGAACTGAGTGCAACAGCGGGAAAGAACTTGAGGGCGGGCGCGGGACAGACCCTTTTATATTTAGGCTGACGTTGCGTCACCTGATGTCGGGGGATGTCCCCACTGATGATTGCTAGCTACAAATTTGCCATTGGAACCCGACTCCAGGGGGTGCAGTCCTATATGTGAAGACCTACTGCAGGAACCACTCTCAAAGATACATAGATACATAGACAGTGTCGGCAGATAAGGGCCTATGGCCCACCCAGTCTGCCCATTTAAGTTTGTAAGTTCAGTTTATGTTTTCCAGGAAGTCTGTTGACCCTAACCCCTGACCTCCAGAATTCCTTTATGTCTATCCCATGCATTCTTAAATCCCGTGATTGTTTCAGCCCCCACCACTTCCTCTGGCAGGGTGTTCCACTTGTCCACCACCCGTTCTGTGAAGAAATTCTTCCTCACGTTTCCTCTGAATCGTCCTCCCTCCAACTTCATCCCATGCCCTCTAGTCCTGGAACATCTTTTTCGCTTAAAAATAGTGTTTTCCTGCACCCTGTTCCTCCCTGTAAGATACTTGTATGTCTCTATCATATCCCCTCTCTCCCTCCTCTCCTCCAGGGAGTACATGTTCAGTGCCTTCAACCTATCTACTATCTAAGATCTGCTGTTACGGTAAGTTCTTGCATAACTATTTCCTCTTTTTCAGCGGGAGCTCTATCAGCTCTTCATATCAACATCCTGGAGATGCAGATGGTTCGATATGCCATGCAGGCCTTTTTGAACCATCTTCTACAGGATCAGTTGTTAATTCAGGCAGACAACCATAGTGTGGCCAATTTTTCACCAGTCATCACAGGGGGACACACTTGTATCCCCTATGCAGGGAGCTTATGAGAATATGGTACTGAGCCATAGACCACAGTCTCCTCCTCCCGGCGGACCACGTCCCCAGTATGCATCACATTGTGGCTGACAGTCTTTGTAGGGCTACGTCCAGCATGCAGGAGTGGAAACTCCTCTCATCCATTGCAGAAGTCTCTTCACCAGATGGGGTAGCCCAGAGTTGAGCCCTTTTTTGTGTCCCCACACAGTGCAACATTGCCAAGTCTTTGCTCGCTAGATCCCAGGCCTGGAGTTTTTTCTGTTGTGATGTCCCTCTCCTGGAATAGGAGATTTCTTTTTGCCTTTCCTCTGTTTCAGAGGGTAGTAATCAAGCTCCACTTGGAGGGGCCAGCATGGTCCTAGTACCTCTATTCTAGCCATAACAGATATGGTTTCCGCTGCTGAAACAGCTGGCGTGGGATTCCCTGGCCCCTCAATTTCTCTGTAGAGACATTTTCGCCCCAGATCCGGAGACCCTGGTCTATCCCAAGTCCTGCGTTTGCATGCTTGGCTCATGAGGACATAGCCATCACCCAGCTGAGCATGTCCCAGAAGGCAGCTCAAAAGCCCTCTGCTAGGACCACTACTTATGCCATGAAGTGGAAAGGGTTTGCCCTCTGGGCAGCCAAGCATCAGCTGGACCCTTTTTTTGGATGACCTAGTGTCCCTTACAGGCTCCAGTACTCTCCCATCATGATGTGCCTCTAGGCTGTATCAGCCTTTCATGAGCCAGCGGGTGACCACATTATGGCTCAGTTTGGAGGTGTTCAATACACTCCTCAGGGACATCCTGCATCTGGAGCCCCAGTCCATTCTCCTGCTCCGGCTTGGGATCTGAATTTTGCTTTGGGCAAAACTGATCCTGATCCTATCTCTGTCTGAGCCAACCGCGACTTGCGGGCTACGCTTTCTGTCATGGAAAGAATTCATTTTGGTGGTTATTACCTCTCTTCGGAGGTTCTCAGAGCTTCAGGCTCTTTGGTGTGAAGAGCTCTGTTGGATTTTCTGCAAAGACAGGGTCCCTGCCTTTGCACACCAACTCTGTTTCTTCCTTAGGTGGTGTTTGGCCCTACTTTAAACCAATCCATCCATCCACATTCCAGTCTATTTTCCCGAGCATGCCAGTCCAGGGAAAGCACTGCTCAGTAAGTTAGGTGCGTGCAGAATTTCTGAAGTATTATGTGTGTCGGATTAAATAGCACAGAAAGTTGAAGTAGCTTTTTGCTCCTTTTATCCCAGGTAGAGAAGGCACTCCAGTTTCGAAACACTGTCTAAATGGTCGTCACATTATATTGTGTTTTACTTCAGGAAGCACAGCAAAGGGTTGCCAAGGGTGAAGAAAGTCCATTCCATAAGGGGCAAGACTATCTTTGTGGCCTGTCTCAAAGGGATCTCAGCCACTGACATTCACGCTACGCCACCTGGTGTATTGGCCATACTTTCCCAAGCACTACAGTCTGGACATTGACTCTAAAGCCCATGAAGCTTTAGGCAGGGCTGTGTTGCAAGGCCTCTTATCCTGAATTTCAGTTGGTCTTCCTCCCAGACTGTTTCCTTGCATTTATAACTGCTTGGGACTCGTTCCTACGGTGTGACTTGATGACTGAGATACCCCCAAAGATAGAACAGTTATGTAAGAACTTACCATAACAGTGGATTTCAGTCATCAAGTCTGCTTTCCCTCCCACCATCCCCCTTTCAGGGGTTCTCTCTCAGTAACTGGTTATCTAGTGTATCCAGCCTTTTATTTTAGCTTTGGCATCTCTCTCTCTTCTCAGTCCCCTTTGGCACAGGTGTGTGCCTTAAGTGTCTGGGGGGGAGAGAGAATTGAGATGGGAGTGGGGCCACTGACGCCTATATAGGGTTGGTGACATTGATGAATGACATTGGCGTGGGCATCCCCAGTTGTACTGCTGAAAATCTTCCATGTGGATCCTGCATTACCAGCGGTGAAGTTCCTACAGCGTGACCTGATGACTGAGATTCCCTCGAAGTTCTACTGTTACAGTAAGTTCTTACATAACTGTTCTCTCTCTTCCTTCACAACTTCTCCTAGTGAAAGAATTCTGCTAGTTTTTGAGTGCTTTTTTGTGATTTATTTTGACTTAAATAGTTTTTGACTTCTCTCTCTATTCAGCTCCTGCTACGCCAATGATCTTCGCCATGGACCAGAAAACAAAGCCAGGGTTTAAGAGATGCCTGTTGTGCAGGCAGTCTCTACCACCAGTGGCCACGATGCCACTGTATACAGCCTAAGGCTAAACCACCCTTCCCTTGAGTGCAGGGTGTGCTTCCTCCAAGGTAGGCCTCATGAACATATGGCCTCCCTGGCTGAGGACACCTGTCAGTTGGGGTTCAGTGCCAAAAAGTGCAAGGTGCTACATTTCAGGGCAAAAAAAAAAAACAAGAAGAAGCTAGCCATGACACAGGAGGAGGGGGAGAAGGATCGGGGGTGATTATAACTGGCTTAATGAACAACTCCACACAACACAGGAATGCAGCAAGGTAGCTGCAAAGGCCAACAAAATGCTGGGTTGTATTGCCGGGGTATATCTTCAAGAAGAGGGGAGGCGATCCTGCCGTTGTATAGGTCACTGGTTAGGCCACACCTGGAGAACTATGTGCAGTACTGGCGCCCATACCTGAAGAGGGACATTAAGTTACTGGAGGGGGTGCAGTGCAGGGCAACAAAGATGATCCAGGGACTAGGGGACAAACCTTACGAGAGCAGGCTGAGGGAGCTGAACATGTACTCACTGGAGGAGAGACAGGAGGAATATGATTGAAACCTTCAAGTACATGAAGGGAATAAACAAGACAGGCATGGAGGAACTATTCAAGTTGGGGGGGTTAGAGACACTCAAGGTCACGACCTCAGATTGGAGGGGGAAGGTCCAGGAGGGAAATGAGAAGACACTTTTTTACGGAGAGCGGTGTCTGGGTGGAACTTGTTGCCTGCGGAAGTGGTATCCTCTAGAACAGTGGACTGCTTCAAAAGGGGATGGGATAGGGTAAGGGGGAGGGAGGGGCAGCTGCAGACTTGATAGACCATAAGGCCTTTATCTGCTGGCAGATTCATATGTTCGGATCTTCTGTCAGTGGTTGTCACCCTGCCAGAGCGGGTCATCCACATGTCCTGTCAGTGGTCAATTCTTCTCTGTTGTGATTTGTACTTGGAGACATCTGTGTTGTCAACCCAGACTCAACAGGAGGTGAATTCCTTGGCCAGCCCCTCCACTCTGGGGATCCATCCTCCTAGGCTCTCTTGGACCACATATTCACATCCCTGAACATTCTGCTGAAGATGGTCCAAAAAGCAGGAAATGTACTCCCACGTGGATATCCTGGATCAGAACTTCTAGACAGAGGTTGTGTTTCTGGTCACCTAGGCTTTGCTGATCCAGCACTCACTGTCTGGCAGCACCCAGCTTTGTGCCAGTCATTTCCGTGCCCTGTGGATCACAAGTAAATGGTCCATGTGGACGGGTCACCAATGTTCTCTGAACGTTTATAAAAAAAAAAAAGCCCTCGGCAAGTGTATGATGACACACACCTGTCATGGAAACAAATGTTTTTGGTCACTATCACTTTGGCCAGATGGGTGAGTGAGCTGAGCTCCTGGTGCATTTCAGTGGAGTCTCCATATCTGATTTTCCACAAGAACAAGGTTGTTCTTTGCCCCCACACGAAGTTTCTGCCGATGGTGGTTTTGAAATTTCACCTTACAGGAAAACTACAGGCAAAAGTTATAGAAACACATTGTGCATTGAGTTTTTGTTTCTCTGATGATCCCTAGCGTTGTTACCTGTGTCTGTAGCAAAGTTCTTTACTTTTCTCTGTTTTATGGCCCCTTGATCTGTTGGAATTTTCCCAGAATGCCTCTGGGAATGATGTGGGTTAGACCCTGCATTAGAACTAAGAGCCCAGGATCCTAATTATAATCTAGTCACAACATCTAACTGCATTTGAAAGTTAACTGCTTAGAAAAAAAGTGTGTGCCCCCCCCCCCCAGCGGAAGTCAGTTTTTTCTGAGTGCCAGCTGTTGTTCTTCTGGATATGTGACAGTTTTCTTGTACAGTGCTGTCACTTAAGCAATAAGGCATGACCAGGGGTTATGTTAATGGTCTGTTAATCACCCTCTAGGGGTATAATGTGGCACGAGGCATAGCCGAGTGCTACATGCCCCTACAGGGTGATTAACTGACCATTAACATAACCCCTGGGAGTGCCTTATTGCTATTATAATAAAAATGTTTTTTAAATAGTGTTAAACCTTGTTCAGCATATGATTAGGCTGTACATGCATGGGGTTAATAGAATGTTTACAACCAATCAAAAGGGTAATAATAAAACCAATACATCTTTGAAGGACTCGAGTCTAATTTACATCATTCCCCAGAGGCATTCTGGGAAAATCCCAACAGCTTAAAGGCAATAAAAGAAGCCTGAATGGCTACCCCCAGGAGCTATAACAGTGGCAGGGAAAAGGGGAAAAAAAAAAATGGAACAGAATGCCAGGGACCATCAGAAAAAAACCAAAAACATGATTAATGCACAGCATATGTTTTTATAATTTTTACATGTAGTTTCCTTTAACCAGGTGATTGCCCCATCTTTGTCCCAAAGCCGCATGCCTCAAATTCAGAGTGTGCATTTTATACCCTGGACATATGCTGGGTGCTCAAGGACGTCATGACAGGGGTTCACAGCGAGGCTTATCAGCTGTTTGTGCCTTATGCTGAACCTGCTCCTGGCAGATAGGCATCCAAGCAGACAGTTGACAGGTGGATCATGTCCTGCACTTGCTTGATCTCTGTTATAGGTTGGCTGGGAAGGAGCCACCCTTGGGAGAAACATCACTCCACCTGACTTGCTGCTGCCAAGTGAATTCCTACAGAGGAGATTTGCAGGGCTGTTGCCTGATCCAGTGCACTTGCGTTCATATCCCACCATAGCATCAACAAGCTCGGCCATTGGCGATGCTTCATTTGGGACCTCCGTCTTCTAGTTTCTGTTAGCCTAATATGGGGTGCACACCTTGCTCCTTCTCCCATGGGACCGCTAGGAGACTGCTATGTGTACGTAGTGACTAGTAGGAAGAAAAGCAGTGCACAGTCCGAAGGTAGTCAAAATGTCAGATTTGTTTGTAGATGACCAAATGGCTCCTACCAAACTTCCCTACGTAGCGCCTCTGTCAGAGGCTTCATTAGGGGGAGGAGGAGTCTGATGCACAGTGTAAACATTAAATAATGCAACATTTGCATAATCATGACATCATGATGAAACTAATGAGTGCAGAAACAAAGTGAAATGCAGGGTGCCACAGTGCTTTAAAGTGTAAAATCTAAAGATAAGCAGATTGTTTATATGGCTTTAAGTAATTAAAGATGCATTCATAATTCATTTATGCCAGCCCGTCAGCACAGTGGTTGAATTTCTGCTTGTGATGCTGGTGATCTGGGTTCGGAAATGGACCCGGGGACGCTAGAAGGCTGGCCGGGGAGGGGAGAGAAGGCATGCTGTCCGGCGACTGCTCGCCTTCTCCCAGAGGGAGGGAGGGGATGCAGTCCAACACATACTAGCTCCTGGTGGAGGTCAGGAGAACAGCAGCATGTTGGACCCCGCTGACTGGGGGGGGGCGTGGTGGATGTCAGCGTATGCTTTGACATAGGAAGGTAAAGCCACACCCCCAGGGAGAAAAGGCAGGGAAAAGCTCCCCGCTCAATCAGATGATGGCTGCCCAGTCTCTCACTGCCATAGAAGCCCCGGTTAGCCCTGAAGACCGTCATAGCAGCATCTGGGGGGGCCAATGAAGGAGTGCGTTGGCCGGCCCCCACTGGTAAATTTGCCCTTGGAGGAGGGGGACCCACCTGGTGAAGGGTTACACCGGATACCCCGGTGGCTGCACTATGCGGTAGTAGTGGAGATGGCTAGTAGTGGAGGCAGAGTAAGCTGTGAGGCCCATTGGCGGCCCGAAGGAGAGGCTGATGGGGTGGGATGGAGGGGAAAAAAATTAATTTATAATCATGTAAAAAAAAAAAAAAGAAATACCACTCATATCAATTAGTTATGGAGACATGCCTAGCAGCAAGAATGGGGGTTCATTCAAAAGGAACACATCCTATATAATTCCTAGTAATCCAATGATTTTTTCTTCATTTCAAATATGATCTAAAAAAGGGTCACAAAACATGCCTGCTGCCATGGCATTCAAGTGATTGTAACTTTTATCTTCACAGGGAGTAAGTAGAGTGGCCCCATATATTGGCATAAATATTTAGCAGTTTATAGATTTTTTTTTATCTTTCAAAATGCTAAGTTATAAAGTGATGCTAGACTTGTCTAAATGCAGATTTATAACTACTGCCAAGATCATATAATTAAAAAAAAATCAGTACTTAAAAAAAATAAGAGTAGATAGTGAACTGAATCTAGGTAGTCAGAAATAGAGGTTACTTACTTGTAATCATAGTTCTGCTACTAGTTTTCAGTTCACATCCGCATGACCCAACTAACCTTCCCTGTCAGCAGAAACAAGCCAGAATGTTCCTGGTAGCACCATTGTAGCCCTAGCATATCTGGTGTCCACTGCTGTGGGAGTTGGCAGAAGACATTCCACTTCCTCTGTCCCTTCTGCCAGGACTTCTGTCGCAGAACACTACTGCCTGTTCCTGTATCCCCATATCTGTCTCCTGAGGATATAGAGGTCTCGTGAGTTGGAGTTTCGGCCGAGGTATCTGTTGTTCTGCTAGGAAACCTTCCACCAGGCACAGGTACTTCCTGAAGTGGAAACTGTTTACTGTGCAGTGCTAGGCTGTGTCCCTAGACCCCTGTACTTGTCACATACAGAGGGTACTGAACTGTTTCCTGACTAGATCAGTGCTGTAGTACTGCTCAGTGAATGTTCACCTTTTTGTCCATTTCAACTTCCATGTCCCTATCTGGGCCAAGACTGACTGAGCTGGATGTAGTTCCCAGGTTTCATAAGGGCCTGTTGCATTTGGCCTCTCCTGTCTGCAAACATGTTCCAGTTTGGGACCTGAATATCATGCTCAAATCAACAAAGAAGAAATTGTATCAGATATGACATTTTTTTTTTAACTCCAGCATAGTAACTGGGAAGTTTCAGCATACAAGTAAGATGCACCCCTGTAAGGGGCACTGGCAAAGCTCACAATTATGACATCACGGAATGGAATGTTGGTGGCAGGAGAGTTCCACAACCTCTAACAGATCAGTCCACATTTTGTGCCATGCAGTAACTTGGTAATTGTCAACTCAGTTAAGAAGGGGGATAAAACCTTTTATAGGTACATCAGCGAGCGTAGAAAGACAAAGGGAGGGATAGTGAGGCTGAATAGAATGAACGGCGGGTGGGCAGAGGGGGACAGTGAAAAAGCAGGGATACTGAATGAATATTTCTGCTCAGTATTCACAAAAGAGGAGGGGGAAGTGCCTAATCCAATTAACAGAAGCACTCTTGATAGGAGGGTCGATCCCAGTCCTTTCACAGAAGAAAGGGTTCTGCAAGAACTCCTAAAACTGAAGGTGGACAAAGCAATGGAGCCTGATGGAATTCAACCCAGAATTCTAAAAGAATTAAGGAGGGAACTAGTGAAACCACTGGCTACTCTTTTTAATAAATCATGAGAGGATGGTATGGTGCCCGAGGACTGGAGGAAGGCGGATGTGATTTCTCTTCACAAAAGTGGGAGAAAGACAGAGGCAGGAAACTACAGACCTGTCAGTTTGACCTCTGTGGTAGGGAAAGTGATGGAGTCACTTCTGAAGGAAAGAATTGTTGAGTACCTAGAGGCCAGTGGGGCACAGGACCCAAGGCAGCATGGGTTCACAGTGGGAAGGTCATGTCAGATAATCTAACAGATTTCTTTGACTGGGTGACCAAAGTAGTAGACCAGGGAGGGGCTGTGGACATGGCCTACCTAGACTTTAGCAAGGCATTTGACACTGTCCCACACAAAAGATTAATAGTCAAATTAACCAGCCTGGGAGTGGGTCCCAGGGTGGTAGCCTGGGTAAAACATTGGCTGGACAACAGGACACAGAAGGTAATTGTAAATTGAGTCCACTCTGAAGAAAGAGGGGTCACTAGTGGGGTACCGCAGGGTTCAGTGCTGGGTCCAGTCCTTTTTAATGTCTTTATAAGTGACATTGCAGAGGGACTGGAAGGAAAAATATGCCTCTTTGCAGATGACACAAAGATCTGCAACAGAGTTGATACACAAGGAGGTGTGGAAAGGATGAGAAGGGACTTGGCAAGGTTGGAGGAATGGTAGAAGTATGGCAGCTAGGATTCAATGCAAAGAGTACAAAATAATGCTACCTGGAAACAAGAACCTAGGGGAAGAATACACAATTGGGGGGGGGGAGAGAGGTAATAACAACAAAAAAAGGGACCCGGGGGGTAATCATATCAAATGACCTTAAGGTTAGCAAGCAATATGAGAAGGCAGTAGGGAGGGCTGGGGGTATACTGGGATGTATAGGGAGAGACAACACTAGCAGAAAACAGGAAGTTGTTATCCCTCTGTACAGACAGTTGGTGAGACCCCATCTGGAGTACTGCATCCAGTTCTGGAGACCCCATCTCTGCAAGAACATAGACAGGATAGAAGCAGTCCAGAGGAGGGCAACTAAAATGGTGCAGGGTCTGCAAGATAAGCCGTACAAGGAGAGACTTAGGAGCTTAATATGTATACACTTGAGGAAAGAAGGGGGGCATGATAGAAACTTTAAGTACCTCAGTGGAATCAACAAAGTCCAAGAGGGTAGCATCTTTCAGAAAAGAGACGGCAAGAACAAGGGATACAATTTAAAGATGGGGGGTTCAGGGCAATGTGAGGAAGTATTTTTTCACAGAGAGGGTAGTGGATGCATGGAACAGCCTTCCTGAGGAGGTTGTGGGTTCTAAAACTGTGGGAGAATTCAAGAATGCATGGGACAGACATAAGGCAATTCTTGTGGGGGGTAGGAAGAAATAGGCTGTTGGTTAACTAGGATCTGCGGCCTATCCTATAGGTAGGGAAATGGGCAGACTAGATGGGCCAAGCAGTCCTTATCTGCCATCAAAGTCTATGTTTCTATGTTAGCTGTTTATATGTAAATTGGTGCCTGGGAAAGGCACATTGAGCCAATGCTTGTTTTCAGGTGTGACTTAAGGTAAGGGCACAGGAAGTTGCTCAACAACAGAGTGGGGAGGGAGAGAGAGATGAAGGTGGCTAGGATGGTTGTTCAGATAGAGGGGAAACAGACAAGGTAACAAGGGTTCAAGAGTCAGAAAAGTGGAGTGACAAGGATAACCTGGGGTGTGGGGTTGGGGGAGAGTAATAAGTTGAATAAAACAAGAATATACTCAGTCAGCTTTATTAGTCACACTTTATTACTGGTGTACTGTGCAAAATATAGTGAAGCCCACCAGGATGAAGCACAGTGTCACCATTTCTGTATTATATTCTTTCCATGGGGAGGCCCAAGATTATTTCCAAATTTGAGGGAGGCTCAAAATATTTTCCATGGCTTGGGGGAGGCTGATTGTAACAACGTGTGAGAACTAATGGTTTCGTGATTGCTTAGGTTCATAGCCGTAGGGAGGGAAGCAGGGGCGTGGACCAGGTGGCATAAAACCCCATATGAACAATAGATCTTGGGGGCAGATAGCGAACTCCAGGCAGACTATATGGACCTTTTCTCTCTTTCTGCCATCGTTATCTATGTTTCTATGTTATAGATGTGGAGAGTATAGGGGCACTTCTGTTCATGTCTTATGGGAATGTCCAAGAATGAAATTTATTCAACGCAAGATCAGAGATAAGGTGAGGGAGGGTGTCATTGGTTTTGGGCAGTTGTTTCCCCATTGTAGTGTTTGTCATAGGGAAATCTCTGACAAATCTAAGAGGAAATACAAAAATACCAAATGTTTTTGATAGCGATGACTAATAAGAAACTAATTCTAAAGAACAAGAGAAACACTTATGTCATCTCTTTGATGGAAGGGCATGCCCACATAATGAACATGTTATATTTGGAAAAAAAAATATCTGCTAGTATATCTAAGAGTTTCCCCTTTTGACTAATGAATGGTGGTCTTTGTCACATCTGTATTGATTAGCTAGCCTGCTTTGTTTGTTTTGCAATAATTGTTTTGTTGATGTCTGAAGTTATATGCATATTAAGAAGCATATATTAGTTTGTAAATATTGCATGTATTCCAATGAAAGTTAAGTTAATTCTTTTGCCCTACAATGTAATAAACTCCATTGTTTGTTTATGCCTTTTGTCTTAGGTGATTTGCATACATCAGTAAAAAATATTTATTGCAATAAAAAAAGAATCAAAATAGTGAGGAAAGAAACAAACCCAATAAAGTTGTTATTATTACAACTAAATGCACACATCTTCTCTATTTAAATATACTTTAAGTCGCTATTAGGCACAAAGGGCCTAATTCTCAGTTTAATTTTTTTTATTATTGTGCTTTATGCTGCTGGTCCAGCCAGTAGGGGTCCACAACGAATGACACCTTCAAGAGGCTGGGACTGGTGCTGCTATGAAAATACAGCCAAAACTGAAGAACACAAATGCAGCACATATGAAATAAACAAACACAATAAGCCAACAATGAAATCCAAAAATCATGGCACCAATATCCCTAAAAAGGTCTGTCAGGAAGCTCTGTGGCATGAATGAATTAGAGGGAAGTGTCAAATAAGTTTCAAACAGACCCTAAACCAAAGTTAGGTGCTGGAGCTGTGTTCTCAAAAAAATTAAGCTGTTAGCGAACTGTACAGTTGGGTCCACAATGAAAGACGTTTGACAATAATAAACCTGTTGACATCATATACTGTATGTAGACTTTTGCAGAGCATTTAACAACGCATTCCACTAGCCATCACTCAAAATGATCAGATCAGGAATACTCTCACATTATTAATTGGGTACACAACTGGCTCTGTAATAGAACACGTCGCAGTAATAAATGGTTACTGTTAAAGCAAGGTAAAGTCACAAGTGGGGCTCCCCAAGGCTCCGTGCTAGGTCCAATCATGTTTTTACTACATATTGTAGATATGAATACAGAGGTCATCCACTGGATGTCAAAATAAGCTGATGACAGCAAACTGGAAGGCGGTTGCAGTACCAATGAAGAAATTAATACTTTACAAGCAGACCTTGCAAAACTGCTGCATGGGCTTATAGACAGAGAATGGCCTTTAACTTGGAAGAATGTTGTGTCATGCACTTGGGCAGAAATAACCCCCAGCAAAAATATTTTTTTTTATTTATTGAAATGTTTCACCAGGCAGGCACACTGAGCAACAAGTTGCTCATCTCTCAGTGCAACCTGGAGGAGCGAGTACAATAAGGATGGAGCAGTAAGTCAGACATTCAAGTTACATAAGTCAACATTTATAAACATTTGTGTAAGACAGGTGTAAAATACAGTGTAAGGTACAAAAAATGTGCATTGATAGAGCAGGCACTTGCATAAGACAGGTGATACATTCTGTGAGTTGTATAATATGGTAATTTGAGAGAACAATCATAAGTGCAAGGGATGGTGGGGGAGGGGTCAACACAGGCATGGGAATTCATGGAAAAGATAAGCAAAGGAAGAGGGAGCTAGCTACTTTGAAAAAAAAGGAAGGAAAGACAGAGCAGGGAGAGGCATCAATAGGAAATTATACAGGGAAGAGTAAAATGGCACAATAAGTGCAAAAGGGGCAAGTGAATAAGTGTGTGTGTGTGTGGGTGGCACAAAATGTTAAATGGGGAAAGGAAGTAAGCAAAAAATGCAGTTGCAAGTGGAAAAGGGTGAGTACAGGAGGAGGGGTGAGGCCTAGTCCCTCTTCAGGATGCAGAGAAATGCTGCAAGGGGGCTGAGAGGACTAGAGTGAAAAAGGGGGGAAGATGGCAGAAGATGATGATGGAAGAAGAGAGATGGGAGAAGGGCATTGGGGGAGGAGAGAGGGATTAAGTGTGGGTTACAACTAAGGGAGGAACAGGACCAACTCAGTGGAACCCTTCAGGATGCTGAGAACCCTGCAAGGGGGCGGGGAAGACCAGTAGGGGAGAGAGAAGTTAGGAGAGAAAGGGAGGCCTAATCCCAGTAGGAGGACCCCTTCAGGATGTACAGCACCCTGCAAAGGGACTGAGAGGGCTAAATGATGGAGGGGGAGGGTCGGAATCTAAAGACAAGGATAGAGTTGCATCAGGAAGGGGGAGGTATAAGTAGAGACAAAAAAAGGGGGTTGCATGGAGTTTGATGGGATTAAAGAGGGTTGAAGCAGGAACAGCTAGCTGCAAGGTAGTTATGGATGGCAGTGCTGATGCAGGAGGAAGAGTGGCGAATTTGAGGTGGGAGGGAGTTCCATAGTTTTGGTAGGCAGTAAGAGTAACCAGATTGACCAATGACGGTTGATCGGTGGGGACCGCAAGTGTGCAGGAGTTGGTGGATCTAAGGGCATGAGAGGGGAGAGAAAGAGGTATAAATGAGGAAGAGAGGTAGGATGGGAGTTCTCCCAACCAGTGCTTGGAGGTGAATTTAGCACAGTGAAAGAGACGTCTATTTGTAAGAGAAGGGAAGGATAAGGCTGATAGAAATCACAGTGGTGGGTGTGAGTGGGAGCATCAAGTGTAAAGCGGCAGAAGGAGTTGAAGAAGGTGTTCAATCTGGTCAAGCAGAACTTTGGAGCAGCACCACAGACTACATCGCAGTAGTCAAAAATGGGAAGGATCATATTCTGGACAAGTTCATGCCTGGCCACAGGAAGGATGCAACTGCGGTTCCTGAACAGGGCACCAAGCTTGGGGTGCAATTTTTGGATGGCGTCAATATGTCCAGAGAAGCTGAAGTGTTGGTCTAGCCAGACACCAAGGTATCTGAAGGAGGATGTGTCCTCCAATAAAGTCCTGTCGAGGGTGTGGAAAGTGGGTAGGGAGGGATGCCTAGAGGGTCTCTGCTTTGTGCCATAGGTCATAGAGACAGTTTTCTTGGCTTTGAGGAATAATTGATAGTCAAACCAGAGCGTAACCTTGTCGAAGTCTTTCTGCAAGCTGGATGTAACCTCGGTTGGACTTGAGCCAGATGCATACAGGACCATATCATCAAAATACATGTGAATGGCAAAGAAGGGGGAGCAGACAGTTGGAAGGTCATTCAGGAAGATGGAGACTAGTAAAGGCCCTAGTATTGAACCCTGAGGGACACCAGTACTAATCGGGAGCGGAGGGGAAATGGCATCAGAGATCTTAGCAGATTGTGTTCTGCCAGTAAGGTAGGCCTTGAACCAGCTAGTGGCAGAAGGAGACAGGCCAGCTGATGACAGGGAGTCAAGAAGAAGGGAGTGGGAGACAGTGTTGAATGCCTTGGAAGGTCAACAAAAATGGCTGAGGTGATTGGGCCATTGTCCATCCCAGTGAGGATAGAGTCAGTGAGCTGAAGTAGGGAGGTTGTGTTGGAGTGGTTTTTCCTGAAACCAGATTGAAAAGGGGTGAAGATGGAGGTGTCTGATAGAAATGTGGTAAGCTGGGAGAGGACAAGGTGTTCTTGTAGTTTAGCTATGGTAGGAACTAGGAAGGAGAGAGATGGGGTGATAATTGCCCGGGCATGAGGGGTCACTGCCTTTGGGTAAAGGGAGAACCACAGCATGTTTCCATGGGGTAGGGACTGAGGCTATTGAGAATGAGAGATTTAGAATGAGAGAGAGGAGGTAGACAATGGCCGGGGCAGAGAGAGAGAGGAGTTTAGGGTCTAAGCCATTGGGGAGGAACCTTTTGAGGGGTTTATAGCAAGGAGGGCTTTTGAAGTATCATTTGGGGTGACAGTAGTGAAGGAGAAGGAGGGGTGAGAGGAGGGAGGGGCAGAGGTTCCGGGGGGGGGATGGAGTAGGGGGAGTAGGTAGGGAGTGACTTTAATAGCTCAGAGGCACAGGAGGTACGATAGGAGTTAAATACAGCAGCTACAGCAGGCGGGTCAGCCACAAGGGTGTTGTTTATTTTGAGCACAGGAGAGAGTGGGTGGGACAACGGTGTGAAGAGGGCGTGGATCACTTTCCAGAACTTAGAGGGGGAATTTATGTTTGTGAGGAAGGTGGATTTGAAATACTCAGATTTGGCGAGCTTAGTAACCCTGGTTCAGGTGTTTAGGAGCTTGCGGCAGGTCATGAGGTTGCTTGGAAGCTGAGTTGCTTTGTGCCACTTCCAGGCATGATCTCTAGCTCTGAGGCAGGCTAAAAGTTTAGGAGGTATCCAAGGCAGGTGGTTACCCCTAACCCTGGTTTGTTTGAATGAGGCAAAGGTATTCCAATTCTCCAAGAATATTTCTTTAAAGTACACAAAGGCCTTATCGACCAAGGGGGAATGGAAGCTAGGGGTGACCAGTCAGAAAGAGCAAGATTGCACAAGAGGGATTCTAGCTCTAAGGATTTGAAAGAACGTAATTGCAAAGTTTTATGTGGTGATTTGAGTCTGTGGGCTTTCCTAACTATGAAAACTGGGTTGTGGTCACTGAGGGTGTCAGAGAGGATGCCAGAGCAAATGATTCTATGGGGGTGGGAAGTAAGGGCCCAGTCGAGGAGGGAGTGTTTTTTGTGTCTTGTGGTTGGGATAAATGGGTTCTGAGATCAGTTGGGAGAGGTTAAGTGCTGCAATTTCATTTTGTGTTTTAGTTGTTTTAGGTGACAGCCAATGTATGTTGAAGTCACCTAGGATGTATAGTTCCCCAGAACGAGAGAGGGCAGTGATGGAGGTGAACAGGTCAAGAGCTATAGAGGGCTGGATATTTGGATGACAATAAATGCTGGCTATAAAGATGGGAAGAGTGAAGGGCAGGGACACTTGGATGGCTAGAGCGTCATGGGTTGCAGGGTTGGATGATGAGTATAGAGTGGAGTATTGAAGGGAGGAGAGGATGTACATGGCCACTTCGCCACCCCTGCCAGCTCAGTCTTGCCTTAGGATGGAGTAGTCAGGGATGCTGACTGAGTGGTCTGGGGTCAAGCTCTTGAGCCAAGTTTCTGTGATAATTAGAATGTCTGGCTTTAGAGTGGCAGCCATGGTTTGTAGGAGGTCTATTTTTAGTAGCAGGCTACATATATTTTGATGTAGGATCTTGAAGCCCTTAGGAAAAACTGAGAAAGCAGAGGAGGGGGCGGCAGGAGTGGGAGCACCAGAAGCAGAAGGAGCAGTCAGGCCAGGGTTGGGGTGGATGTCCCCAGAAAAGAGCAGGAGAAGAGCGAGGATGAGGAAGTGTAGCTTAGGGCTTTTAGAAGGAGATGTCGAGGAAGGCTGGTGTTTGGAGGAGAAGGGAGCAGAGGGACAAGGGGGAAGAAGATGAAGGACAGCAAAGGAAGTAGGCACAATTAGTAATGACACATAAGGAATAATGGAGAAATATGACCAAATCTCAAGGGGGGGGAGGGAGTAATAGCAAGGATGTAGATGGGGGTTTGGAGATAGAAGATGGGGGGGGGGAGATGAGTTATTAGGCTCTGGAGAATAGTGAGCAAGTGAAGGTGGTAGAGAGAGAGGGATAAGAGTAGAAGAAAGGGGAGAGAGGAGAGGAGGAGTTGCATTGCACAGGGGGACTGGATTTAAGAAAACTAGAGTAATTTAGGGAGGGGACAGTGAGGCAAACAGAGAACAGGGAGGAAGGAGGCTGAGTAGAAGGTCGAGCTGAGCTAGGGTTTGGATAGTGAGCAGAAAGGGAACAAGATCCCTGTATTCAATGTATTGCCCTCTAGAGGCAGGTCAGTATAACCTGCCAGTCCGCCTGACGACCAAAGGGCTATAAGTAAAAAAGCCCAGATAGGGTTGGGGGGAGGAAGACGGGGAGCCAGCACGCAGCGCCGGCAGGGAAATACCTGAAGCAGGCAGCCACTGGAGATTCAGGCTGGTGGGAAGGAGCCCCCACCGAGCCACAGTAGTGCTGGAGTGCCCAAATCGGGGGGCTGGTATCTAAATGGGGGAATGAGAGACAGAACTTTGGTTAAAGCAGCCAGGAGCAGAGGCAACACTTAATCGGTAGG
This sequence comes from Neoceratodus forsteri, assembly GCA_016271365.2. Taxonomy (NCBI): domain Eukaryota; kingdom Metazoa; phylum Chordata; order Ceratodontiformes; family Ceratodontidae; genus Neoceratodus; species Neoceratodus forsteri. Next base: position 208,173,106 of record JADMNL010000023.1, on the reverse strand, counting down.
AGGGCTAAAGGGCAAAGGAATTTTTGCAGACAGAGACAGGGGAAGGGGGTAGCAGATTCAGCTGGACTACCACACAGCAGGTAGAGAATTGAGCCTGAGGCAGGGATGCCAGAGGGGGATAAGAGAACAAAGGAAAACTGAGCAAGTAGATACAGTTTAAACAACAGCAAAGAGGGTTGTAATCACTGCTTAGAAAGAATTACTAGCAGGCTGAGCACCTAGCTTTTTACACAAGGATTATAGCCCTAGCAAATAAATAATCTCCTAGGCAGAAAAATATCACTGGCAAATATTCAAACAATAATACATTTAAAACATTTTTGCAGTGTTAAGCAGTAGAAGCAGTCTATACTGTAGTAAATTTTATAAAAATAGACCAGGCTTGGTATAGATGGGAAAATTGTAGCAGAAAGAGCTGAATTAAAATCGGAGCAGCCAATGGCATGGCTGAAGCAGAGGAGTCAGCCAATCAGGTGAAAGGCACCAGAAATTTGAAATCAATGCCTGAAGCAGGCAGTCACTGGAGATTCGGGCAGGCAGGAAGGAGTTCCCGCTGAGCTGCAGTAGCGCTGGATCACCCAGGTCAGGGGGCTGGTATCTGAAGCAGGCAGCCGCTGGAGATTTGGGCCGGAGGGAAGGAGCCCCCACCAAGCTGCAGTAGCGCTGAAGTGCCTAGATCAGGGCAGGTATCCGAAACAGGCAGCCATTGGAGATTCAGGCTGGTAGGAAGGAGCCGCCGCCGAGCCTCAGTAGCACTGGCACGCCTGGGTCAGGGGCTAGTATCCGAAGTAGACAGCCACTGGAGATTGAGGCTGGTAGAAAGAAGCCCCCACTGAGCAGCAGTAGCGCTGGATCACCCAGGTCAGAGGCTGGTATCTGAAGCAGGCAGCCACTGGAGATTAGGGCAGGTGAGAAGGAGCCTCTGCCAAGCCACAATATAGAGAATACTGAATGGGCAACTATGCCCAACCAGTGTGTTCTGCCACAGAGGGGTTCTGATTCCCTCCAACCACGAGAGTGAAGCTTGAGAGATCCATGGGAATCAGAACCCCGAGGTGACAGAACACACAGGTTGTGCATAAAGTTGCTCATCCTGTAGTTTTTATAATGTATAGTAGTACTATGTGAAATGTGTGCTTTGTGGTTTTTTACGCTCTTTTTCATAATGAAACTGACTTGAAAAGTCTCTAGAGGTTCCAGAATACTGTCACCATAGAATTAGAGGAAAGTAACAATGTGCTAGGATTCCAAGTGGTTCTGCTGCAGTAGTGACATCACTACTGCAGCAGAACTTAGAAGCTTGTGTATGAGCAAGCATACACAACAAGGCAGTTGTGATCGAGAGGTTTCTGTGCTAACCAGAGACCTCAAGAGCACTGCGCGAGAGGTCCGCTCCATGGAAACCTCAAGATCTCACAACTGCCTTGTTTGTGTATGGTTGCTCATACACAATCTTTTATAGTGCATGGGCAACCATAAGCAGCACTCCGTGATCCCCAGTATAAGTCATGACCAAAAAAAAGGGCTTACTTCGGTATCTGCCACCACATGCTTACTTCCGCATTGCCATGGGTTGCTGAGTTGCGCATGTGCAAATACGTTCGATCTTGTTGTGCTGCACTAGTGACATACTCGGCGCAGCACAAGAAGATTGTGACGCACCGAGTGCAGCACAACAACGCTGTTCCAGGCATGGATTTCCATGCGGAACAGCGTTCCACCGTACACTGTAAGCATATTCCAGGCATGGAATTTCATGCATAACAGCATTCCGCTATATACTATAGCATAGTTGTAGAGGTAGAGCACTGAAGTCAACCGTGCCGGGCCTGGAGGAGGTTGGGTATCATCTTGCTCAGCTTGTGTAGATTTTCCCTCCTTCCATTTCTCAAGTAATGGCTGGTGATGTGCAGCTATACATCTGAAGCAGGCCTTCTTCAGGTGGCTGTCAAGCAGTGTAAAACACTGTCCCCATCCCCAGAGAAGAAGAGCTGTCTCTAGGTTGCACACTCCTCCTTCCACCAGTGGAACCCTGACGGCTCTCATCCACTGCTGAATTCTGCTCTACCACTATACTACTGGGCCAGTCTCTGGTCCAGTTTTATGGGCTGCAGAATTTTATCGAGCAGTAACATTTTTGTACTGAGAGCAGTAGTTTTGCTGGCACAAATCTTGGAAGGCAAATGGGGCAATCCAACTGTTACTGTGAGCAAACTGGGTCTGTGCGCAGTAATAGCACACTTTATGAGGTCGTACATACCTCTGCATGGTGCAGTGCTATGCATTGACATGCATGAAGCTGTGCAGAATTTTCAGTATACCCCACTACCAGCTCAACGTGTACCTTTGGCCTTCTTGTAGGCTGATGTCCAGATCCAGCCGTCCTTGCCTCTGTGGCATCCCTGGTAGTCCTGCGAGCTGCACTCTGTAGCTGAGAAATAGGGAAGGGTGAAAAAAAACACAAGCTCCTGCAAGTGATATCCAGTATTTTTATTCCATCTTATTCTTAGCATATTAACCCCAATGTTTTGCCCAAAACATTTGGGCTTCTTCAGGAGTCTGCCTTCGTATAGAGTATCAGACTGCCTGCATCTTCTCCAAATGCTAAACAATCACAGTGTTTCTGTCTGGCTGCCACTCAATATACAACCTGTTCTATGTCCGATAGTTGCCTCTCTATAAGCGTACAGTGCTGCAGAACAGTGCATCCCGCCGCCATCAGGTCAGACTACAGCCAGTATCAGACATGGAATAGGTTATATAATGTGTGGCAGCCAGACAGAGACACTATGATTGTTTAACATTTTGAGAAGACACAGGCGTTCTGAAAATCTATATAAAGCCTATACAAAGGCGAACTCCCGAAGAAGCCTGGAAGTTTTGGGCAAAACATTGGAGATAATACACTAAGAATCAGATGGAATAAAAATCCTTGATATCACATGTAGGATCGTGTGTGTTTTTGTGCCTCTCACTCCCATTTCTCAGCTTCAGAGTGCAGCTCACATCCATGGGTGGAAGAAGCCTTACTGGACTACTTATTCCATTGCCATTTCTGGAGGAACCTCCCTATTTTAAGGATCTTGTTTGCATTAACCCTGTTCACTCCACCTCAAACCCAGCAAAAACCTTTTTTTGTAGCCTGTGGACCCCCACTCTCTAGTCCCCATTCTCTTGCACAACTCCTCTACTGAGAAAGGTCTGTCTCTGAACTCTGTCCCATGACTGCCTTCAGCGCACTAGTCCACATTGGTGTACACTGTCTCAGAAGGGCTACCTGACCCCTTTGGGCATAACTTAGGGGAAGTTGTAGGCAAGGACTGACACTAAATCATGCTGCAATGATTTCGTGCCAGTTCCTTACGACTGAGAATTGGTCCCTTTATCTTTAAAATGCCAGAGCACCTTATATTATATGTCTAATTCAATATTCATGAGCCAAGTGAGGCCCCTTATTGGCTACCGCATTAGCCATTAATCTCTTAGAAATAACCAATCCAGCTGCCAAGCCATGTTGTATGTCAGCAACCTACAGGATGTGAGATATGCTTGTGCCACACTACTCCCTCCACAGCCCTCAAAACAAAAACGATAAGCATAAAACAAAATGCCAAAAGGAAGGTTGTTATTGAGATTAGGATTATAATCACAATAACAACCTTGCAGCTGATCGGCCCTCGACTTTGTTTTAGGACGTTCTTCTCCCCATCTGTTCATTAATCCCGAGGAAATGACCAGCTTCTTGGTCGTTATTGCATAAGTGTCTATGTGTGTGGAGGGAGCAGAACTGCAGGATTACATACTGAAATTCAATCAGCCTAAATCAAGCAGCACTGGTTGTGTACCACAAACAGGAAGCATGGCACAAAGGTCTGCAGAAACAAATTCAGTGGAACCTTATAATAACAGACACCCTTATAGCGGACACCTGCTTGTAATGGACAGATCTGCCTTGCCAACATGCCAGAAGCTATGTCTGTAATGTTTAAAATCCCATTTATACCATACTCTGCAACCCCTATTAGTGGACACTGCAAGCCCCTCTGTGCCCTTGTTACAAGCTGCTTACTGCCTGCTAATTGTTGCATTGAGCTGGTTTGCCTGGCATAATAAAGACATCAGTCATCTTGCCTGATGCCTTACACCGTACTCCAGGGGATTACTCTTGATCCCCCAATCAGCACTAATACTGTACAGAAAAATCTTACCAGTCACATTATTGCTTAGATCCCTGACACCCCCCCCCAATCAGTTCAGGTTCTGTGCAGGTACTGTACAGCAAAATCTTTCCAATCTTATTTGCTGTTCAGTTCCCAATTAGCTGCAAATCGCAACTCCCCGTACCTTTGGTTGGCAGACAAGGTGGTATGTTCTGATTTTAACTCCTGTGTGTCAGCTGTGGCAGAAGAGATTCATATTGCAAGACTTTAGGATATAGTGGACACCCCTTATAATGGACAAAACCTGCTTGCACAAATGTGTCCGTTATAAGAGGGTTCCACTGTATCTATGTACTCACACTGTAGGCTGTCATTTTTATTTTGTCGGTACATAGCCAATGGAAATGCCATTGTGATGACGCATAGCAGCACTGACTACCAACAGGCATGTATTACAATGACACTAAATCTCATTTTTACCTCAAGTGTCTCCTTTTACTCAACTGCCTGGTGCAAGACTAGAATCCATGCCATCCAAGTGCTACTAGCTGATTCAGTGCCGCCGACAGGCATAGAAACATAGACTCTGTCGGCAGAAAATAGTCCATTGGTCAGTTGTATCTGCCCATTCCTACCAAACTAATGTTAAACAAAAGGAGCCCGAGACTATCTTCACTCTCCCCTCCCCTTCCCCTCTCCCTTTCTGGTGGGATCTTTATCAAGCCCTTGTATCTGATCCACCACTGTTTGAATCACCCACTGATTTCACACAGACCACCTCCTCCATAAGTCTCTACCACCCCTCCACCACTCTCTCCATGAAAAAGTACTTCCTGGTATCTCTCTTAAACTTGCCCCCTTCCAGGTTCTTGGGGTTGCTCCTGGGGTTTGTGTTCCCACTCAGCCTGAACAAGTCCTTGCTATCGTCTACATTTACCCCGTGGAGGTATCTGCATGATTCAGATGATTGTCATGTTCCCTCACTCTTTCCCTTCTCGCCTCAAGTGTGGCAGTCTTCAGATTAGCCAACCTCTCAGTGTACTTCCTATCCTGCTGTCCCTGAATAATCTTGGTTACCCTCCTCTGCATTTCTTCCACTCTGTCCCTCTCCATTAGATGTGCACCCCAAACCTGCTCACAGTACTCTAGGAGAGGACGAATTAGTGACCCACAGAGTGGTTAGCAGCACCGCCTTTCTCCGGCTGGCTGATGCATATGTTATGCTCTCTGTTTCTTGTAAGATACAGGCTTTTCTTTGCTGTTCTCATCCCCGCACAAAATACTGACACCAACAATTAACTTCCTGAATATAATTATGAAATATTTTCACAATATCCTACACCCTCTAGTTATCTGAAGCTGCCCATCCTCAGCTAACTAGAGACCTGGGGCTAGCCATGCCAAGGCAACTGACAAATGAGAGAGACATAATGTTGGGGTGGGGGGACACCAGTGCTGTAAAGTCTCATTCATTTGGAGTTAGACACTAATTCTAAAGCAAGTCTGTCCTGAAAAAAGTCACAATACATTCCAATGGTCATCCCGCTTTTTGATCAGTTTCATTTCTGTAATCATGAGATTTACCCCCTGGGATTTACCATACATTTTTCAGAAGAACAATAGAAATATCTCACTCCTTCTCCACCCCCACCCCGTCACACTCATTTTCATATGCTTATGGTGACAGCTATGGGGCAACCACATACAAAGAACAGGACAGAGTGACAAACAGCTGGGGAAGGGGAGGCTTAAAAGAACCCTCTGCAACAGCTAAGTAGATGCAGTTGCTTGGTCTAAGGAGCTGTAGGCATTTTATTTCATTTCTACTGAAGAAGAGCCACGAAGAACTGGAGATGACTTCTTGCGCCCTAGAGCAGGAAAGGACAAGTAAGTGCTTTTTTCAGTGCTGTTCATGACTTTGCAAAGTGAGTGAATTTACTAAAAACTGGGATGAGTAGGGGAACAGTAATACTTTTACTGAGATGTAAAAAGCAAGCAATGTGGTTGAAAGATGGTTGCATTTTTGCAGCAAGTGCTGTATTCATTTTCTTGCATTACATTTTGTTTAACCTTACCTTGTCTAGCCCTGGCTGTTCTCACCTCTTTTCGTACAACTGGAGAATATTTTCGGTGCTGTAACACTCCATTTGCAGGTTTGCATTTATCACTTTCCATAAAACAACTGATACACACAAACAAGTTATATGCATGTAAGCTATTCACAGAATTCCCCTTTAATATGTGATTAAAAATGAAAAACTATTGAAGTTACAAAAAGAAACCATTCAAAAGAAGTATGATAGTACTGAAGAGTTGCTCAAAGATAGCATGTTGTTGTTTATACAGTATTTTATTAAAGTGTTTAGAAACAGGCCATGGATGATGCTGACTGGCGAGGTGGGGTTCTGGTGTCTGTATCGAATGCCAACTGCCTTGTGGAGGAAGGGTACCTATTTCTGCTGCAAAACTACCTCCTGAAGGTCCAGTGGGAGGGTGTGTCACTCAGGAAGGAATAAGCGGTCCCTCTGGAGTGGCCTTATATCAGCATGCATCTGCCCACCTGGCGAGTGACAAGGAGGCACCACACACCCAGAGTAGGGCCGGCAGGGAAGTTCCAAAGGTACGAATGGACTTACCCATCTTTATGAGAGCCCTAATTGCTGTTTTTCCAGGTAGCTGTTAGGACCACAACTTGGGGAGGTATAAGGGAGGGCTCAGTATGAAAAGTACACCCAGCAGGATCAGGCAAATGAAGCCCTCCCCCACACCACAGTAGGGCCCTACCAACTCCTCCCGTGCCTTGCTGGCTTCTCCCTCTGGACCTCAAATGTCAAGCAAGGTATCCTTCTCGCAGCTTGGGGAAACCAGGGGTCCCACTCACAGAGAACAAGCTGTGGGTTATGGTCAGGACCTCAGACATTGTGCCAAAAAAGGCAGGTGGCAGGTCAGACTATTGGAGGACTCCTACAGTGGGCAGAAGGACTTAGGTGGGTGGAAAGAGGACATGGCAGCTGGCAAGGAGAAATTGGGCGAAAATAGCAAGTTAAAAAAAGGCTGTTGAGCCAAGGCTTATTTACAATTGCATGCATTGGTTGAAATAGGTATCACAGTTACACAGGTGTACAGTTATAATATAGAGAAACATAGAACTTGACGGCAGATAAGGACCGCTTGGTCCACCCAGTCTACCCATTTTTTCTCCTGCCTATACTGTCACCGCAGACCTTACTTGATATATGGCTGCCTTCCACCTTAAGGAGGCAGTATAGAGTAGTGGTTAAGGGCACTGAGCTGCAAACCTGGAGACCTGGGTTTGAATCCAGTCAGCCCCCACTTGCATGCTGTGTGACCTTGAGCAAGTCACTTAACTTCCTTGTGCTCTCAACACGCTCTGGTTTCGTGTTCCTTTCCTGGTTAAAAAATCTTCCTTTCCCTTCCCCCCTTGCTTCCTACTAAGATACTGTACCTTTGTGCCTATCCCATGCATACTCTGTTTTTGCCCCACTACCTCCACAGGAAGGCTATTCCAGACATCCACCACTCTTTCAATGAAGAAGTACTTTCTTACATCTCTCCTGAGTTTACCCCCTTCCAGCTTCATTGCATGTCCCTTTGTTCTCATGCATCTCTTCCTCTGAAAAGTACTCCACTTTCTACACCCATCCTCCCCACTCTTGGGGATCCTTTCTCTCCTGGTCAGTCTACCTCCCCCAGTCTCACCCACATGTCCCCCTACCCTCCTCACTCACTCCTTTCCTCGCTTGTTGTTCCTATTTATCTTCATCTCTCCCCTTTCTACTTTGCCTACTCCTTTATACCACTCAAACTTTCCACAGTCTCTTGGATGGGCTGCCAGCTGCACAAATCTCGGCCACCTATCTCTATATTATTTATTTATTTGTACATCAGTTTACAACCTTTGAGCCAGAGGCTCATTTCCAAAGGTACCTCGTCACAAAGAGGACAAATACAGTACAACATTTAGATTACACATTGCAATTAGCATATTTTCAACATTGTGGTTACAGTCTTGGTAGGTAGATGCAGTTATTTATTTGTTACAATATGGGTGTTACAAGTTTGGTATACATAGGCTAATACAGGACTTAGTAACAGGTTTGAGATAAGCATACATAGATAGTGCAGACCAGTAGCCTAGAAACGGAGATAGCAGGAAGTAAGCTATACAGGTGGTGAGGGCACAGCTTGTGATAAGTTTGGGCAGGGGAGCCACTCGGGAGAGGTTGTCAATTAGTTTGTTGAGGAGCCACTCAGAGAGTTTTGTAAGGGCATGGTGTGCTAGAACACCGACAGACAGGCACAGCTACGCATGCTAAATAGTTGACTCAAGTGCGGTTTGAAGTGGGCGATTGTAGGTGTATCGGAGATGGCGGAGGGAAGAGTATTGTACCAGGAGGGAGCTCTGTAGCTAAAGGACCTTTGACCATGAGTGGTCCTAGACCTAGGGACTAGCAGGGTGGTCTTAGAGGAGGTACGAGTATGGACTAAGGGTTGTGCAAGATGGATAGATTCTGACAGTCCAGGTGGGGAGATTCCAAGGAGTATTTTCTTCGTTAAGAGGCAGGTCTGGTACCTGAGCCATTCATCCAGATTAAGCAGCCTAGCCTCATCATATAGTTGGCAGGTATGAGTTAGCCTAGGGGCACCCGTAATTAATCTACAGGCCTTATTCAGGGTGAGTCGGGTTTTATTAAGGGGTCGTGTTCGGCACCCATAGACTGGCAGGCCATAGTCCACAAGGGACATTATTGAGGAGGTGACTGCTAGTCTGAGGGCATCGGGGAGGCAGTGCTTGAAGCGTAGAGGATTCCTAGCCGCATTTGTTGCTGAGGCTAGGCATCAATGTGGTTGTGGAAAGTGAGTGCCGAGTCAAAGGAGACCCCGAGGTACTTGTACTGGCGGACTTGATCGAGAGGATGCTTAGAGCTAGGGAGGATGCAGAGTGGGAAATTACTGGATTTGCTTTGGGGATGGGCGAAGAGCATGGCCTTGGTCTTTTTTAGATTGATTACTAGTCGGTGCTCTCTGAACCAGGCTTCAGCATCCTTGAAGGCTAGTTGCAATGTGTCTTGAAGGGAGATGGGGTTACGGTGGGAGGCAAAGATGACGGCATCATCAGCGTACAGCAGGATTTTACCAGTGCAGGCTTTGGGCATGGTGTTGAGGTAGAGTGAGAAGAGAAGTGGACCAAGGATAGAACCCTGGGGGACACCGGATTGGATGGGACAGGTATTGGAGAGGGTCCCATTAATTTTAACACGCTGAGACCGGTCAGACAAGTAGCTGGAGCACCAGGAGACTGGGCCAGTGGCAAAGCCAGTGCGGCTGAGGGCATCCAGCAGGAGGGGGTGGGAGACAGTGTCGAAAGCCTTCGAGAGGTCAATAAACACTGCCTGGCTAGTGAGCCCGAGTCCAGGGAGGAGTGCAGGAAATTAGAGAACTCAATAAGGGCAGTGCTGGTACTGTGACCTGCACGGAAACCATGCTGTTCATGGCAAAGGATGTTGTATTTGGTCAGATAGTCCGAGATCTGGGTAGCCACCAATTTTTCTAGGGCTTTGGAGAGGGAAGGGAGGATGGAGATAGGCCTGTAGTTTCCGGCTGTGTACCTGTCACCTCCTTTGTGTATTAGCCAGAATCCTACTCCTCCTCCTACTGCTGACTGGTGGCATCCACCCCAACCCTGGCCTCCTCTCCTCCCTCCCCTCCCTCAACCCAGCCTGCCACAGAAATGGTATTTCTATTGTACACCTTAATATAAAAAGCCTCACCGCCAAGTTCAATGCGTTTCAGGCTTGGGTCACCGATAATAATTCTGACATCATTGCACTCTCTGAAACGTGACTCATCGACTTGATTTCTACAGCGGAGATTGACTTCCCAGGCTACACCACTGTCCGTAAGGACAGACTGGGAAACAAAAGAAGAGGCAGGTGCCTGTTTTATGTCTCAAATAGGTTCTCCTTTACTGAATACTCACCGAAAGTGGCTTTTGAAAAATTGGAAGTTCTCTCCATCAACCTTCTCCTAGGTAAGAGCAAAATACTTTCCTTCAGTACTACTTACCTTCCCCCCAGCACTCCTTTCTCGGACCTTGAGTCTCTTTTAACCTCAAAGAACTCCCTCCCCCTAAACATGGAGTGGATACGTCTTGGGGATTTTAACCTTAACTGGGCCTCAAGTAAATCTCAAGCAGCTAAGGCATGCATCTCGGGGCTCAGCCTCCATCAAGTAATCACCACCCCCATGAGGACAAACTACAAGACTGGTACACAATCCCTGATTGACTGGATTGTTTTCACAAACCTGGCCCATGTCTCTCAGGTTGGCACTCTGCCTGACTGCCTCAGCAACCACTGCGCCATCTCCTGCCTCTGGTCTTCCAAATCCCCCAAACCTCCCCCTAATTTCATCTCTTCCAGACGTTTGACTGATGACATCATTGAAAGGCTAACAAGTGCCTTCTATCAGGTCGACTGGGCCTTTACAAATGATCCATACAACCTTGACACTATTTACACCACTTTCACATACATCTTCCTTGATATCTGTGACAAAATTGCTCCCTTAAAGAAAATCAGGGTCAGAGGACACAGAAATGATTGGGTCTCTTCTGACATCATTAAACTCATGAGGGCCCGGGACAAAGCTTGGTCATGCTACAACAAAAAACGTGACTTTTCCTTCCTTGTTACTTATAAAGAACTAAGAAACAAGTGCAAATCTGCCATCAGAAAGGCTAAAATTGATCATTTCCATAACAAAAAACTTGGCGAATCTAACAACCCCAGAAAGCTCTGGGGGACATTAAACTCTCTTCTAGGAAAAACAAAGAATTTGGAACCCATTACCCTGCTTCAAGGGGAAAGACTCACAAATGACACCAGCGAAGTGGCCAACATGTTTAATTCTTTCTTTGGTGACCTCAATAAGTTCAAACCCACCACCCAAGACCCCTGTCTCTCAGCTCCCCCACCTGCCAATAACCATCCCTGCATTGACCCCAAAAACTGCCCTAAATTGTACTTCCGTGCCCTGAAGCCATCGGATACCATCCGTCTCATCAGAAGCAACAACCCTAAGCCCTGCATCGGTGATGATGGCATTGATTATAAAATTCTGAAGCTCTGTATTTTGCCACTGGCCAAACCTCTGACAAACATCCTCAACTGCTCCCTCTGTTCTAGCACCTTCTCTAGCATCTGGAAAACAGCTACGATCAAACCACTATACAGATCGGGGTCCAGGAGTGATGTAGGGAATTATCGCCCTATCTCGCTTCTGGCACCTCTTTCCAAGATCATTGAGAAGGTTGTTCACTCACAACTAACCTCTTTTCTTCAAGAACATAATCTGCTCACTGAAGCACAGCACGGAAACGGCTTTAGTCAGATTCACCAGTGATATTACTAAAGCAAGCGACAATGGTCAGTACTCAGGGTCGGGATTCGTTAATCTGACCAAAGCTTTCAATTTGATGGACCACAGCTTCCTCCTAGACTCTCTCTCCTGTCTACATATATCCCAGGATGTAGTTTGCTGGGTAGACAGCTACCTCTCAAATAGATCTCACAGGACAACCATAAAAGGGGCACTCTCAAACGTCTACCAAATTAATTGTGACGTCCCGCAGGGTTCTATTTTAGGCCCCCTGCTTTTCTGTCTCTTCATTAATAATCTCCCAAAAATCTGTCAAAACACCAAGATAGTTCTCTGTGCAGATGATACAGCTCTATACTGCAGTGATAAAAATCCCAACACCATGTTCTCTAACCTGCAAACTGACTTCTTAAGGCTCCACTCTTGGTTTCTTCACAGAAACCTAGTTCTTAACTCTAAAAATACTAAGTACACATTCTTTGCAGGCCCCAGAAAAAATGTAGAATTAAACCTCACCCTCTCTAATCTTCATGGGAACAGTATCGATGAAGTCGAAGATTTTAAATATCTGGGCTTGGTTTTTGACCCACACCTCACTTTCCAAGTACACATTACTAACCTTATCAAGAAAATAAACATGAGGTTAAGACTGCCATTCCTGATCAGAAAATTCCTTCTTCCAGCCTCGAGATCTCACCTTGCATGCTCCTTGCTCCTTCCCCTTCTTAAATATGGCTCCACAGTCTACTCCCTTCCCCTCGTCTGTTCTTTTCTCCAAACTGAAAACCTCTTACAACAACATTGCGCATTTCATCACTGGCCTCCCTTGGTCCACCCATCACTGTTCCCTGTACCTTCCCCTTTCTCGTGGCTACCCCTGGAAGGAAGGTTTCAACTTAAAACACTTCTTTTTCTACACAAGGTTAATCTTAACTTATTGCCACCAAGGTTTTGGACCTTTTTCCCGGATCTGCCCCCAAATGTGGCACCAGAGGGAGCACCAGATAAATTTTTGAGGTTCCTTTCCTTCATACCACAAACACGCACAAAACTCCATCTGCTATCAGGGTGTGAAACTTTAGCAGTTGTGAGGTTCCGTCCTCTCCCTAAAGGGCATACCTTACGTCACCTCCTTTTTCTCCATCCATACCCAGTCCCCCCCCCAGCTCTATGTTTACTGTCTCATCTTTATCTCTCCCTCCCACTTTCTACCTCCCTCATCCTCACCGATATTTATGACTGTCTTAATTTTTATTTAAATTTGTTGTAAATATGGTTATTTCTGCTCTTGTATTTTTCTTTGTGATACTCTGCAACCTGGATGACTGTGAAAACAGGCATGCTTGCTCACACTCTTTTCAGTACAAAAAATAACTTGATTGATTGATTGACTCCCCTGTGTATCTTATTTACCCCATGAGGTAGTTATAGGTCTCTGTCATATCCCCTACTCCCTTCTCTCTCTTCCAAGGTGTACATATGAAAATGTACAATGGGGCAGCCTTTCAGCACAGTGCTATTACAGCACTGATGATCTGGGTTCAGAAGTGAGCCCGAGCATTGGAGGGTCATGCAGGGGGAGAAAGATTGAGTATCTGAGGGATTGTTCTCCTCCTCTGAGGAGGGAGGGTTGCAGTGCCCAGTGTTAGCCTAGGCTCTAGAGACATCTGGGGACTAAGACAGCCAGGGATCACTGCACTGGGGAATGGAGGATCAGTGGCTGGTGACATCCTATGCATGGAGTGTGCATGGGGATGTCTGGAAAGCATTGCATGTCTGATACTCGGAGGGTAGTTGGAGGAAAAAGGAGATGCCGGGACAGAGCGGCAGGAGTGTAGCCAGAAATTTCCATTTTGTACACAATCTCCAACAGTTACACCCCCCCAATTAAAAAAATGTACACATCCCTTCCAAATGGCACCCCCTTCCAAACAAGTCAGATTGTTGTCAGATGATTCCTCTACTCTCTAAAGAGGTTATACATGTAATGGACCCTCAGTGGCCTACACTAACCCAACAGATTAGAATGATAATATTAACATAGTGGCTTATGGCTTGTGACAGGCACTCAACAAAACTGTACACAAATGTGTACAGTGAGTATGCTTGTCTACACCCTTGCAGAGCGGGATGGCAGACCTGACCCTTCACAGGCTCCATAGTGTCCCTGCCTTGGGGGCAAGCTGTGAATGAAGAGCCAGGATGGTATGGCAAGACACTCAATGAAAGGTGATGGAGCTGGAGGGTTCAGGGCTAGGTAGGGGCCTGTACCAGAGAACAAAAAATGATTATCCATGAAATATACAATCACCCAGCACAGTGAAATACAATGCATTGGTTGATATAAAAAATATACCACCATGAAGTCATGGCTGGTCCATGTCCTGGATTCCATGATGAAGGGGATGGTTGTGCACAGGCCAGTGCTATCTGGCCTAGGATTTAGGTGGTGAGGTGCAGTGGCACTTATGACTGGTTCCTATCAATGTAAATAATATAACCCCCTTGCCACTTTTGCCTCATGTAGGTGGCATTGTGTCAATGCACGTTGTGCAGCTACTCCATTGACACACCCCACCCTGACTGAGTGCATTCCATGTGCAACTGCCAGGATCAGATGGGGGTACATGCAAGTCCTCAGAGGGCATCATCATGCATGCTGCATAGGTCACTTAGCACCCCTCCATTATCTGGCAGATGCACTTAATGCTGCTTCCAGCCAATGCATAGAGGTGCATACGAAAACATGCGAGATTCTAGCACTCCGGGTCACCAGCGAAGACTCAGATACATGCTGTAGCCAGATAAGTCCTTTATTAAGTCACGAAGGCACACATGCAACAAGGCTATAGGCAGACATGTTCTCCAGTGCTTCAGCCAAAATCAACGGCCTTCATCATAGAAACATAGAAACAGAGAAGTTGATGGCAGATAAGGACTGCAAGGCCCATCCAGTCCGCCCATGTTTTCTAACATATGAATGTGTCCTCTCCCTGTTACCCCACACCATTTAAAGCACTTACTTAAAGCTACAGTAGCAATTAAGCACAACGTCAGTAGTAAAAAATCAGACCTCTAAACACAAATAAAGTTTATATTTAAGTTTAACAAAATCACAGTATTAGAATCACATTTCTAATAACAAAAATTTAATTTTGCTCTATTATTACTATAATAAGTTTGGGTGGGAAGGGGGGAGGAAAGTGTACATGGCGAGTTAGTGACCAACACTTGGCCCCTCAGTGTACCATGGTAAGGGCAGCGAGATGCTGCACAAATCTATATAATTCAGGTAAATGAGTCCAAAAGGTAATAATTATTAATTAATTTAGTTCTTTCACTATATGAATGTGCCATTCTTCCAGCAGATGTGGAGGGATTTAAACTAAGTACCAAATCAATGGGACAAAAAAACCTGTAAAATACAAAATACAGAGACATCAGGTGAGAATCACATATAACAGAGATCAAAGGCAAGTAGCAAAACAAAGAGACAGAACAGATAAACACAGATGGCCACTAATCGGTCACCGAGTAGAGTATGTGGACTGTAAGAAGGGATTTTTTTTAAATGTATGGTGAATAATCCACATCCTGATTTAGAGCTAGAGGTGGCACAGCATCCAAGGATACAATAAATCCTGTCTCCTTTTGTAACAGTCTATGTGCTCTATCACCACCTCTTTCCAATGGGCACATGTATTCCAGTGCTATAAAGTTGAGGCACGATGGATCACAGTTACAGCATTGGCCCAAGTGTATACCTAGGGCACGTTTTTCACTTGTTATTAAAGATAACCCTGACATGCTTCCGTGTACGGGTCTTAAGGGGTCGAACAGTTCTGCCTACATGATGTCTGAGGCAGGAACACTAGCCTATATAGACTGTGAATGTGGTAACACAGGAAATTAAATTTTTGATCACCACCCTCCTGTTATTGTGACATGCATGTGTCCCATTCTTTCACATATTTGCAGATGTTACAGTTTCCACATTTGTGGAAATCTGGTGGTTTGGGGGTAACCAGGTATGTGTTGGTGATGTCTTTGTGGGCTTAAAATGACTAGAGGTGGGTAAATCGCCTGGATTTTGTGCTTTTATGACAGTAACTCTGAGTTTGTCATCCACCTCATTCCTTAAAGTCTGGTCTGTATGTAAAACATGCTAGTGTTGGTGAATTACATTACCCACTTTACCAGCCAAGCCACTGTAATTAGTTGCGAATGTGACAGTGTTTTTATTCTCTGAGATTCTGGCTCTGGGGATCAAAAGTGTACCTCGATCCAAATTCTTGGCCTTTGCAAGAGCACTTTCTAACATGTCACTTCTGTATCCCATCTTTCAATCTATCAGTCATTTCCTGTGACTGAATAAACAAATCAGTTTCCTTTGAACAGTTTCTCCTGTCTCATATACTGACTGAAAGAAATGGATTCCTCTAATTTTGTAGGATGTACACTTGCTACATGCAGTATTGAGTTAGCAGTGCTTGGTTTTCTGTGCCTCACACTCTCTATTGCATGTCCTATTTTTGATTTTAATTCTACGTCCAAGAATGTAATTAATTCTTTTCCAATTTGATAAATGAATTTTAAGCCCTGATTTGTGTTATTTAAATATTCCATGAACGAATCCAACTGCATTTCAGTGCCACGCCATATGCATAAGATATCGTTAATAAAGTGGTACCAATGTACCTCCTTATTGGCAAAAGGATTGTTGTCGGTGTCATAGACGTACTGTTCTTCCCATTGGCCCATGGACTAATTGGCATATGACGGGGCCATGGAAGTACCTCATCGCTGTACCACATTTCTGCCTATAGAATATTTTGTTGAACACAAAGTAGTTGTGGTCCAGGACAAATTCAACAAGTGCTTGTAACAGAAAAGTGTTTGGTATGTTTAACCCCATTGTCGGTTTGGAGAAGTAGTTGTCTAATAGCCCCTAAACCTTCCCTATGTTGTATGGAGGTGTATAGGCTTGTGACATTAATGGTAATCCACATAAAATTACCCTCCCAAATTGTATTTTTCAGTTTTTGTAATAAGTGCATTGTATCTCTATTAAAAGATGGTTATGCAACAACAAATTGTTTAAAAAAATAATCAAAAAATCTGCCCAAATTATAAGTCTGGGAGTCGATACCTGAAACTAGTGGTCTTAAAGGGGGATTTATGGAGTCTTTATGGATTTTGGGAAGACCTTAAAAAGTGGAGCTGACGGGATAGTCAGGCTTTAGAAATGCAGTTTTGTCTCCATTGGTCCATCCTGTTGTGTCTGCTTTATCAACGAATGTTTTGCCCAGGTTTGAATATTGGGCCACTGGTGTTTACTTCTAATAAAAAGACAACTGACGTTTGTTGTATTTTGATGTGTTAGTAATTACTTTCTACTTTTATAATACAATACTTGTTTGTGCTATAAAAAAAAAGTGGTGTTTCACCGTTGCTGTTCACACTGCTAGTAAAAAAGAAGTCAATATAATTTTAGTCTGACAAGACCTCCCTGCCATGAACCCATGCTGTTTATTATCCTGGCAGCTGTTTTTCTCCAGGTAGTTCACGAGGTCCTCTTGGACTAGTCTCTCCATCAGTTTACCCACAACAGAGGTAAGACTGGTAGGTCTGTAATTGCCCAGCTGCTCGTTCTCCTCATCCCTTATATAGCATAACTATGTTCGCTACCCTCTAGTTTTTTGGAACCACCCGTCTGAACAGAGGTGTTGAATTGCCCTACCAGGGGTACAGCTCATTCTGATTTCAGTTCCCTGAGCCCCATTGGGTGCATCCTGTTTGGGCCCAGGACCTTCTGTATCTTCAGGGCTGCTTGCCCTTTCATCACCCTTTCACTAGTAAATATCTACTGTCTCATTTCCAGGACTTCCCTTTCAGCAGCCTTTATGCTGCTGTCTGGCAAATGCCTGATGTCCTCCCTCGTGACTACTGAGCAGAAGTAGTCATTCAGAATGGCTGCTTTCTGCTCATCCTCCTCTAATATCCTGCCTCCCTCCCTCTGTTTGCCTAACAATTAACATACCATCTTTATTTTTTTCCCATATATACCTGAAAACACTGTTTTCCCCACCCTCGACCCCCTCCACAATACATAGGTCAGTGTATGCATTTGCATCACTGACTGTCCTCTTGGCCCCCCTAGTACTTACTTGGCAATCCCCCATTCTTGATCCCCTGCTTCTCCTTTACCTGATGAAGGCCTTCATTTTGGCCTTCTCTCCTTCCCTGTCCTTTTCAGGGAACCTTATTGGTCTCTTGTACATGTTCCTCTTGGTAACTGTTTTCATGCTTGTCTTTGTTGTCTTGAGACTGGCTGCTTTTATTACTCAACACCACACTAAAATACACCTCTCCTTCAGGCAGTTTTCTTGAGGCTTGTCTAGTCTCCATCTAGGTATGTAGTAGTAAAACATTTTTATTTATACAGGCTTAATTTGAGCAACAAATGCACCATTAGGGCTATAAATACCCTGTTTGCAAGATATTCCTGTAAATGTAGGCATGGATAGAGGACAGCAAAAATCCAAAAGCAAAAATATACACATCACCTTGAGACTTAGAATAATAATTATGTTTGTGTAATTTTATTCGGAGACACCTCTCCATCTATGGCTACCTCAGAAATCGTGCAACGTTTCGCTGATGGGAATCGCCTTTTTTCAAGGGCAGTAGTTCCAGATATAAACACATATACATATTGTTCAATTCATTACAAATTATCATAAATTTGTATGCAAAACATGATGCACTATACATATTTAAGCAACATATCAAATACGGTATTTATCATTTTTTTAACCCAACTCTATTAAATAATTTGAGACTGCCACTAGCATCGTGTGCCTTGCTCTCCACAAGCGCATGCTACTATGTTGCAAACCAGCATGTGGTGCACATGTGCTAGCCTGCTCCAGAACACTGGCGGCACATTGCCACATCTGACTCAAAAGGTCTCAAGTGGGGGACAGCCTGCTGACCAACCAATAATGATCTGTAGCAAAGCTGTACAAGCTCGTGTCTGCCATGAACTTGTGGCAGAACCTCCCAGTGCCTCCAAAGTGTGCATTAGCAATATACATATATAGAGTGATACCAACATCACAAACTTAAAACATTCAATGACTTTTGGGAAGCTGTGATATTATGGCTGTTTCAATTCTTTGGATTGTACAGTTTTTAAAGTTTAATAGTAAAAGCGCTTTAGTATGTGTTGAATTGTGCTTGTAACAAATAAAGTCTATTATTATTAGTATAATCTCAGTAGATACTTAACAATATGATAAATATTTCAATGGACAAGTGGGGAGTTACAGAAAGTCACTGCATAAGGATTTGGTTGTGTATAGTTAAATTTTTTTTTTTAGTCTTTGGTAACCAGGTATGGTCCACTAGGCACAAGTGCCTGTTTTCAGGAGTGAGCTAGAAGCACCAGAGAGGTTAAGTGACTTGCTCAGAGTCGCACAGTATGCAAGTGGAGGCTGTGGGAATCAAACCCCCGGTCTGCTGGATGTATCAAGCTCATTCACAGCTTTTTACTCTAACCTCTAGGCTATACTGCCAGCTGGATACAGCAGGATACCGAATAACACAAGGTTATGTGAAATTTCCAAACTAAAATTCAGATACGGCCAATCTTTAAAAACAAATATTGCTTTTAAAATCAACATGTGCAACATATTACCCAACATTTCAAAGCCATTGAATGGTTCACAATGCTAAGGGACTGTGCAGTAACACTAGATGCTTTTACACACAGGTTTTTTAAAATGAAATAAGCATTACCTGTGTGGCGCCATTGTACTCTGCTGCGTTCAGGTTTCCTTTTACACTCTGCGAGTATTCCGGCAAATCCCGCCTCCATTTGTTTCAGCTCCCCCAGAGTTTGCTGCTCTAATGGCAGTTTCTGCAGTGCTACTGGAATGGCTGTTTTACACAGCCAGATGAAACGAAGCATGTTGGTGCAAACCGCGAAAAGCACCTATTGCGGTTTGGATGAATGTTCACCAAGGGAACGAAACAAATGCACTTTACACCCAAGGGATGTAACGGAATACTGTTTCTGTAACAGTTATTCTGTTACATAAACCTGTGTGTAAAAGCACTTACTGGTGCAGCAGATACAGTAGCTAGCCTTTGTTAGGTAAAAGAGGGGACTCAATAAGTAAATTAATTTAGTCTATTTATTTTAAATTTTGTAAGAGGCAATACCTTGGACAAAACATACTATATAACTATGGGAACTAGCAACCATTCAATAAAGTGCTTGCTCTCACTCCATTTCTGTGCATTTAGTTAGCTGTGAATTAAAATAGAAAGCCTTGACATTTACTAGTATAGAGAAAGGGTTTAACAAACATAATTCTGAAAGTAACATACTAAAATGTCTCAATGTTTTAAATTTTAATGAGGAGATACCTCTGAATAATTCCATAGAAACAGACCTCAGGGCTAGCCAGCTATGGACACATGAGTTCTCTTCCTCCATTTTCACAAAGTAGCAAAATCTAAGTGGAAATTTCCAAATATAGTCCTATATCAATACGGAGCTTCACAAGGTTATTAGCACAAGTTTTCAACACTGAGGTGAATTCTCTCAGTTAAAACACCTTACCTACTCAGTGTGGAGCTGATAAGCAGGGGAGAAGTTTGCAGCTCTTTCAAAAGCATGGCGTCAATTGGACAGGACACTTTGGGGGCTGCTTGTATTCACTTCCTCCTTTTAAAGAGCTGGTTACCACATGACAGCGTGAGATGACATCATGATAGGACATCAAGATGTTCTCACTGAGCTTGAAAACATTAACCCTTTCTGTAGCAACTCTTTTTGCTCTGATGTGAGTGAATAGTGCATACTTTCACAAAGAAGTCTCTGAACATTGCTGAAGCAACTGAAGAGAGTTAAAGAATGAGTTTCCTATTGAATTGTACCAGAATGTTGTTAATATAATATTACTATGTTAAATCCCCTTACTAGAGCATCACTCTGCAATTCAGGTTAAAGGAGGTCATTAAAGTCAAAATCAAAGGTTGCTAAAGATTTTTATAAAGGCAAATACAAAACTCGAGGGGGGGGGAGGAATATGTCAAAAACCAGAGGATACCAAGGAGATTGTGTATCCTTGCTGAGCCCAATATCGGATCGCACTGTAACAAACTAACTGAATGATGGGATGCAACATGGAGCAAA
The DNA here is from genome assembly GCA_016271365.2 of Neoceratodus forsteri. Classification (NCBI taxonomy): domain Eukaryota; kingdom Metazoa; phylum Chordata; order Ceratodontiformes; family Ceratodontidae; genus Neoceratodus; species Neoceratodus forsteri. The sequence continues at coordinate 208,152,340 of JADMNL010000023.1, read as the reverse complement.
AGCTCCATTGATGTCATGCTTGCCATAATGGAACCAAATGCCGAGGAACATGAAAGACTGAACCTTAAGATACGAGCCATTACGGAAACATTAAGCTCAGTATTAAAACAACAGGAATTGTTTTCCAGTTTAGGCAGCATTAAGAAGGACCTTGAGAGATTTGAGGAACACCTGAAAGCAAGAACAATGAAAAAATATAGAAGAGACAAAATTATCAAGATCAAAAAAATGTATAGCTGAAGCAATGCAAAAGTTAGAAGAGGTAAACCAAAATTAACAAGGATCTATCAGAAAGTGGCACTAGCTTGGAAAGATAGCAACAGTAGTGGGGCAATAAGCAGAGGTGAACCTTTTTTAGGTTAGGGGAGAAAGACCTTCCCACATCCTTATGGGGCAAACAGAGACAGCAAGCTCAAGCAATGAGTTTAGACAGTGCAGGAGAAGGCACCAACCCAAGAAAGGTCAAGGACAAAAAAGGAGAAGAAAGAGAAAAGGGAGAGGACAAGCAGGATACTGGAGGGAGAGATCAAAGAGGGACAGTGACCAGGAGCTGGGTAATAATAAAATATCAACCTTTCAAACAGGGATTTAACTGTTGAAGAACAAAAGGTGTTATCAAAAGGATTTTCCTTTGCCCCAAGTGACATGTCAAAATGAATATCAAGTTAAACCTGATATTCAAAGATTTTACCAGAAGGCGTAGACTCCAGTCTTGTTATACAGATTCAGACCAAAACACTAGAGAAACAGGACATAAAGTAAAAACAGAAATTACAGGTTAAATCAATTATTGATGCTGCCAACTGAGATAGACAGTCCCTTATCACAATTGTTAGTATGAAACAGGAAGCAAGTAGGAAACTCATTTTCACTACTAATTGCTCTCGAATATGTAATAAATTAAAGAACATTATCAGATTAAATTAGAAAATCTTACCGTCATCAGAAAAGGGTGTTAGGGTGTTTTGTAACCATCTAGTGGCAGCTAAAAGAGCAACTACATTGCAGAGTTCGCTGATGCATTGAGATGTGATGCCCCCTAAGCAGCCAACTGCTGTTTGCTTTTCTTCAACCCATTACCTTTAGACAATTTTCCATGTGAAAATTGCATGCATTGTTCTAACAGAGGCAAACTAACTAAGCTTAATAACACATTCGGGAATGAAAAGATCAGACTAAAGGCACTTTTAAGGTGCTTTTACACACAGGTTTATGTAATGGAATAACTGTTACGGAAACAGTATTCTGTTACATCCCTTGTGTGTAAAGTGATTCTGTTTCGTTCCCTAGGTGAACATTCATCCAAACCGCAATCTCTGCTTTTCACGGTTTGCACCATTGTATTCCATTTCGTCGGGCTGTGTGAAACAGCCATTTGATCGGAAGGCAGAAAACAACATTATAGAGCAGCAAACTCTGGGGGAGCTGAAACAAATGGAGGTGGGGGTTGCCGGAATACTCGCAGTGTGTAGAAAGGAGCACACACCACATGTATCACTGCGAATGTAGTTTACATTCTCAAGTGTCCATGGGATCTATCTTTTATGTTATTATTACTAGGAAAACCTTTGAGCACAGGTGTTCTTTTACCAAGATTCTGCATCAGGAAGTTTTACAATAGTGACAGTACAGGCAAGTTTACTGGAAAACATGACAAATGAGACAATACAATGAATAACAGTGAAGCGCTGCTTGCATGGAATCAATATCAGTGGTCAACAAGGAGTGCAATAACACTAGGGGTTATTAATATATGCAATATCTTATATTGGCAAAACTTCAAGAGAATTGAAAAAATATCTCTGGGAGAGCGAGCCAAGCGCATAGAGTATGAACACCTGAAAACCAAGCTGCCACCTCATGGCTAAATAAACACTATTATATGCCTCTAATTTTAAAAAGTTCTGTGTGGGTTTGTTTTTATTAAATAGTTAAACTACTGGTCTAACGATTTAACTATACATTTTTAGAGGCACAACCTTACTTTAGTGTTTTCCCACAGTTTAAAGATAGTGTCAGTCTATTTCAAAGCATGCCGCTGCCAAACAGTAGACTTGCTATGGAAACACCTCACAAGCAAGCTACGATGGTAAACTTCCCAGGTATTGATGTTGCCACTAAATCAGATATTCAAGAACTGAAAGACATGGTGGCTGGCTAACATTAATATAAATATGTTAGACATGAAGGATGGCTTGGGTCAATTAAAAAAAGTAAATGAACAAATCATTATAAGAACTGCTGAAGCAGAGGAAAAAGTAGCTTTTCTTGAAAACACTGTGAGTCAACGAAATGATCAAATTAACTACTTAATGGGCAAAATTGATGATATTGAAAATGGAGGGAGAAGGAACAATATCAGAATAGTGGGTGTTCCAGAGGATTTAGAAGGCAACAGTATGGTGGAGTTTCTTACGCATTGTATTACAGATATTCTAAATTATCACTGGACTTGGCCCACTGAAATTGAGAGGGCACATCGTTCATTAACATTGAAGCCACAGCCTGGAGGCAGACCCAGACCTATTATTGCAAATTTTCTGAGATATTCTGTTAAAGAGGAAGTGTTAAGGATTGCTAGGGACCATAAAGTATTACATTGGAGGGGAAATAGAGTTTACTTCTTTCAGGACTTTTCAGGGGAAGTTGTAGACAAGCGGAGAGCATTTCATGAGGTAAAATCACATTTACAGAAACTAAATGTTCAGTATCATTTTAAATATCCTGCCATTTTAACAGTTTTGGCACTGGGTGACATGGGTGTAGCCAGTCATACTCCAAGTACTCCATGGTGTGCAATTTTATTTAAGGGGGTTAGCAAATAGGCTCTGAACTGCTTCCTTTTTCCATGAAAACTAACAAAGAAAATACTGAACCTTTCTGTAATTTAATTCATAGGAGTCAAAACTAGAAGGACTGGTCACTAATACTGTCTTTGCATCCCAAGGACAATGCAACTTTATAGGCTCTGGACTGGAATGTGGGTGTTTTTGGGAGCAGTGCATGGCATTTGTATTTACCCATGCATGGCAACAACCATTGTCATGAGATACAAAAGTTGTATTTATTATGCCAAATGAGGCAACAAACACGGTCCTGGTGTACATTTGTATATTGTCTGGCTACCCCCCTGCTGGGTGAGTGTCCACAATACTACGAAAATCCCGAACAGGTTTGGGAAGTTATTAACTTAATTTCAAGTAGGGCTCCAACATCAACCATCAGTTTATCCTCAAGCCACACTCAGTCTTCCACACCCCTCCATGCTACTTTGCTTACCTGTCAATCTGGTGTGTCTATGGATCTGTCTTGTACGCATGATCAGCCAAGCACTAGCACAGTTCAAGTGCCCCTGAGTGATGTCCAGGAATCTGATCAAGTGAAAATATGTACTCCAGTGCCTTACTCCACTGTGGTGAGGAATAAAACCCCTAGTACCCCCAAAACTGCATTACTATCCTCCTCAATTAACAGAAAAGCTAGGACAGAGGCAAAACAGTTTTTTACTCAATGACAAATGCAGACCGGGTTCACTCCAAAGAAGTGGAATAAGTTTAGTACCTCATCAGTCAATAATTATCTTGTCCCTCAGACGAAGTCTCCAAATAAACTGGGTAAAAAGCCTCAGTGGAAACATCTCTCATGAAAGATGCATGAACTAGGAAGTGAGCTCAGAGGTCAGATGTCAGAATTTTCCTCCCAGCATTCAAGGGTTGATTTTCAGTGAAATCTGTGATACAGATCACACATCTAAATAACGTCATTACAGAACCTTTGCTTAATCTATGATATGCTTTAGTTTTAAAGTTTTTGTTTCTTTTCCTAATAGTGTCTATTTTTTGTTTGTCTTTTTGTTCAATGACACTTTCCGATGTATGAAGCACAAAGAATCCTTGAATCTCAGGCTGCTCCACATAAGTGAGCAGAGTCCTTGTAAACTCAAAATTGGCCCTTTGTCATGGTTGTCAAGCGATGTATGATTTAGAAACCCAGTTCAGCCTTCTAAAGCCAAAATGCAGATTCGGTGGTTTTAAGATAGCTATATTTTTGTTCTTACAAAGTGGTTAAATACTTTGGTATGTTCTGAGGTATTTTAAAGGGGATATATAAGTTTTTTTGGAGGGGGTTTGGTATTCAGCTGATTTGGCACTGTTTTACTCATTTGTTTTTCTTTTCTCTCCCATACATGGACTCAAGTAAGAAACATGTGGTCTTGGGATATGGCTTACTAGTATGCTTGTATGTTTACTTTCTAGGCTGGCCACAGTATCCTCATCTTATGCAGTATGCAGGCTTTACAAAATTTGACACAATAATATAGGCAGGTTAACCGTGACCTTTATTGTTGCAGGGAGCTGTAGCATTATAAGGGAAACAGGCCTATTATTAATATACCTACAGCTGTGTCCAGGTACACCATCAAGGCCATGAGGAGTCATGACACTTTTTGGGCTGGCTGAAGAAAAGTTTGGGTGAATAATATATTTAATAAAGGATTGAAATGATATACTAAATGTTTATTTGAACACATTGTTTTTGTTGCAGGGAGCTGCAATAAAATATGAGACTCTATTTTTTTTTCAGTTTTTGTTGACCGGGTAAGTGCACTAGACAAATCTTGCCTATTTTCAGGCACAACCTGGGAATATAGATGAATGCCAACTGACCTTGAACCAGATTAAGTTGTTGGTGGTATTTTTAGTAAATGAGAGAAATTTGGCCAGGACACCAGGGAAATTCCCCTACTCTTTTCGATAAATGCCATGGGATCTTTAACGTCCATCTGAACTACCACCAATCCAGGCAAATGGGACCTCGGTTTAACGTCTCATCCGAAAGACAGCACCTCAGAAATGCAGCACCCCTCTCATGCTGCACTACAGAGTCAGTACTGGGATATTAACCCAAGTGCCAGATATGGGAACTGAACCCACAGCCCTCTGATCTCTCGGCCTCAGAGGCAAGTGTACTACCTACTGAGCCACTAATTAAACATGGTCTATGATTTAGCTTTGCTGCACCTATAGATATGCCAGATAGATGCATTTGGTTGTTTGTGTTGAATGTGATACTTCAGTTGTTAATTGCTAATATTTAATGCCACATGTCTCATAAGGAGGTTATTATTTTTTTTTTTATACCAGTGCCGTGGTTATGGGGTGCTGTCCCTGCCGAATAGCACAGGGAGCCTTTAATAGTAGATATTGTTTCTTCCAAATAAGACTATCACCCTTTATTATGCCATCAAACACACATCAGATAAAGGTATTGTGTTCTCATGATGCCTAACATCTTAAGAAATGATGACGATAGTTGAATCTGTTTCCTTGTGAATATATTGAGAATATTGAGGTGGGGCGGATTCTTAGGGAGTCCATTGCTAGAGAGAGAGAGAGAGAAAAAAAAAGGAGGAGTTCATAGAAGTGATTTTTGCTTCTTGGTCTCCATTTGTGGTTGAAATACAAATACTTTATTTTATTTAAAGTTTAATAACTATAGGCTGCATTTTAACTGTCCAATATATCTGTCCTATAAGCTTTTGGTGAGTGTTTCTAAAATATTTCTTTACATTACTATAACTGTTGTTTTTTTTCTTTTAAAGGTCACCATTTGTTAGTTTGCTAACTCAGTAGCTTGTACAAGTTAGATTTTGAGTGGTGTTAATATAGTTAGCTTTATAAAGTTTTAAAAGGAATTATTTAACAATTAATACCAGAAAGAAAATGTTTAAAATAGTTTCATGGAATACTATGGATTGTCATAATCCTATTAAGTGGACAAAGGTTTTATCTTTTCTGAAATCACTACGAACATACATAGCATTCATTCAAGAAACACACCTTATGGGGGAGGAACTTTTAAAATAAAAAAAAAATGGGTGGGTTCAGTAATAGGTAGTTCATACAATTCTAAAAGCAGATGAGTTTGTATTCTATTTAATAAGAATCTGAATCTAGTCATTAAATCTAAAATAGAAGATCCAGAGGGTAGATGTCTTATTGTTAGTGTTCAAATTGATGGGGTTGACATTACTCTGACCAACCTATATGCTCCTAATTTTAAACAATTTGAATTCTTCGCTGCTGTGGCAGATAGACTTGGGCTATTTGATTCTAAATCTCTGATTCTGGCAGGTGACATGAACACTACATTAGATAATTTTCTAGACAGAGGCTCTCAAACAACTGCAGAACAAATAGTTTCATCCAGAGCCTTCAATAAATTCTGTAAAGAACTAGGCTTGGTGGATTCATGGAGAGTGACACACCCCAGAGATAAAGATTTCACTTTTAAGTCATGTAGACGTAACTCTTATTGTAGGTCGGATTATATACTAATTGCTAAATAGTTATTGGGAGGTCTAGCTAGCAGTAATATAGGAAATATGGTCATCTCTGATCATGCCCCAGTATTAATTGGTATTCAGCTGGATGATATATCAGAACCAAAAGGGCTTTGGAGATTTAATAGTAGCCTTTTGAAGGACAATAATTTTCTCAAAATGCTAAATACTGAAATCAAACAATTCCTCACAGAAAATGATAGTTGTGAAGTGTCTAATGGCATATTATAGGATGCTCTAAAGGCCTATATGAGAGGCAGGATAATCTCCTTTGCTAGCCACAAAAAGAAAATGCAAATTGAGGAGCTATTACATTTGGAGAAAAATCTTAAGTTAAAAGAATCACAATATATACTATCAGGATGCTCTGACGCTAAACTACTCTCAGAGATACTAGGATTAAAATATGAGGTCAACACTATATATAATCGCAAAGCTGAATTTTCACTTTTTAGACTATAACAAAAGTACTGGGAGTCTGATGAAGCACAAGAAAAGTTACTAGCACATAGGCTTCGGAAAGCTACAGAATCGACAAAAATTGTCCCAATCAGAGTTCAAAATAATTCCTTTGCACACTCGACAAAGCAAATTGCTAAGTGCTTCAAAACATTTTATTCAAATTTATATAAATCAGAAATCTCATTTGAGGAAGAGCTACTAGACTCCTTTATTAGTAATATTAAACTACCTGCTATTTCAGAGAAAGATAAATGAGCACTTAACAACCCCTTCACAAAAGAAGAAATAGTTAAAGCTGCTGTGGCCACTCCTACAGGTAAGGCGCCAGGCCCAGATGGCTTTCAGGTGAATTTTACCAAGCAGTAATTCAAGACATTGCCCCTCTGCTGAACAGAGTTTTCACGGAATCCTTGAAGTCAGGGATTTTACCTGCTTCTATGAGAGAGGCAGCTATAACCGTAATACCAAAGAAAAATAAAGATCACACTAGTTGTGACAATTACAGACCCATATCTTTAATTAATGTAGCCTGCAAACTATTGACTAAAATGATTGCTAACAGACTCAATAATCTTATTCCCCAACTAATTCATCGGGATCAAGTGGGGTTTGTAAAAGGTCGCAACAGTGCGGATTTGAGAAAGAAGGCCTTACACATTTTCTATAACACAAGAAATTTAGACAATAAACCTTTTCTTCTTTCTCTTGATGCAAATAAAGCCTTCGATAGGTTTGAATGGGGATACCTTCAAAGTGTTCTACCTAAGTATAACTTAGGGGAACAATTTTGTGGATGGGTGAAAGTTCTATATCATCATATATCGGCTAAGGTTAAAGTTAATGGGGTGTTGTCGGGCAATTTTAATATTCCTAGGGGGACTAAACAGGGGTGCCCCCTCTCTCCTCTACTGTTTATTTTGGCTTTAGAACCATTATTAATTAAAATCAGGTCTACAATGGATATTAAAGGAATGGGTTTGGGGAAACATAGCAAGCTTTTGCTTATGCAGATGATTTATTACTTACACTTTCAAACCCAAGGTCATCGCTAAAACCTCTTCTAGAACTGATACACTCCTTCTCCCAGTTTTCAGGCTTCAAAATTAACTTTGACAAATCAGAAATACTCCCAATCTATAAGATGGTATGCCCCTCAGACTTCAACGAGTTTAGTTAAAGTCTTCACTTCCACAAGTTCTTAGGATTGGATTTCCGTGGAGATTTTAATATGTTTAGCAGTCTTAATTTCAATAGTTTATTGGACTCACTGAAATTATATTTACAGAGATGGAGTCTGATGCTTATATGTATATCCTTCTGGGATAAAATACAGGCTATTAATATGATCTTAGTACCTAAGATCTATTATCTTTTGCATCATATGCCAATTCAGTTACCAGAGAAATATGTCAAACTTCTGGATTCGGCTTTATTAAAATACCTGTGGAATAATAAGCCAGCCAGGATATCTAAACTTAAGCTTCAACAACCCAGAATAAATGGAGGGTTTAAATCCAGACCTTAGAGTTAGACACACTACGCTTCTGGTCTCTCAAGCCATTAAGTCACTCTGGTTACAGGATATGAATTTAATACCTGGGTGGATAGATATAGAAAAACACCTGTTGAATGGAGCCAATCCTAGAATTATTTTAATCACAGAAATGCCAAAAGAAGTAAAAACTCACCCCATTTTAAGAGCCACATCAAATGCATGGTTTAGGATTGCCAAACTGTTAGATTGGAATCCAGTCCTTTCCCCCCCATTGTCCAATTTGGCTTAATGAACTGTTTCAATGGGAAGGGAAAACCTTAAATTGGCATATTTGGAAGGCAAAGGGAATCAGATATTTTTTTTTTTGTATACTCTTTTTACCTCCCCTCACACTCTGGTGTCCACCCCTCCTTTGGGCCACCTATTGCTTCCATGCCTCGGCTGTCCTCTTCTAGAGCTCCTCCCACACACACATCACAGCTGACCCCCGATTTTGTCCTGACGTATCCCATCGCTGGGCGGGTCCCCCTCCTCCAAGGGGGAAGGCACCAGGTGGCAGGGAACCCCAGCACACTATTTTTCTACAGTCCAGAGGTGCTGCTGTGGTGAAGGATGCTCCCGGAGGTTCCGAGGGACATGGAGCATGGAGGCCATCATCCGGTGGCGCCGAAGCTGTTTTCCAACTTTCTGGTTGTCCCACCTGCGCTGCTGCATGCAGTACCCCTGGTCTCCACCAGGGGCCACTACTAGAGTGGGGCTTCCCACCCACCCTCCCTACCTAGGGAGAGGAGAGCTGTCCTCTCCCCCAGCCAGCCCCCGATGACCCAAGTCCGCTTTCGAACCCGGGTCCCCGGCATGGTTTGAGGTGTGGCATCCAGTGCCTCAACCCTCTGTGCCACCGGGCCAGCCTGAATCAGATATTTAAATGACCTACTAGACCAAAGTACAGCATCATTGATGTCTTTTGTTGATTTGGCTAAGAAATTTAAGTTGCCCAGAACAGAGTTTTATAAGTATTTACAGCTGAGGCAAATTTTAGAAGAAAAAGTGAACAATTCAACCACAGTTTACCCCAATCACTTCATGGATAAGACTTTTTCCACTAATAAAGGCTGTAGAACTATTTACAACATGATGGTAGATGCTAGGGTTAATCCAATTCAAACACTTATTCTGAAATGGGAAACAGAGTTAGGCTCTACCATATCACATAAAGAATGGGATTATAGCTGGATAAACATTCTTAAGGCATGTAAGGAAGCAAAAGGTAGGCTTACACACTTCTATTTATTTTATTTAGTTTTTGTTGACCGGGTAAGTGCACTAGACAAATTCTGCCTATTTTCAGGCATGACCCAGGGGAAGGGGATACAGATGAATGCCAACTGACCTTGAACCAGATTAAGCTGTTGGTGGTATTGTTAGTGAGTGAGGGAAATTTGACCAGGACACCGGGGAATTTCCCCTACTCTTTTCAATAAGTGCCATGGGATCTTTAACATCCACCTGAACTACCACCAATCCAGGCAGATGGGACCTCGGTTTAACATCTCATCCGAAAGATGGCACCTCAGAAGTGCGCAGCACCCCTCTCATGCTGCACTACAGTGTCAGTATTGGGATATTGACCCAAGTGCCAGATGTGGGAACTGAGCCCACAGCCCTCTGATCTCCCGGCCTCAGAGGCGAGTGTGCTACCTACTGAGCCACTGACACTGACTAACTATAAAATACTACATAGATGGCATCACACACCAGAAAATTGTTTAAAATGGGCATCTCTAATACTAATAAATGTTGGACAGGCTGCAATGATATTGCAATGATATTGGTACTATCTCTCATATTATCCAGTCGTGTCCATTAATCCACAAATTTTGGGATGAGGTTATTGGTGCATGTGAAACAATTTTGGGAAACTATTGTCTCCTCAGGGAAATTAATAATTCTGGGCATTACTTCAGACTTAAATCAGTGGTCACAATTCAGTATGTTATGGTTACTTATAGCTCTTATCTCTGCTAAAAATATAATACTTAGAAGATGGAAACAAACTTCTCCTTCTTTTTCTGGATGGTTAGATGATATGTCTACCAGGGCAAGTTATGAAAGACTAGCTTTTGTTTGCTGTGATCATATAGAAACCTTTTTAGACATTTGGAATCCTTTTCTACAATCAATATTCTGTAAAAGAGATAGAAAATGACTATTATAGTGTTATATTTTTTTATAGAACTTGCTTTGATGTCTTGTCTAGTGAAAATGTTCATGTAGTCTGATAATTTAAGTTATATAATCTTATTCTTTATTTTATTTATTTTCTATTTATTCTGTTATTTAAAGATTATATAAACAAACATTTCTGTATTGTAAGTATTTTATGAACTCTTAATAAAATTTCAATTATAAAAAAAGATCTCTAAACACAAGTCTGACATTCAGAGACGTGATGAAAAGTCAGTGGCTGCAAGACATTTTCAAACATTGAAACACTAATTTGTGTAACTGAAGTTTTTGGGGATTAAGAAAGTGAGCACACCATTAAGAAGGGGTGACACTGATTGCTTTCTATTACAGAGAGGAGTGTTTTGGATAGAGAGTTTTGGTACTCTTGATCCAAGAGTTGGCCTGAATGAAACTATTGATTGACATACTTTTATGCAGCCACATTAGAACACAGAGGTTAGAATATGACTACAGTCCATTTTGCAGGATTACTACTTAGTTAGCTTATATAAGATACTTTTTTTTGTACCCAGCACCCCTAGTCCCTGAAGGGAGCTCAGCCCCCTCCCACTCACACCCTCCCAATGCCCAGGCTTACTCCCCTGGGTGGAGTCACTGGGTGGGCGCCCCCTCCCCATGGTCCACAGTAATGTGCCCTGGCTTATCCCCCTAGGGTGGGGCCATGGGAGTGGGACCCCACCCGGTGGACACTACTGGCAGCAGCAGGGGTGGCAGCAGAGCAGGGCTTCATGCTCAGGGCTGGGATTTTGTGTGCAGCTGTACTTGGGGGTAGGAATGTGCAATGATGACTCGAGTCCTCCCCGCCCCCACAGGTTACAACATTGGCACAATGGATCCCCCCAGCCTCTGCCAGAGGACAGTGACATGCTGGACACACAACTTCCCTCCCCCCAGAGAAGAAGAGCAGTCCCTAGGATGCTCAATCCTTCTCCCCCCAGCTGGCCCTCCGATGTCCCTAGTCTATTTCTGAACCTGGGTCATCGGCGTCACAGATGGATGCACTGCCTCTGCACTGGCAGACTGGCATATAAGATACTCTTCTGTCTCATTTTCCATTTTTTTTGCTCCTTCCTCCTCTTTCTCCCCCCCCTTCCAACCCCCCAAAATAGATGATATCCCCAAACAGGAGATGATTCCCAGAGTAACATTTGGCAGTATATGCCTATATGTATTTTGTTTTTATTAGCAATGATTGCACTGGTTACTGTCTTTATTTGTTATTTTTTATGTTGCTGTACACTATATATAACATATGTTTTTGGGACAAGTGCAAAATCACAAATAGGTGCATCCTTTTGCTGAAGCTAGGTGCATTATGCATTTTTAACAGGCAGAGTTTGGGATGCGCACACACATACACGTACACACACACACACACACACACACACACACACACACACATTGTATTTGTCTTTTTTTAAAAACATGTTTTCCTTAGCAACCTTGTATTTTGACATTTATGACCCCCTTTAACCTATACTGTAGAGTGACACTCTAGTAAAGGGATTTAATATAGTAATATTCTATTGTACAGCAAAATGTTTAATCCGCTGTCATGGGTTATACAGATTTCCCATGTGTGTTGCACATTCTTTGTAACCACTCCTGTTTTTGTATTTCATGTCCAGTGTTATTATTGCTGTAGTTCTCCACTCCCCCACCCCCAGGACGCATCTGGAATCGAGCGGTACTCCGCTCAGTATGCCTTCGTGGTGAAACTTTTATATAAATAAATAACTAAAATATAGTGTATAATACAGCATTGCTCTGTATAGAATTCTATCCCTTTCAAAATGCTGCTGTACCACAGTTCAAAGGTCATGGAATGTGATTGTACCCTTCTGTGGTATAACAGCATTCTGAAACTTGTAAAGACTGCAAAATTCAGTTTCATTCTAAAGCGAAAGAACTGCTTTGTGCACATTTCACAATACTATGTACTTTAAAATACCGCAGCATGAGCAACTTTATATACAGCCAGTGTGTTCTGCCACTTTGGGTTCTGATTCCCACGGACCTCTTGAGCTTCGCTATCGAAGTCCGAGGGAATCAGAACCCCTTTGGGCAGAACACACTGGTTGTGCATAGTTGCCCATCCAGTATTCTCTATATTATATCTAACAACAGTAGGAAACTCATTCATTTAACTCTATTCTGTACTTCCATTATGGTCAAAGACTTTGTTGTGAAAGTATGAACCATTCACTCACATCAGAATAGAAGGAATCAGTACAGAAAGGGTTAATGTTTCCAAACCTAGTGAGAAGTGCTTGACTTCCTACCTTGACATCATTTCACACTCAAGTGGCAGCAAATGAATACACATGGCCCCCACTGTGTCCTGTCTGAAAGGCGGCATGCTTTTGAAAGAGCTGTACACTTATCCCCTGCTTATCAGTTCCACATTGAGCACATAAGCACAGGACTAGAGGGCATGGGATGAAGTTGGAGGGAGGACGATTCAGAGGAAACATGAGAAAGAATTTCTTCACAGAACGGGTGGTGGACAAGTGGAACACCCTGCCAGAGGAAGTGGTGGGGGCTGAAACAATCACGGGATTTAAGAATGCATGGGATAGACATAAAGGAATTCTAGTGGTCAGGGGTAAGGGGCAACAGACTTCTAGGAAAACAAACTGAACTTACAAGCTCAAATGGGTAGACTGGGTGGGCCATAGGCCCTTATCTGCCGACACTGTCTATGTATCTATGTATAAGAAGTTTTAACTGAGAGAATGTATCTCAGTGATGAAACCTTGTGGTAGTAACCTTGTGAAGCCCCATACTGATACGGGAATATATTTTGGACTTTCCACTTAGATTGTGCTACTTTGTGAAAATGGAGGGGGAGAAAACATTTTCCACAGCTGGCCAGCCCTGCGATTTGTTTCTACGGATTTATTCCAAAGAATTTCCTCATTAACATTTAATATAACAAGACCATTTTGATATGTTACTTTCAGAATTATGGTCGTTAAGCCTTTTCCTTATACTAGTAAATGTCAGGGCTTTCTATTTTAATTTAGAATTAACTACTGGCACAGCAAGGGAGTGAGAGTAAGCACTCTAGTCTATTGAATGGCTGCTAGTTCCCATGGTAATACAGTGTTTTTTTATCCAAGGTATTACCCTTTACAATAATTAAAATAAATAGACTAAATTAATTTACTTATTGAATCCCCTCTTTTACCTTACGAAGGATAACTATCTGCTTGTTGCACCAGTGGTACTGCACAATTCCTTAGCACTGTGAAACAATCAATGGTTTAGAAATGTTGGGTTTTATGTAACACAAGCTGATGTTAAAAGCAATAGTTTTTTTATTAAGATTGTATGTATCTGAATTTTAGTTTGATAATTTTGCATAACCTTGTGCTGTATGGTGCTTACTGGAATAAAACTATATACAGGCAGCAAGCCCTTGTGTAGTGACCTCCCGTGAGTCTCACTTGTCCTTTAGAATTATAGTGATAGGTTAAGTATCTACTAAGATCATACTGAGGACTTTGAAAGTTTTAATTTTTTGATGGTGGGATCAGTCTTCATATCTGTATTGTTAATACACATGGTGGAGGCACTGAGAGGTTCTGCCACAAGTGCACGGCAGATGCTGGCTTTTACAACTTTGCTGTGTAACGTTATTGGATGGTCAATAAGCTATCTTCCATTTGTGATCTTTTGGGACAGATGTCGCAATGCACCGCTATTGGAGTTGCTCTGGGGCTGCTTTGCAACATAGCGGTAAGTGCTTGGGGTGTGTAAGGCACACTGTGCTAGCAACCCAAATTTATTTATTAGATTTGGATTCAAAAAGTGACAAATACAGTATTTGCTATGATGCGTAAATATCTACAGCACATGTTTTGCATCTAAATTATAATCATTTGCAATTAATTGAACAATATGTATATTTGTTTATGTCTAGGACCACTGCCCTTGAAAAAGTTGATTCCCATTGGTGGAACATTGGGGGTGATTTCTGATGTGGTCTTAAATGGAGAGGTGTCTCTGAATAAAATTACACAAACATGACTATTATTTGAAGTCTTGTGGTGGTGTGTGAATTTTTGCCCTTTTATTTTTCTCCATCTTTCTTCCACTCCCTTGATACTGTCCACTCCAGTTAACCTATCCCAGATTAATTCCTTTATCTGGTTGAAGTCTGCCCTATTGAAATCCAGAACATCAGCCTTTAATGACGGTTTACTGGTACCACTAGCCAGTTCAAACCATATGGTATTATGCTTGCTGGGCCCCAGTGGTCCTCCAACCCTCACTCTGCCTACCCTTTCTGAGTTGGTGAGCAACATGTCAAAAATGGCAGCCTGCCTTGGGGGTTCCGTGACCAGCTGCACCAATGTTCAGTCTTGCAATGTATCTAGTAGGGCCTGGTTTCTGGCAGTCCTAGCTGCTGGAATGTCTCAGTCAGTGTCTAGCAGGTTGAGATCCTCTACTACTACCACCTTCCCCTTTGCTGCCCCCATCTCTAGCAGAGGGATGTGTTTTGCCAGAAAATTCCATACCCTACAGCGAGCAAAAAAGTAGAGTTTTGCATTGTGTAGTGATGCAAAAAGGTCCAATTCTAGCCTTCCTCATATGGCATACAGATGGTCGACAGTGAACTGACTGAGTTCCCTCTCATGGGGCTGAACCACTTACTGGCTGGGACTATCTGCCAGGAATTTCTGTGAGTCTACAATGTGGACAGCACAGAAGTGAGACCTGTCAGTCACTACCCAGTCAACACCTTCATTGCTCCCTCTCACAGATGGTTAGAGCATGTTCCCCTTGTGTGTTCAGGTGATACACTATGATATGATTGTCTGAGTGGTGTACCAGAAGAGGCATTCCCTGACCCTGGGTGGCTAGGGCCTGGAATCCATATAGAACCACACTCATTTCTAGCACACAGCTGTATGTGAAGGCCTTGTTCCAGCAGAGACCAGAATCCCTGGGACAGGTGAAGAACCAAGTGAATGCCTCACCTCAGGTTGGAGGCATCTGTGGTGAACATCACTTGCAGCTGAGGCTGCAGAAAGGGGGAACCAACAAGTAGGTAATCCCTGTTCTGCTACTTTGCTACCATAGCAGGGCATCCTGTGGGTGGTGGAAAACAGTAATCAGATGATCTAGTGGTTGCAAGGCCTGAGACCACAGTACATGCAATAACCATTGAGGAGTCCTAATGTAACCTCCCCCCACCAGCCCCCTTTGTTCAACTAGCAGGGCTGCTCCTCTCAAACATGGCACCAATGAGAGGGATAGGGGTTGTCCCTACGAACAATTCTGTTTACCATTACTTCTACTTCGGAGCCTGCCATCCTCAGACAGGCAAACCAACAGCTGAGCCAGAGGAACCACAAAAGTGGATGTTGTCATGAGACCCAGCAGGTGGAGCATGAAAAATGATGAAACCTGGTCACTGCATTGCACAAAGGCTACCATGCCACCAAGGCTAATGCCCTGTCCTTGGTGAGAAAGGCTTTGCTGAGCCGAGTCCAGGACTACTCAATGTACTGGAGCCTCTGACAAGGAACCAGAATAGATTTTTCCACATTCAGTAACACCCTCAGGCTGGATAGCAGATGCCTGGTGTGCTGCACAGTGTACCTCTCTCTGGTTGCTAAAACCCCCTTAAGGAACCAGCCATCCAAGTATGCAAAGACATAGAACTTCTTCCTGTGCAGTGCTGCAGCCACCACCACCACAAAACATTTGGTAAAGACAAGGGATGCTGAGGACAACCCAACTGGCAGGGCTGAGCATTGGTAATGTTGCCCTTCTAGGTGGAACCTAAGGAACTGCCTGTGGTACCTCCTGATTTTATGTGAAGGCAGGCACCCTGCATATTCAGAGTGCACAGTCAATCTTCCTCTGATAGAAGAGGGAGTAGGGAGCCCAAAGACAGCATTCAAAATGTTTTGTATGGCATATGTTCGTTGAGCTCCCATGGGGAGCGTAGGAGTGAGAACTTCTATGAAAGGAGCCCCTACTGTGGCTGTACTGGGTGTCATTTGGTATCAAGGACCAAACAATCCTCACCAATTTCTTGGAGGTCTTCCACTCATTAAGAATGAGACATCCAAGACAGTCTGCACTGGGAAGGTGGTGCTCACAACAGATAAAGTTCAGTTTCAGATACACTACGATGGCACTCACCACCTCTCGAGAAATGACACTCTGGCTCCAGTTTATAAAGAAGTGCTGAAAAGGTTTCCTTTATTCCATACTCATAAAAATGTTAAAAACAAATAGACTGACATCCTGCTACACCCACGCCTGGCATGTTTAGGGTCTTTTAAAAAGATATCTGTAAAAGATCTGAAACACATCAGGTGTGTAGCAGGACAGCTGTCTTGTTTTTAAAATGTTTATGGATACAGAATCAAGGAAACTTTTTCAGCACTTCTTTATAAACTGGAGCCAAAGTGTCATTTCTCAAGAAGTGGTTGAGTGTCTGACTTTGTGTTTCTGAAACATTCATTAAGAATGTCTTCACCCTCCAGCCTAAAGAGCTTCATGCCCTTCAAAGTGCCATTCAGGTCTGACTGTTGCACATCTTGGACAAAACTTGCAACCCAGAGCCAGGAGTAGTGTTTTAAGCAAATATCGGAGGGGGTGCCCTGGCAGCAGTATCTGAGGCATCGCAGATGTATCTCAGAAGATATTTACCAACATCAGAGCCCTGAGACACCGAGGTGAGAGCTTCTGACTTCACAGGCCACTCAGGCTTACTGCTGACAATGCGACTCAATTCCTTCCACATGCAGTTCTGATACTTGGTCAGAGACACTCGGCAGTTAGCAATGCCCAAGGGAAGGGAAGGGAACGGAAGCAAAAGTGTCCTAGCCCATGATATCCAGTTTCTGTATCACTATTATGGAGGGCTGGTGTTCATCCTCTGGGAGGGGCCCTGAGACCTCTCATGTGCAGTCATGATTACCACAGAATCATTTACTGGATGGATAAAATAAAATTTTTTATCCTGAGGATCCAGATACCACTTGCCTGCTTTCCCAGGGACAGCCGGCATGGTGCTGGGTGTCTGCCAAGTGGTCACGGTAGCCTCCTCGACACCAGGATGAATAAGAAGGATAACCATAGAGAAGGCACGTTCCACCTCCAGAAAATCATACAGATTCTTTTTAAGAGAATCTTCTTCATCTAAGAATGAACAAAGTGGGTGATTTGATACCTTTCATTGGACCAAAAAGAGATTTACAAAACACAAGCTTTCTAGCTACACAGATCCCTTCATCAGGCACAGCAGCCAGGTTCTACAGAAAACAAGCTTCTTTGCTTAGGATAGTGAAATTTACTGGTAAATACATTTTTACACATGGATATAATAGTTATTTTGATAAGTAAGTATTCAAAGAAAAAAAAAACAGTCTTTGAAATACTAGGTGGTTGTAAATCAGATTACTGATGTAGACTCCTCTCTCAAAATGGCAAGTGACAGCAGGTGGCCTATACATTGTAAGATGTTCATATTTAAAGAGCCTCCCTAAATATAGACTGTGTGTGAATGTGTGTGTGTGTGTGTGTGTGTGTGTGTGTGTGAGTGAGAGAGAGTACAGTATAAGTAAAACCTTGTTAATGTATAAGACACACTAAAAATATATCCAGTGTAAGAAACATCTAAGGAGAAATTCAAAGTCTCTTGTATCTGCCTCATTAGGACCCAGAAGGTATAATCCTAAGGGGGAGAATGGGGCCTGTAGAGGACCTCCTCTTTACTGCCTGGGACACAGTGAATCCAGCAAATCTTCCAACCCCTCCAAGGTCATGTATTGTCCATGTAATGCTTTTTCCTCTCATAGACTATGGAAATATTTAATAGGAGAGCTGAGAGGAAGGGAAAATAGACAAGCTAACCTTAAGTAGGGAAGGTAATTTATTTCATTTTATACTTAAGGGTCTGTGTGACTGAGTAGGCAAAAGCAGGTGTCTCTTATTCATTTTTTTGGTGGGCTGATCTTTAAACTGATGTAATTCTTATTAGCCAGGGAGTTTTTAGTTGCAAGCTGTGAAACAGGTGTCCGAGTATGACAGAAACTTAAGCAGACATAGAGGAGACAAGATTTGTAAGCCGCACTTCAAGTGTCCCATTGTGTGGGGTCCCACATTATGTGAGTGTCACAGAGTAGGAGTGTAAACTCTGTCAAAGGTACATCTGCAGAGCTTCAGCAGAGGATCCGGAGGACCACAGCAGACTCTGCCAGGTCAGGATCTGGTAAGCCACAGGTTGTAAGCAGACAAGTTTCTAAAAGGGATCACAGTAATTCTCTATCTAAGGAACAAGCAACATTGTATTTGAGTGTGTAGGCTTACAATACCGAAACTGTATTAATTAATAGCTATCACCAACTATCTATCTAGGGTAGGGTACAAGGGAGGCATAGCCAATTACCAATCTAGGGTAGGGTACAAGGGAGGCATAGCCAATTACCTATCTAGGGTAGGGTACAAGGGAGGCATAGCCAATTACCTATCTAGGGTAGGGTACAAGGGAGGCATAGCCAATTACCTATCTAGGGTAGAGATATAAGGGAGGTAACTGTGTAAAGCAGTACCTTAGATTAAACTCCCTAGATAGGGTAGGACAGTTTGCATCTAAGCTAAAGAATAATAGGCAGGTAGAAGAAGGACGAGCAGTACTGGCAGTTGAGCAGTTCCTGTGTGTTAGGGGACAGCTGACAGTATGGAATATAGGTACAATGGAGAAGTAATCAGCTGCAGGAACTGTGGGGGCACTCATCTCCAGGGTTAAGCTGTGGGGGAGGGGATGCTGCCCCATATGCAGGACCTTAGGGGAGCTCTATGATCAACTATTAGCAGCAAGAGGAAAGGTATCTTAGCTGTGACACCAACTGAGCTGGTGCCCCCCCCCCCACATTCCCACTCCCCCAGAGGTCCACTGGCCCTGGAGGCTGGAGGAAAGTGGGAATGGGAAAGAGAGGCAGGGACAGTCCCACAGTGGTTTACCAAAGCCACAAAATCCTAACAGAAAATTGCTTAGCAACCCTTAAGATGGCACAGGTGCCGGACTCCGTTGGGAGGAGGACTCTGAGTCAGTCAGAAAGAAAGGGCAGGGCAACTTGGTGGCTCTTGGGAGTGACAGCAGGAGAAAGCTAGCAAGGAGTATCTTAGTCATAGGGGACTCAATGATTAGAGGGGTGGAGAAGCAGGTGGATGGAGAGGAAAGGAAAGAGATGTGGTTAGGTGCCTCCCTGGGGCATCGGCAATCCAGGATATGGATAGGATAGGAAGGATGGTAGAGGAGGGTGTGGGGGAACTGGGGTTCTGGTACACTTGGGTACCATTGATCTGGTGAACTAGTCTGTAGAGCCTGTGAAGTGGAACTTTCAAAGGCTGGGGACAGATTGAAGGGACACGTGGCTTCCCTGGCCTTTTCTGAGGTCCTCCCTGTGTGGGATAGGGGATATAAGAAGGATAGAGTGAGGAAGAAGGAGACTGAGGAGTTAAATGAGTAGTTGAAGGGATGGTGTCAGAAGGAGGAGGAGTAGTACTGCTTTGTGGGGGACTGGGGGGAGGCTTCTGGGACAGGAAGCTCTTCAAGTGTGACAGCCTTCATCCAAGAAGAGAGGGGACCAGTGCAATGGGGCAGAAGTTTGACATCTACATTGGTGGACAATTAAATTGACTGCAGGGGAGGCTGAGGCTAAGGATACCACTGAGAAGGGTCAGGAAGTGAGCAGTCTAGCTAGGATTCCTCCAAACAGAGAAACAGGGAACTAGAAGTATTGGGAGGGCAGCAAGGCATGAGTTCATAAAAGAGTAGTGAGGGGGGCCTCACTATGACAACAAAAAAAAGGAAAAACAAGAAATTAAGGAGGCTAGGGAAAAATGATGGGGGCGGTCATATAAAAAAAAAAGAAGGGATGTGGGCACAAGATGGAAGGTGGCCTGCCTTAATACCAGGAGCCTGGGAAAGAAAATCAGGGAGCCACAGGCAATGATAGGAGATTCTGGGCCAGACCTCATAGCCATTACGGAGACATGGGCCAGAGACAACGACTGGGACCTGATGGTCTCAGGCTACACCATGTATTGACATGGTGGGAGGAAGCTAAAAGAAGAGGGGTAGCTCTCTAGGTCAACAAAGGAATCAAGGCAGAGGAGGATGGATCCACCAGAGGAGGCAGTGGGGTAATCGCTGTGGGTTTAGCTCAGTGAGGCATCAGGTAAGAAACTGCACATAGGTTGGTCTGATGGAAAGGAAGCATCCTCTACACCAGGGGTTCTCAAATGGTGAGGCCAGCCTCCCTGGGGAGGCCCCAACCTGTTCCAGGGGAGGCTCAAGCAAGGCTGAAAAAGTACAGTATTTAAATTTTGAGTTTTATATATTTTGTGTGATGAGATGAAGCAAATTGAAAGAGGATAATAGTAAGTGGATTTTATGTTTTTATTTACTAATAAGTGACAAGGGAAGGTGAATGAGCAAAGGCTCATTTCAGGTATACCCGGGGAAGGGTAGGGAGTGAATACATTTCAAAAGGTAACTGCAGAACAATCAAGAAATATGCAATGAACAATAATGCAAACAAATATGAACAATAAACTAATAATGAGTGGTGGTAACTGATCAATTTGTAGACTGTGGCAGAACAGCCCAAATACAAGGGCTGAGCATAGAAGTGCTAAGAGCAACAGCAGGAAGGAGCAAAGTAATCCCAGAGAAGTTGCTTAGAGCAGAGAAGGAGGGAAGAGGCAAAGTATTTAGGAAGGCTATTTCATATAGAGAGGAAACAAAGAAAGTAGTCTGACCCATGAAGGTACTGCAACAAGGGGTAACAATGGTTCAGGAATGAAAATAGTGGAGCAAGTAGACTGGCCTGTGGGGTGGGGGGAGAGAGGCTCAAATAAGTTGAATAATAATATTTGTTTATTTTATTTGTCATTCAGATAACACCTTGAGCACAGGGAGCTCTTTTTCAAAGGTTCCACGCCATATAAGACAAGTAACTGAATGTGAGCCAAGTACTCAAAGGGGGTTCAGTTTATTCATGCCATACTGAGCAAAGTACAGTATGTTATTTTTCTTTGGGGAGGCCCAAGATTATTTCAGTTTTTGGGGGAGGCTCAAAATTTTTTCCACAGATTTGGGGAGGCTCACTGTGACAAAGCCTAAGAACTATTGCTCTACACCTTTCCTCTTGTGCTACGGATCCAGAGGGTCCTGATCAAGTTCAGGTAGAAACCAGCCAGAACGATTCTGTTGACACCCACGTGGCCCTGCTAGATCTGGTCTTCTGTATTGTGGGAATTAGCAGGTGAGGTGCCATTTCCACTGCCTGATTGACCGGACCTTCTGTCCCAGAATGCCAGCTTGCTGCTCCCTACAGCTCCATAGCTGGCTCCTAAGTACATAAAGGTCTCTCAGTTCAGGGTCTCATCTGAGGTCTTGGCTATTCTGCTTGCTGCCAGTAAGCCTTCCACCATGCAAACCTACTCCTTGAAGTAGAAGTGTTACTATGTGGTACCAAGCGACATCCCTGAACCCCTTCACTTGCCCTGGGCAGAAGGTTCTGGACTATCTCCTGACTCTGTCTGTCAGGTTTGTAGTACACCTCAGTAAAGGTTTACCTGTAAGCTAGTTTGACTTTTCATGCCACTATCAGTGGCAAGACTGTGGCCAGCTGGGTGTGGTCCACAGGTTCCTGAAGTGCCTGTTGTATGTGGCCTCACTGGCCCGCTACCATGTTCTGGTTTGTCACCGGAACCATTTGCTCAAATCCCTGACAAAAGCCCCATTTGATCCTGCATTTT